>CM071873.1:20822581-20835434 GCA_036759665.1 Gynandropsis gynandra
AAATGACAAGGTTCAGCTTGTGCAAGGCCGTGGATTGAAGTGAACATACAAACACCGAGTGAAAGGAGCGGAAACAACATCTTAGGACATGCACGCTCAGGCATTGGAAGTGTGCCCGCTCGGGTAATTGATGCCAGGACAACCCCGTAGCTTTGCACGACTCGGGTGCTCAAGGAACATGGTCGGGCATGTGTGCCCGATCGGGTGGAATTGGAGTGCCCGCTCGGGTTAATTGTCATCAAGATGCGCCGTAGCTTTGCACGACTCGGGCTGAAGAGGAACACACTCGGGCATAGGTGCCCGCTCGGGCTAAAGTGGGTGTACACGGTCGGGCACAAGGCCTACACGAGCGGGTAGAAGCTGTGCCCGCTCGGGCCCTTGATTTTCTCAACTAATTCCCAAGATTTAGAACAGTCAAATCATGAGAAATCAGATCTATTAAAAGGGGATTCGAACCAGATTGAAAAAAGGGGGGACTCAAGGACGATTGAGAGACATAAAGAACATACTTGGAGAGATCGAGAAGGACGGAACGAAGGATCTGGAGCATGGAGGATCTATTGAAGACATCGGTTGATGAATAGGGAGCCTTCTTATTCTCTTTCTATGTTGAATTTAGATTTCTTTAGTGTTTCGTTTCCTGAGTTCATGTCTAAGTAGATCTATTGCCATAGGTTAGAGAGTATTGCCAACATGTAATGAAGTTTTGTGCTTAATGAATGGTGGATCTTAATGCTTTCTTACTTGTACGCCACTCGATATGAATGAATTTGGTATTTTATCATGTTTTCAGATTTCATGGTTGATCTTAATGCTTTCATTACTTGTATGCCACTCGAATGAATGATGTTAGAAGTTTAATAAACCAACGCCAGGGCATTAGACTTTGGAACTTAGCCATGATTTAGGGTTTAATCGGTTTAGAATCTACGCCAGGTCAATCGATTGAATCTAGGGATTAGGATAGCGGTCGTAATGCGTCTATGTATGTAAGATGCGCAATGGATACATTGGTATATGCATGCTAGATAGTGGACAAGTCTACGCCAGTCAGTTCCTATAGGAGAGCTTGAATTCTCTGAACTCGTGACAATACCTAAGACCAATTATCTTGTTAGAACTTCGTTACATTGTTGTGCGACTCTCGATACCTATGGTGATTAGTCTTTGAGTCATCCCTATCATTAGTTTAGTTTAGTTAGTTTGCATTTGCATTTGCATTCCATCACTACTTGATTCATCACGTCTTATTCATTAGTCTAATAGCTTTAGAGTTGCATCAATTCCTTGTGTTCGACCCTAGTTGCTACACGATCCGTATCCTTGCGGAAGCATTAGTCTAGGTAATTTATTACTTGATATAACGCACATCACTCCTCAACCTCCTCAAGCCTCATCGTCAAACATTGAAGGAGTGTTGCTCGAATTTATTAAGGAGCAAAGGCAGCAAACATCAATTCAGACCAAATTCAATGCGGATGTGGGGACAACGATCAACGAGCTCAAAACTCAGATGGAATCTTTGTGCAATCATGTGAAGAGCTTAGAGAACTCCGTAGCACAGCAAGCCGTCTCATCCTCTCGGAATCCCGGACAGCTTCCAGGTAAACCCGAATTGAAACCGAGAGAGTACGTGAATGCTATTTCTGTGTGCAGCGGTGATGTGATTGAGAATTCGCCCTCCAAAGAGCGAGAGCAAGCTGCTGGTACGTCCATGAAAAGAGGCCAATGTAAGATTGCAATTATGGAGGGAGTTGAACCAGATTTAGATAAACCATATGTTGCTCCACCGGCGTACCAACCTCCTATACCGTTTCCTCAACGGTTGGTGAGCACTAAGAATGAAGAACGAGTGGGCAGATTTGTAGAGGGTCTCAAGAAGCTTGACATCAACATCCCAATCGTGGAAGCCCTCCAAAAGATGCCTAATCATGCCAAACTCATCAAAGAGGTTCTTTCCAAAGAGAAGCATATCAAAGAGAACGAGACGGTATTACTCACCGAGGAATGCGGTGCTGTCGTTCAAAACAAGCTGCCACCAAAGTTGAAAGACCCCGGAAGCTTCTCCATTCCATGCACAATAGGTAATCTCGATATTGAAAATGTTTTGTGTGATTTAGGAGCAAGCGTGAGTATCATGCCACACTCGCTTTTCAAGCGGATGGACTTCGGGAATCTCAAACCTACAAAGATGTGTCTACGCCTCGCGGATTGTTCGGTAAGATATCCGGTGGGAATTGTTGAAAACATTCCCACCATGGTAGGTAAGCTTTGCATTCCCACTTATTTTGTTGTACTTGAAATAAAGGAAGATGCTAGGACACCTAATATTCTTGGTAGACCGTTCTTAGCTACTGCAGGTGCCTTGATAGACGTACAATAACGGAAGCTTTCCTTACGTGTCGGAGATGAGACGATTGAATTCAACCTGTCCAGCCCCATAAACGAACCCTTATTCAATGAGTCTTGGCTTAGAGTTGATTCACTGGACGAGTTAGCAAAAGACATGCAAGATCAAGTAAGTGCTTATGATCCTCTTGTACGATATTTAACACGAGTTTGGGACAATGCAGGATTTACGGACGAAGGAGCTGAGATGTACACGAAATTCATGAGTGCTATTGCAGCACTAGGAGCCGCCTCATGTGAGGAGATACCACATGAAACGCACGCTGGTTTTGCAGTGGAGAAGACGTCCAAACTTGAGCCCGAGCCACCTCCGTCTTCTTTTTGGTATGAGTACGTCGAATGTGATAAAATATATACTGTTGTTATGAATGCTAACTTGAGTGTAGATGAGAAGAGAAAGTCATCCACTCGCGCAAAGAAACGTAGGAGAGTCAGCTCTCTTCAACGTGTATGCACGGAAATTATACGGAAGACAGCCACGAACCTTCACCCGAAACTCAAAGGAGGATGCACCCGCACTTGCAAGAGGTAATGGAAAAAGACGTCATAAAACTTTTCAATGCAGATACCATTTATCCAACCTCGGGCAGCGAACGAGTGAATCCTGTGCATGATATGCCAAAGAACGATGCAATGACTAAGGGATGGCACGATAAAAAGCTCCTACCTCATGACTTCCAACCATGTGATTTAGTTCTACTTTCCAATTCTCGTTCTTAGCTTTTCTCGGGCAACCTACGTTTTGTCGTTGGTTTGGTCTACGAGAAGTCTTCACACATGGAGACGTGGAACTTTGGAGCGAGACGAGTGGCACATTCAATGCTAATAGACAACGGCAAAAGCTCTGCCAAGCCGCTCAACCAATCGAAAGTGGAAACTCCATTTCCCTTTCTGATCCACCCGCCGCGCACACATGAGGAATGGAGACGTCAAAGCTTAAAGACGTTAAATAAGCGCTTTCTGGGAGGCAACCCAACTGTTTGTTTTTATTATTTTTCTTAGTTTTTAGTTTAAGACTCTATTATTCGTTTTCATAAAAAGCAGAAAAACACAACAAAAATATACCACCACAAACGTGCTTCACTTCCCTTACCCTCCATCGGAGCTTCACGTCGAGGACGCCATTCAATTCAAGTCTGGGGGAGCAGCTCATGTTTGTCAGGTGATTTCGTTTCATTTTCTTTTTTATTTTATAGTTTTTAGTTTGTTTTTGTTTTCATGAGTCAGATTCGTCTCAGGCACTTGTCCGGTGCCACGTTTTGAGATGAACCCTAAACCTAAGATGCTTAAGAAGTTGGCCTTTTTCGTGAGATTTTGCATGTTTGAGCTAGGTTTTCCCTGAGCGTTAGAGCTTATTTAGTCGGCTGAAAACAATAGGTCGTAGTTCTTTGGGAATCCTAATGTTGCTTGTGGGGGGTTTAGAAGAGGTTGCTAGGCTAGTTTATCGTTGATTCTCTCTATCCAGATGGCCATATTTCGTGTAGACGATGCTTCACTTCAATTTTCTATGAGGATTACTATATCTTATGAGATCGAGCTTATTTGCAGATTAAGAGCGCACACTAACACTCCGCTGTCGATAGAAATAATGCCTAAAAAGCATGATCTAAATTGATATGAGTGCATCGACCTTGATACTCTTTCGATGGCTCGGGTCTAAGTGGTGGGTTGGCGATCATCTTTCTACGTCCTAAGGGCATGGCACAATAAAACGACACCTACTCCGCTGCACTCTTGAACGAGATTCATGAGTATACCGTCATCGGTAGTCTGGATCTAAGTAGAGGCTGGATCCCTTCAAATCCGACGTCCTAGAAGCCTAGTGTGTATGCGAAGAAAAACAAAAAAAAAGAAAAGAAAAAGAGGACAAAAAATAAAATAAAAAGAAAGAAAAAAAAAGATAAAGAAAAAGAAAAAAAGGAATAAAGAAAGAAAGAAGCCCGGAAAAGAAACAAGTACCCTCGGTTGTTTTAGGTTTAGCATTGCTCTCGACGTGCTAGTTAATCGGTTAGGTTCGCATTAGCAGTATTTCTAGGAGAATGGGGAATTCTCGGATTTTGTATACCCCACGTGTTCCACGTTTACGTTTGCTTAGGGACAAGCAAACATTGAAGTCTGGGGGATTTTGATCATTTCGTTTTCATACGTATTTCTTGCACGATTTAAGAGATGTTTATGATATATATGCTATGCTTTACGTATGATTCCGGATCCGTTTTACTTGTTTTCGTGTTTTCATGTTCTTACGGGTTTTTATGCGTATTTGGTTCATTTCGGAGCTAAAGGACGTGCACGAGACAAAGTACAAACATCGAGGATCATCACGGGACAAGGAATAGCCACTCCCTAGCCCGAGCGGGCATTTGTTACGGTGATTTTGTCCAGCAAATTGAGTACGAGTCGGGAAAGAAATACCACGCCCGGGGCCTCAGCCCGAGCGGGCATCACTTCAGCCCGAGCGCGCATCACCTCAGCCCGAGCGGGCTGCCTCATTCTCCATCGTGTTCTTGCACGATCTTCCGCGCCGCACCCGAGCGGGTCACTTACCCTGCCCGCGCAGGTCGCGTTCGTCACCTGCAACTCCAAATAAGTTAATTTGACTTAAAATAAATGGGAGTTTGTTAGAGACTTATACAATAAGGAAAACGACTTTAGAAAAAGTAATGGAAACGTCACCCAACTTATTCAAGAATGGAAACTTATAAAAAGACAACAATCGGTGGCTGCTGCAACAAAAGGAAGAACTGAACGGCCAGAAGGAAAGAAAGGGAGAAAAGGAAAGAAAAGAAGAAGAGAGAAGTGAGAGGTCGAGCTCATTCACTCAGTATTCAGTTCTTGATCGAGAAAAGAGAGTAGAGAGAGGAGAGAGGTTCTTGCGAAGGAGACTTGCAAGGAGCATTGAAGATCAACCCCACACTTCGGTTTCGTTTGGTTTTCATATTCCTTAGACCTTCTATTTCTTATATGTTTGTTTACGGACGTATGAGCGAGTAGTTTGTTTGTTCTAGGAGAAGGGATTTGCCCATGGCTATCCCGGAACCACTTTTCATTTATCTTTGAATGCATCTTCCTGTTTTCGTTTATCTATTCTTTATCTGAGTGCTTAAATGACTTGTGTTTACGAAGGCCAAGTAGATGCATGTGTTAGGGATTAAGAGAAGGACCGAAAGAAGAATTCTAGTCCTAGAAGATCAGGTTTAAAACAACCGAGGTTAGGCTACGAAAGTAGGGTAGCAGTGGTTGAGGGTAAAACGGATGAATCACATGTCTTATGGGTTTAGTTCAAGGTTTCAGCCACGAAAGTAGGGGGTAACTTGACTAGATCACGTGTCTATGCCTCGAGAGAGGATAGATATCATATTAGGATCGTCTGTCTTAGATAGCTTGACTGGGATTGCATGATAGATAGGTTGATTGTTGGTTTCGGTAGTCTTGTGGTGAAACCGGTTTCCTAGAACGTTTGTCTCATTCTTAAGAACTAGTTGATTTATTTGTTTTTAGTATTTCATTCTTAAAACCATATTTCATTCGTAAGTAAGTTTGATTCGTAGTTTGAGTTTAGATTGTGTTGCGTAGTCTCTGTGGGATCGACACCTGAAGTACTACACACGTGCCGTGCACTTGCGGGTAGTTTAGGTTATTTGTTTAACTTTGATAACGCATCAATTATTAGGTGTGGCTACACCTATAACAATAAATTTTCCCCAAAATGAAAGATTCTAAATTAGCACTTCGAGGAGATGGATCATTCAACGTCTTGGAGAAGATCATTCCTATCGTGTCAAGTTGTCCACTGAGTATAACATCTCAACTACTTTAACATAGCTGATTTATCTGCTTTAATGTAGGTGACAATAATTTGAGGACAAAAGGCTTGCAAAGGAAAGAGAATGATGATATCTTTGAACTAACTAAAGCATCAAATGACATATTGGAAGGACCAATGGACAAGAAGATACACATTGAGACCAATGAAACACTTAAAATGATGATCTTACCCGAACTCCAATCAGACAATCTAAGTTGAGTAGCATACGTATGAGAAACA
This sequence comes from Gynandropsis gynandra, assembly GCA_036759665.1. NCBI lineage: Eukaryota > Viridiplantae > Streptophyta > Magnoliopsida > Brassicales > Cleomaceae > Gynandropsis > Gynandropsis gynandra. The sequence goes on from CM071873.1 coordinate 20,829,039, forward strand.
ACCATTCGTGCAAATGCTCATATAGGACAAAAACATGACTAGACACAAGTCTAAACCAAAGGATACCAAGATTAAACCAAAATAGAAGACTATCTACACTATTAAACAAAAACATACTTTATTTGCGCGAACTCGGCCAGTAACTAATCCTTCAGGTGTTAGTTTGAATAAATTTAACAAGACCAACAAAACTCAGGAGTTTCTTTATCAACAAGATCATATTTCATATTCCTCTTCTAAAGCCAAAGATCAAGCTTCCCATTTTCCATTCCAATGGTTAGGAGATCTGATTTCTTTCCTATTTCTTGATCTAGCCATTTTTGAATGATTCACAACATTTAACCTTGATTTTCTTTTCTTAGAATAAGCCTTGCGGACACCTTTAAAAGCTGGAGCATTGTATTTCGTTCGACACATTTGGATGAAATAAAAACTTGCATTTCTAGTTCATTTTTAAAAGAAAATGTCTCAACATTTTCCTATCTATTCCAGGAACTATAGGGAAGGTTTTGAATTCTAAGGGCTTTTCATACCCTTAGTGGTTTTCTATGATCCACCAAACCATCATCATACCAAGGAGAGCAAACCCATCTCTTTTCGGTTCTTTTTGTGTTTCACATGTTCTAGAAAAATTTAGGCCTCTAAAGATGCTCTGAACCCACATGTTTAAACCTTTTCGGAATCCTATCCAACCTTAGAATTAGAGCTTATATTATATAATATATTTTACCTTGGAGTTGTTGTACACACAAGATGAATAAAATATTATTAGATTACTGTATGGAATCTAACTATTATTTATTGATCATTGTGAAAATATGTGTGCCAAAAATATTTCTAAGAATCCATTATAACATTAAAAAACAAAGCATATTGAAGTTCATCGTCATTTTCTCAAAGGACGAGTTAAGAAAACCAATTGCAAATCAAATATGTGTCCCTCGACTGATAGTTGACTAACATTTTCTGCTAAACCATAGGATATGAATCAATTTGTAAGATTGCGTAAGTCTGTCAAGTTTTTAAATTTAAGATTCTCTAAATATAAATGTGTTTATGAGGTATGATAATTGTACATAACTGCATGAAAAGTATGTGAAATTATAGTTGTTCAAATTCGAGTTGCGCCTGGAATAGCCAAAATTTTTTGAACTTTAAATTTTCTGAATATTAATGTGCTAAGAAATTGTACATAATTGCATGAGAAATATGTATGTGGAAGTATACTTGTGCAAACTCGAGTTGCACCTAGACTAGTCGAAAGAATATCTTTAAAATCTTGATCTTAGGTTTGTAGATTTGAACAATATTCGTACACTCTGCACCAATGCAAAAAGTGCAAAGAAAATGTATAATAATTGATATGAATGCAATAAGATTATGATTGGCTAGGGTTTAAATGTTTAGACTTATATCCAACTTCCATGTTTCAAAGACATACAATTTAAAAGAATAAGAATAAAAGATAAATAAATTACAAAATAATATTCTCTTATGATTGAAATATGATCATATAATAATTTGAGTCTAAATGCTAGAAACATATCTCGAATTCGACGCTCTAAGAGCCTTGAGTGTTTGTTCATAAATGAACAAAATTTGGCTAAAGTTCTAACCAAAGAAATCTAGTAAAAATAATAAAATTAGTATGCTTTAGGTGTACCTCTATTAGGAACTAAATATACCTCTTCTACCGATTTATATGTATTATGTATGAGTTCAAATATCTCATTGGTATTCTGATTATTAAAACAATCTTTCTTGTCTTTATAAAAAAATGTGTTTGAGAGAGAAAAAGAGTCAGTTGTTTGCAATTTGTTGGAAACATATTTGAAAAAAATGGTTGTAAATGTAGAATTAAAAATGAGAATTTTAAGTTTTGGTTGAATTATAAAAGAAATGGGTAATTAAGATATATATATATATATACACACGTTAATAAGCTTTCATTTTATGTATCATCTCTCCCACATCTCTTTCTAAGAACAACTCACACTACAAAAGAACGCGTGGTTTCCAACGGATGAGACAACGGATCCGTCCGTTGGAAACATTTACCAACGGATTTCAACGGATTTGGTGAAATTTTCAACGGGCAAAAATCCGTTGCAATCCGTTACAAGTTCCAACGAAATTGTAACAGATATTATCCGTTGCAATCCGTCGCAATTTTTAACGGAGTGTAACGGATTACTTCCGTTGGCCTCGTCCGTTGGAAGGTCCGTTAGAAACCGGGAAAAAGGATTCCAACGGGCGTTCGTTGCACTGTCTAACGGATGACCGTTAGAAATAGCAACGGATGCCCGTTGATATTGTGAATTTCGAGGTTCAACTGTCGAATTAAATTACCACGCAAGAGCAACGGGCATCCGTTGCAATTCCAATGGGCACCCATTGGGATATTTGATATTTATATCGGTACCTAGGGTTACCCCAAATCATCAATTACAACCATCTTAATATCTATTGTTGAATCCAAAATAACTTTTATAAACTGTTTCACCGTCGGGATCGGGAAAAGGATTCCCGATGATGTTACAATTTATAAAGGTTATTTTGAATTTGATAATAGATATAAAGATGTCGATTGTAAAATTAGAGTTACCTCAAATATCTCAATGCTAATGTCGAACCTAAAACGCCCTTGTGAAGTTGTTTCACCGCCGGAACCGGGAAAAGGAATCCAGACGGCGATTCAGTTTAAGAGGGGTGTTTAGGTTCGATAATAGACGTAAAGATGTCGAGTGTAAACCTAGAGTTACCTCAAATCATAGGTTCGACAAATATCTCAATGTCTAATGTCGAACCTAAAACACCTTTCTGAAACTGTTTCACCGCCGGAACCGGGAATTGGATTCCAGACGGTGGTTCAGTTTAAGAGGGGTGTTTTTGGTTCGATAATAGATTTAAAGATACTGATTTCGATTTTTGTTCACTATTAAACATCGAAACTAAATGAATTATAATTCTGAAATCGTAATTCATAACTAACTATTATAATATGAAAAAAATAACAAAGTTGTAAGCACTTGCATTAGGCATTAACCCTTTGGTTAAGATTTCAACGGGCGTCCGTTGGAATTGGCCACGATTGACCGTTACAAGTTGCAACGGATGCCCGTTGGAATTGTTAATTTCGAGGCCGCAGGTTGATATTAATTCACGTGAACCTTCTTCAACGGTCATCCGTTGCAACTTCCAACGGATGATCGTTGGAAATGTCACTATTTAGATCATACCATAGAGTGCATCAAACAATCAATAACAAAAACATTTTCAAAAAATGTCGTCGTCTTCGAATCGAAATATATATAGATCAAGAGAGTGGATGTATAGAAGAAAAAATCCTGTAACCGAAGAGATAACGCAAGAATTCTTACACGGATTGGAGCAATTCATGAGTTTTGCATCGATGCAGCCTTTGTGTCAAGAACGCGAGACAATGTTATGTCCATGCACAAGTTGCAAAAACATGAAGTATCAAAGTCAAGAAATTGTTTGCAAACATCTTTATTAGGTGGGTTTCGTTGAAAATTATGACATTTGGGTTTTCACGGTGAAAATTGCGGTGTTGGAGATATTGTGCACGATGCACAAGTTCAACGAAATGAAGAAGTTATTTATGAACCATCGACGACCAATCCATACGTGGAAATGGTGTCATATGCTTTTCCTATAGCTGTTAATGAACAAACGCATGAAGAGATGCCGAACATCGATGCACGTTGATTCTTCAACCTATTGGATTCAGCAAAACAGCCTATATACGAAGGTTGTCGAGAAGGTCAATCTCGTTTATCTTTATCTTCAAGTTTGATGACTATTAAAACAGACTGCAATGTGGCTGAAAATTGTATGGATTCATTTTGCAAAACAATGCGAGAATATTTACCGGAAAATAATCAAACTCCCGATACATACTATGAAACAAAGAATGTGTTAAAAGATTTGGGAATGCCACATGAGAAAATTGATGTTTGTAGAAACAGTTGCATGTTGTTTTGGGGAAATGATAAAGACTTGTTGGAATGCAAGTTTTGCGGTGCAAGCAGATTTCGACCTAAAAAACCATCTTCACGTAAATATGTACCATACAAGAAAATGTTCTATATGCCTGTTGGAAACATGTTGAGAAGGTTATATGAATCAAAAAAAACCACTGCAGCAATGAGATGGCACGCAGAACACTCCACGGTCGAAGGTGTAATGCAACATCCATCGGATGGTCAGACTTGGAAAGATTTCAATGTAATATTTCCCGAGTTCGCGTATGAAACGAGAAACGTCTATCTTTGCTTATGCACGGATGGTTTTAGTCCCTATGGACAATCTGGAAGTCAATATTCTCTGTGGCCGGTGATTTTTTCCCCGTATAATTTGCCTCCCGAGATGTGTTTGAAAAGATAGGTAATGTTTCTGACGTTGTTGATTCCAGGACCAGAACATCCGAAGAAAAGTTTCGATGTCTTTTTGCAGCCCTTAATTCATGATTTACGACAGTTGTGGAATGAAGGAATCCTTGTTTATGACGTCAGTACTAAGCAAAATTTTACATTGAAAGCGGTCTTGTTATGGACAATTAGCGATTTTCCTGCCTATGGAATGTTATCTGGATGGAGCACGTACGGAAGATTGGCATGTCCATATTGTATGGAGGATACAGATGCATTTCGACTAGTACATGGTAAGAAACCATGTTGGTTTGATTGTCATAGAAGATTTCTTCCTCGTGGCCATGCTTTCCGGAAAGATAAAAAAAACATTTTCGGAAGAACAAGGTACAAAAAGAAGAGGTGTTGTGCATGCAAACGGGAACACAAATCCTTTACAAAATATTGAACACAATGGGTGATTTACAAGAATCGGTTGAATGCGGTGGAGATCGTGGGCATAGTATACCAAAAGGTCAAGGTGAATGGCATAACTAGTATAAACGTAGTATCATTTGGGAACTACCATACTGGAAATCATTGATTTACGTCATAATTTAGATGTTATGCATATCGAGAAAAACTTTTTCGATAACATCATAAATACTGTTTTGAATGTGATGGGTAAAACCAAGGATAATATACAATCAAGAAAAGATTTGAAATCAATATGCCGACGACCTAAGTTGGAATTACGAGATGGAAGGTCACCTGTCCTGGTATTCAGATTGTTTGGTCCGGCGAAAACGGCATTATTAAAATAGTTAAAAGAGGACGTTCAGTTTCCCGATGGATATGCATCGAACATTGCTCGATGTGTCGATATTGTTGGTTCGAGGTTGATCGGATTGAAAAGTCACGATTGTCACGTTTTCATGCAACGGCTCATTCCAATTGCATTTTGCTGAGCTCTTACCACGGAATGTTCACGATGTGTTATGCAGAATCAATATATTTTTCAGACATATATGTTCAAGGAATGTAAAAGGTGATGACTTGGAAGTAATGAAAAACAATATCTCTGAAATATTATGTGCATTGGAAAAAGTGTTTCCACCTTCATTCTTCGATGTCATGGAGCATTTGCCAATAAATTTACCAGATAAGGCAATACTCGGTGGACCAGTTCAATTCAGATGGATGTATCCTTTCGAAAGGTTTTTCTTTCATTTAAAGAAAAAAGCAAAAAACAAAGCAGCGGCGAAGGATCTATTGTCAAACAATACTTGTTGGAAGAAATCACATATTTCAGCACATTTTTATTTCGAGTCAGAACCGGAAGATGCTGAAGATGAAAACGGCGATGAATTCAACGAACGAGAAAAGGAAGACACACACAACGATGAATCTAATGAAGAAGAAATTTAAATACAATATGTGTAATAAATGTAGACGATGTGATGTAAATGAATTGTAACGTCAATTTAATCCTTCCGATGCGATGACGTATTTTCCAACGGGCATCCGTTGGCATTTCTAACGGATGCCCGTTGGAAATTTTGATATATATAAACCTGTTGAACAGTTCTTATTTCAACACAAATCACAAACCAACACAAATCACAAACCTGATTCACCCACAAATAGATAGTTTTCTTAGAGAAATGATGAGACCGAGGCGTTTTTATAGGTCAAGGGGGTTTATTGGCTGGTTCCGCGGGAGCTCCTCCCCCACCGCCACCACAACCATATCGTCCTTCATTTCATCACAATAGATCAAGCAGATCAAGTATGTTACGTGCAATGTCCAACAACATTGAAACGTCAAAGAGAGGAGTGGTGGGCCGTAGAAAAGATAAAGCCACGAGGGATCATAAGCTCTGATGATAAAGAAGATGCATTGCAACCCGATCATCCGCAGCCGATTCGCTTAATTGATACAGATCGCGAGGAGATTCTTGTGATAAATGACATAGACGGAGAAATCATACGCGATTATGAAGATGTTGAACCGGAAGATGCTGAA
>CM071873.1:20842775-20899538 GCA_036759665.1 Gynandropsis gynandra
CTCGGTGTTTGCACGTTCTCTTCAATCCACGGTCTTGCACAAGCTGAACCTTGTCATTTTGGGGTTAAATTGCCAATTTCTCTCGTGTTTCTTGACATGTCTTCGTTTCCTACACAAAACACGAAATGTAGATGAAATCCTCGAATAGACTCGATAAATGAATGAAATCTAATAAATCTAATCAAAACTAGACCTAAGAATGATATAAAAACTACTACGGATTACGTGTTATCATGAACAATTTAATATTTTAATTAAAAACTTTTTATTTCAAAAAATATTTTTAGTTTTAAATTTTTTTTATTTTTTTTCAAGCGTTCCAACGGATGCCCGTTGGAAAGTCTAACGGGCATCCGTTGGACTCTATTTTCCCACCAAATGTTAACGGACGTCCCTTGCCCTTTCCCGCCACTTTGCAACGGACGACCGTTGCTCTTTCGCGCCATTTTGAAATTTAAATTTCCGCTCATTTTTCCTGTGTAAATAGCAACGGATGCCCGTTGGAAGGCTAAATTCCCGCTCATTTTTCTCGCGTGGATGGCAACGGACGTCCGTTGAAAGTTGTAACGGACGCCCGTTGCCCTTTTCCAACGGCCCTCCGTTGCAAGTTTGCAACGGTCATCCATTACAGAACTTTCCAACGGGCGTCCGTTACCATATTTCCAATGGAGTCGTCACGGGCGTCCGTTACCATATTTCCAATGGAGTCGTCCGTTGAAATGTCCGTTACAATGTTGCAACGGATGTTTTCCGTTGGAAGACCGTTGCGAATTGCAACGGATCGGAATTTCCAACGACCGATTCCCAACGGACGGGAATCCGTTGCCATCGGTTAGAAAGAGCCCTTTCCAACGGAATTTACGCATTTTCCAACGGATATATCCTAATATGTTGGTGTATATATCTCTTATATTATGATGAAACCTATTAATAAAAATAATACCTTCATATGGTATCAAAGTTGGTTTATCCTTGACCACAAAACCGTAGTAGCGACCATCAATGGTGCAAAAACACTGAGCTCAGGGCAATCCTAACCACTACCATCACTGGTGCAAAAACATCGAGCTCAATCATCGAAATTAGGTTCACCCTCTTCGACGTCGTTCCAATGTCCCCAACAGATCTGCATCGCGGGACCACCAAACCTAATTTTCTTTTCAGTCGTACCGTCCTAATCTCTCTCTTCTGCTCCTTTTCCAGCCTTCAGCAACCACTCTTGCAGATCGATCGACGGCTTCTCCCTGCTCGACAGACCGACTGCCTCTAGCCTGGTCTGCTCGACCGACCGACCAACTCTTTTCCTACTCGATGGCTATCCTCTTTCTCCCTCCTGCAGCCAGACTGACGAACATTCTCTTTCTCAATCCTGAAGTCACACCAAAGGCCACTTCTTTTTCTCCTGCTCGACCTATGGCAACCTCTCTTTCCACCGCACGTCAGCCCACACCACTCGTCGGACCCGAACCCATCGCCAACCGACGAGATCTGCTCCAAATCTGCTGCTTTCGCCAGATCTACATTGTCGTCCTCACCAGACCTCCGCCACTATTTAGTTAAACACACCGTCTAGATCTGACAAATTCTGCACCTCCAGCACAACCAGATCTGCTGCTCCCCCCAGACCTTCAGTTGTCCAGATCTTCAACCACAACTCTATTTTTGACCCGAGCTCCTTCTCTTCCGGTGCACCAGATCGCCAGTTATCATTTGTCATACTGCTCGACCGCACCTGAATTGAAAACTTAGGTTAAGTTGATGCAGATCCGACGAAGAAGAGAAGCAGAGAACATGAAGAGAAGAAGAGAAGAGAAGAAAAAAAGTTAGTTTATGGAAAATTTTCCAGAGATGTGGTGGTACCAAAACAGAAATATGAATACCAATAATAATGAAACTCCTTCAGTTGTTTCACATTGCACTGGAAACAACCAAGGCCAATCGGTTGGTTATAGAAATCGTTGTCAAGCTTGCGAATTTCTCGATCATAGTGCAATGCCATCGATTTGGCATTATACCAAGATCTCTGAATCCTAACTATTCCTATTACTCCAAGTCTCGGTGGAATCAAGCTCGTTCACGGGGTTCTAATGACAATCACGGCATGCGACCCTCTTATGAATCACCCGATTGGCTCCTTGATAGTAGTACTTTGCATCACATTATTTTGAAGCCATAGAATCTTATGCTTCACAGCCCGTATCGAGGATGAAAAGAAGTGATTCTTGGTGATGAATCCGGAAAACCAATAACACAAACGGATTCTCTCTCCTTCTCATTACCCATTTGAGATCTTACACTTGATGATGTTCTATGCATTCCATCTATGCGCAAGAACCTTGTTTCAGTTCATTAGTTATGCAAAAGTAATAGAGTTTCTGTGAAATTTTTCTCACATATGTTTCAAGTGAAGGATCTACTTACAGGGACGCCAATACTTCAAGGCTTTAAAGATAGTGTCAATGTGTGGCCAACTCCCTCAAACACGTCTCCCACATGTGTTGCGTTCTCAAGTCTAAAATCGACTCTTTCCACCTAGCGTTCCTTACTATGTCACCCTTCTCTTCTCATCCTTATACATATCTTATCTAAATTCAAACTTCCGTTGTCTCGCACTTACATGTTTTCTCCTTGCAATTCTTGTCTTTGTAACAAAAGTAATAAACTTCCATTCCATTCTTCCTCTACTGTTTCCATTCATCCATTAGAATTCATTTTCTCGGATGTGTGGACATCCCAGTTGTTTCATTTGATGGCTTCAGATATTATGTTCTCTTTTGATCACTTTACACGATATTCTTGGCTCTACCCGCTCAAACAAAACACCCAAGTTCAAGATACATTTATTGCTTTCAAAACTCTTGTTGAAGCCAGATTTAATGCCAAAATCACAAATTTCTACACAGACAATGGGGGCGGGTTTGTTGCTCTCAATTCCTTTCTATCGTCCCATGGTATCTCTCACTATACTACTCCACCCCACACACCTGAACACAATGGTATCTCTAAGCTTCGCCGTCGTCATATAGTGGAGACTGGACTCTCACTTCTCATGCATGCCTCTTTTCCCGTCACATACTGGTCTTATGCCTTCACGGTTGCGGTTTATCTTATCAATCCTTTGCCAACCCCTATTCTTTCCATGTCCTCGTCTTTCGAGTCTCTTTTTCAGACACAACCAAGTTTTGACAAACTCAAAATCTTTGGATACTTGTGCTACCTATTGTTTCGTCCCTACACATCTCATAAACTTGACTCTCACTCCACTCCATGTGTTTTTCTTGGATACTCATCATCTCAAAGTGCTTACTTATGTCTCGATCCGTCTAATCATTGAATCTATATCTCTAGACATGTAATATTCCATGAGTCTATCTTTCCATTCACCTCACTGTCCAAATTTTTGCCTCCCATCCACCGATAGGTCTCATTCTTATTCTTTTACAGGTTCACCCATGTCCTATATTCACCACATGTACATCCTTCAGCAGTCAAGATGGAGAATGTGGAACCCACCTCACCAAGAATTCATATACCTATCTCCTTTTGCTCTACATCAAGAACATATCATTCGCACTCTATTTCTAAATCATCGCTGCCACCAACTACAATCCTGGACATCGAACCATGTCCACGCAATGTTCACCCTATGGTCACTAAAGCCAAGGATAATATTCGCAAACCTAACCCAAATTTTGCTCTTTTTTGCTCAGGTACATCAGTGGAGATTGAACCTTCAACCATAGCCCTAGCTCTCAAAAGCCTAGTGTGGCGTCAAGCCATGAGCGAAAAATTTAATTCCCTCATTCGAAATGAAACATGGGAACTAGTCTCAACTGATCCCGTTTCAAATATCGTTGGTTGCAAGTGGGTGTTTCGAATAAAACAGAAACCTGATGGCTCTATTGATCGGTATAAGGCTCGTTTGGTGGCCAAAGGTTTCCATCAATGTCCTTGAGTATATTTTCATGAGATGTTCAGTCCAATCATAAAACCTACAACAATATGCCTTGTCCTTAGCCTTGCTACCTCCCATGGTTGGGATATTTGCCAACTGGACGTCAACAACGCCTTTCTACAAGGTCGTCTACATGAGGATGTATATATTGCTCAACCCCTGGGTTTCATATATGGCTCAACGCCTTTCTATATATAGCCATGCTTCCATTTTGTGTAGGTGGCCAGCACATTTCCATTTTGTTCGAAAGGCCAACAATTTCCATATTTGTAAGCGGCCATTGTTTCAATTTTGGTGAGCGGCCATTGTTTCCATTTTTGTAAGTGGCCATTGCTTCTCTTTCTCTTCTCCGATTTATGATTTTTTGGATGCTGACCGTGCATAGCTGATAGGAGAGTGGCTTTGCTTAGTTTTGCTTAATTTTCTCGTGTTTGTATCTCGATATTTCATTTCCTACAATAACACGAGAAAACGCGAGAAGATGACTAAATGATGCTTAATGCTTGGTAAATTCTAAATGAATGATTAAACTAACTATGAAAATGGACTAAAATACTATAACAAAATAGACATTATCACTCTATATGAAACACCTTGTTTTGGAGTATCTATTCGTCCGTGGACAAATTGAAGCCGGGACTCTACGGGTTGCCCATATTAGCACTAAAATTCAACTCGTGGATCTACTCACCAAACCTCTCTCTCGTCAACAGTTTGAACTGCTATGTTCCAAGACAGAATCGCCTAGATGATCCATCTTGCGAGATGTATAAAGTACTAATATGTAATTAATTTAAATTATACTAACCTTAGTATCATAAAATGGTGTGTGTATATATCTTGTATTATGATGAAACCTATAAATAAGAATAATACAATCATCATATTTTAATTTTTAGAAAGAATCATTTGAAGTAACTAAAATTACATTATAATCGATTCATAATGTCAACATCATCATTCTTCCATTTACGTATTTTAACCCATTTTTCAATCTTTTAATATTTCGAAAACTTTGAGAAGAAGAAATTTTCTATATCGCATAAAGAATAAATTTCAGTATATTTAGAGAAACCTTAATCTCAAATGATCTAAATGAGAATTATGTAACGTATTGTCAAATTTTAATACGTGATGACTGATGTGATTCAAGTTAAACTACATTAACCTAAACTACTCGAAAGTGCACGGAACGTGTATAGTACTTTAGGTGTCGATCCACAGGAACTATGCAACACGAACTAAGCTCAAATTAGAATCAAACTTACTACGATGAAATGTTGGTTTTAAGATGAAATAATGAAAATGTAGTAAACTAATGAGTTCTTGACAATGAGACAAATGTTCTAGGATACGGTTTCACCGTAAAGCTTCCGAAACCAACTATCGATCTATTTAATCGTGCATTCCTAATTCAGATATATAAGACGGACAATCCTAATGTAATTCCTACCCTCTCTCAAGGCATAGGAACGTGATCTAATCGAGTTATCCCCTACTTTCGTGGTTGATACCTCAAACTAAACTCATACGTTCTATGATTCATCCGATTAACCTTCAACCGTTACTATCCTACTTTCATGACCTAGTCTCAGTTGTTCTAAGCCTGATGATCTAGGACTAGAATTCTCCTTTCGGTCCTTCTCCTAATCCCTAACACATGCATCTACTTGGCCTTCGTAAATACAAGACGATTCAACACTCAGATAAAGATAGATTAACAAAATATAAAATTGCATTCATGAATAAATCGAAAGAGGTTCCGGGATAGCCATGGGCTAATCCCTTCTTCTAGAACTAAAAAACTACTCAGTCATGAGTTTGAAATCAAACAACATAAACAAAATAGAATGTCTAAGGAGCATAGAAATCAAATGAGGCGTCGTCCCGATTCGATCTTCCGCCTCCTTGCGTGTCTTCCGTCAAGAGGAGACTCTAAAATGGTGGATGATGAATGAATAATGAATGAATGATGTCTATTCTACCCTCTTCACATCTTGTAATTCAAAATTTTAATCATTCTCATGCTCATTTCCACTCAAAACACATGTAGGAGGGTTTACCAAGTCATGCCCAACCGGTCATGGTATGCAGCCCGGTCGAGCATGCATCTCTTCCACGTTTTGGAATGGCTTCTCTAGGGCGCCCAACCGTGCTATGTGCATGCTCGGGCAGTGCAAAGGTCTCAGGGGTATTTGATGATAAAGAGCTCGATTGTGCACTCTATCATGCTCGACCATGCTCTCTACCAAGAGGGGTTGCTCGACCATGCTCCATGTGTGCTCGGGCCGTGCATCACTCTCGGGGTTGTTTGGTGCATTGAGTGTCCGATCGTACATTGTGTCATGCCCGGTCGTGCATGTGATTCTTCACTTCAGTCCGGTCGTGCATCATGAATTGTTCGGTCGTGCTATGCTCCTAACTTCAGCACAGTCGTGTGTGCCTATGTCCGGTTTATTTTTTGTCTGAATTCTCATCTCGTTTGCTTCGTTGTGATCTCAGATTTTCGTATTTTTATCCCGTGTATGTTCTTTAGTTCCGAAACGAACCAAATACGCATTAAAACCTGTAAGAATATGAAACACGAAAACAAGTAAAATAGATACAAAATCACACGTAAACATCGCAACTATCATCATAAATATCTCTAAAATGATGCGAGATTCGTGTACGAAAATGAGATGATCAATGGCATTCTCTTTTATAATTTTAATGTAATCCAAAAATATCATTTCTTTATAAAACAATGTCATGCAGATCATTTTATTTTTATTTTCTTTTAATGTTATTTAATAAAATTTAATCTTTCTATTATTTTTTTTTGTAATAAAAAGTTGAATCTTTTACTTTATTATTAATCCTTACTTTTTTATTTTTACAGCGATAATCATGGAAATAAGTTTAATTTCATTAATAGAATTTTATATAAAATGTAGTGTTAGAGAAATTCAGAAAACATAATTTAAGGGCTTTAAAGTCATTTATCTTTAAAATAATCATTTGATATAAAAAAAATTAAACACGGTAAATTTATATAAATTTACACAATTATATGATTACTAGTTTTAATCTCGCGCTTCGCGCAAGTTACAATTAATATAATCTTGCTACAATTGAATAATAAAACATTTTTTAAATCTAATTTTGTAATATTTTTTAACATTGTTGAATATTTTTTTTTATATACAACATTTGTGGTTTTTGTTGTACAATTACCAAAATCATCTAAAATAAATAATTTCGGTCTTTTTTATTTTTTGTTTGAAACAACAATATACAATTGATAACGGCTAAATAATAGTTTTTATAGATATTTACTCGTTCTATTAATGCTTTATCTTTGACCTTTATTAATTTTCATTGTAAAACATAACATACCAGATAATTTATTTTCATTTTAAATGAAATGACAAAATTATACTGGTTGAGATTAAAGAAAATCGAAATACAAATACTTTGTTGCCTACATCGATTCATGTTTTTATTTTACATTCTATTATATTATTATTTTAGTTGTGTTATTTGAAGTCGTGTTCTGTTACATAATCCAAATATCTGATCTACATTTTGTCAAAGCATGATAGATGTTTTTTCTTTTAGTTTTAAACAATGCTTTAAAATCAGTGGATATTTTAAAATTTTTAAAAATCTTGTATCATATAATTCATTCCCCTGAGACCTTCTTCTCCTAATTGTTTTCATTCTACTAACGTATAATCTATAATAATTCGTAAATCTAAATCGATTAATTGTTCTCCGATAACACTCATCCCAGTTGAAATTTCTCGATTTCGAAATGTATGGAGAGCGAAAGGTACAAAATAAATTTAATCAGATTGATTTTTCGATAAAAAAATCACTATGTGAAATCATCGTTTTTTTCTTTTTCTCTATCGCTTTCCCATAACTACAACACTTCTTGAATCATAGAGAACCTTTTATTCTCTATCCAATTTTCAAATTGTAATTATTAAAAAATTTAAAAGATTATTATCAATTTTTTTTAAAAATAAAATGTTAAATAAATAGAAAAATGAAATTAAATAACAAATCTATCATTTATTATAGTTTCGTAATTGTTTTTTTTAAATAATTACTATCATTATTATTATTATTAAATTACTATCCTAACCCTAATATTTTACTAACCCTAATCTTTTACTCTCTCCCTCCCACCGCTCACCTTCTTCTCACCCTTCTTCCCCATCTCCTCTTTCTCTCATCTGCTTCTCCTATCTTCTTCTTCCTTTTTCCTCTTCCACCTTCTTCTTCACCCTACAACACCATTGACTATTCTACGTTCGTCTCTCTCTCTCCCATCGACGGTCGTCTCTCTATTTCCCGTCGACTCTTCGATGTTTGACAAACGATCCAACGGTTCGAGTGCAACGCGGAGATGGTAACCCAAAGTCCAACGGTTCGACCACTGGTGGGAACGAAACGAAGGAGAGAAAAGCAAAGGGAGAAATCTGCACATAAGAGACGGTGGAGATGGTAACCCAAAGGCCAAAAAAGAGGCGAAAGAAAACCCCTTGAGACCCTAGAAAAGACCGACGGCCGCGATTTTCCACCAGTGGTCGGTGGGGAAATCCGGCCATCCAAATTTCACGATCCAACGGTTCGAGTGCAACGCGGAGGGAAGGAGGATAGACGGCAACATCCTATGCACCGGGTAGCTGGGTCGGGCGCGCGGGAAACGGGTAACCCGGCGAATATGAGCCGTCCACTCCGCCCGAAAACAAAATAGAGGACCAAGATGCGGCCACATCATGACAAAAAAAAATTGGCTTGCAAGCCTTTTATATAATATAAGATTTTTCTAACAAAATAATGTAAATTTACTTAATTGCTAAAATTTTGGTAAATATTCTCCACCATACATAATAAAAATATCGTATTTATCTTGATATATATATATAAAGATCTAAACTTTTAAAAACGTGAAAAAATATTCAGAACAAATTTTAGTTTATTCGAACTATAAACTCATGTGTTGGAAACTTCAGACAAAAAAGTACAAGTGATGTTAAAGTTATAGTGTGCATCTTTTATGTCGTATTAGAATATGATCGAATTCCCTTTCAAAGGTGAGCTATAGTTCTTATATATGTTGTCTCCCATATTTGCACATGTTCCAATTTATTTGTTTGGTTATGGTCGTTTTAATCCT
Organism: Gynandropsis gynandra; assembly: GCA_036759665.1. Lineage (NCBI taxonomy): Eukaryota > Viridiplantae > Streptophyta > Magnoliopsida > Brassicales > Cleomaceae > Gynandropsis > Gynandropsis gynandra. Next base: position 20,851,901 of record CM071873.1, read on the forward strand.
TCTATAAAAAGTCTAACAACTATTTCAATCTTACTCTTTTTTTTTAAGAATAAAATCGTAACTCTAATAATATTTCAAATATATTTTTGAATTTAACTCGTTTTAATTTCTTTACAAAAATTTTAAAACTATTTTAAATATAAAGTCTATTTTTTACGCCAGTTATATAAAATTTTAAAAGATCAAAATATTTAAAATAACATCGTTTATAAGTTCCTCCTTTGATTTAAGAGACAGATCTAGCATTATAATTATGGTCCTGAAGTCATATGTCTCCAATATTTTCAAAATTTTCTAAATATTGAGATTTACAATAGATAATAATAATATTATTATTTTCTAATATACAAATCAATGTAATGGTTGTGATCTCAATTTTTAAAATTGTTTTAAGTATTTTTTATATTTTTATTTTACCTTTTTATTTTATATATTTATTCTTAATTTTCTTTTTACCACTAAATATCAATTTATTTAGATCCAAAATAAAATGTTAATATATATTTTATTAAATTTTACTAAATTATAGGGAAAAAATGAATTTTGTTAAAAATATTTTTATATGATTTATATTTTGTTAAATGTGGTTAAAACATCTAACAAAATAAATAATTCTAAAGGTTGTCTAACGGAAAGAATTGATAAAATTAAATAATAATTGGACATGATTAATAAAAAATTACTTTTTCAAAACCTGTAAATACACTATAATTATTGCAAAAATTACTTCAGTCGTAACATTTTCTAGATTCGTCAATACTTGATTGGAATGGCGACATGAAGCAAGGAAGGCAAAGGCGTTGTAATTCTTTAGTGGCGAGTTTGTGGTAGAGCTCAGAGATCGTCCGGTACTTTACCTAATGGATCTGATGGAGGGAGAGCCCTCCGCAAAGCATGAGGGACATTTGCAAAAATATATCAAATAGAATCGGTCTGTTATGAAATTAACTCGTCTTAAATTGTTTTCCTCTCAATTTAACCCTATTTATTTTACATATTAAAATAGTTTATTATAAAATTCAACTTGTTAAAAGAATTAAAAATGTGAAAAAAAAAGAGTTAAGTTTGAATATTTGACATAAAATGGAGATATGCTTGTAATCCGATCTGAAGGAACCAGACGCTGAGGCAAACACACCAAAGAGAGAGAGAGCTCCGTGCTCCAAGGTGTGAGTGCTGGTTGAATGAAAAACCAGAGTCGCATAATAAAACGTTTGAAATTGACAACAACCGACGAACGAGGAAACAAGTGTTTTGGGATTTGGCAATACAAGGTTTGACAGATATCCAACATTAAATTAAGGCAGGATCCTAGGACTAAGCATGTTTTAGACAAAATGGAATGGTGTTCAAAAAGATTATACATAACTTCTTGGAAAGTAGATAACATACCATGGAGGAAGCGTCATGGATTTGATCTGAAAGGATGGCGCTCGTTTGGTTGAGGATCTACCTTCGGAGAGAGACTGTATCCTTGAAGAAGATCGCGAATTTTGGAGTACATCAATACCTGTGATGGGTCAGCCCCACTGCTTCCGTGGGGTGAAGCCCGAGAACTTTCCTGCAGTTTAATCTTCTCGAAGAGATACTGCTTCTCTGCCTCAGCCTCACTCAACCGGAGTTTGAGATAGTTACTCGCATATTCTTCCTCAGATTTATCCATCTTTGCTAGAACAATCCTCTGAAGCCTCTCAGCCTCTCGTTTTGCTTCGTTGGCTTTAAGCTGGAACATGTCTGCCTCCGCTTGCTTCAGTCTCACAATCCTCTCAAGCTCTTCTATCTGCAGTTTCTTCTTCTGCCTCTCTACCTTCAGTTCTGCCACTTCCTTAGCCTTCTCTTCCAGGTCTCTGTCGCAAGCCTCGAGAGCCATACGTGCCTTCTTGAACATCCGCATCTTTTCCTCCGCCACCATTTCCATCTTCCTCAGAGTCTCCTGCACCACTTCCGCAATTCGGTTGCATGCATCTTGAGGTGCAATCATTTGTCCACCCTCCCCATTTTCAAAGCTCTTAGGAGAGTCCATTTCAATTTCTACAACGTGAACAAAAAGGGTTTGACCAACTGATTATTAGTCTGTACTTAAAAATCTACATACCACTTAAAAAACTTACCAAAACGACTACAAGCAGCGCTATTACCTTGGAAAAACATTAATATCAATTTGGCTGCCGTTGCCTCTGCCAAGCCGCCCTTTATCTTGTCGATGAGTTCCTCACATTTCCAAAAGAGTTTCCTTCCTCTTGGATCTTCACTTCCATGGAAAATTCTACTCACAAAATCAAGCTCCTTCATCAGAGATTCCCTGTCCCAGTTCGGTGCACAGTGCTGAAATACATCTTTCACCCAACCCAACAGCTCAGACGTACGGTTGCATGCTCGACAGTTGAACAACATTTCACTAGGCCCTGATGTACTCTTAACAGGAGACCCCATTGAAATCTGTCCATCCCTAATAGCGCAGTCGGTGTGAGTCCAGTGGGAACACGAATCACAGCCAATCCAACGGCAGGTGTTGACAGCAAAATCAAACTTATTACAGATTACGCACATACAAAGGTTACAGAAACCTTTCCTGCTCGTGCATATTTCGCAGGTGCAATCATCCGCTGGGAGCTGATTTTGGCATGCTATGTTCCTGCATCTCTTGTATACAAAGATCTCGATCAGAGATGTTTGAGACAGGGTGATATTTGGGTGCAAGAATGCCTGGATTCCAGTATTTATCGCAACAAGGATTTCAAGCTGCACCCGATGGGCCCTGATAAGCGTAGTAGGAGTCAGATCAGATCTGCTCTGTACAAACTTCTGCAGAAACATAAATTCATTCATTTGCTGTGCCCCATTTCCCTCAAGAATAGATTTAAGACCATTCTTTAACTCCTCAAGAAATTCATCCGGTAACCGATGTATTTTCTCAGATATTATGTCAACTCTCTCTCTAGCTATGTCCCGAATTGAAACCTTATCTGCGCTGGAAATATGATGAATCACAGGTTGTTCATGAGAATCAGGCTCCGTCTTTCCGCTCGCTGCCTTCTTTGCCACAATAGCATCTGGGGTTGGCCAGGTTTCCTGAGAGCTGGCACTCTCAGCTGGAGACTCGCGCACGACATCCGAATTAGATCGTGGTTCCTGGCCTTCATGTGACAAGTGAGGATCCGAAGATACAAGTGAAAGTGCAGTTTGCAGCCCTCCAGTTCGTAGCTGCTGCCGTGGAGGTAGCATCTGGTGAGGATGATTAGACCCGGATGATGTGCCCATCATTCAACTCTGCAGCAAATAATTCCAGATCAATCATGAGCCTCCGACAAGAAACAAACCTTTTGTACACAAAATCTAATGCAGAACAAACAAAATATTTGAAAAGCATACATGTCCTCGATGAGGTATCCAAGACATCGAAGCGAGTACCATAGCAGGGTTTATCAAACATTCATAGATGGAACATATTTAGAAATATCTAACTTCGCTGGTAACATTGTTTGACAACACCAACTTCCCATGGAACTCAAGCTCAAAGCACCATATTTAGCTTACAACCCAGAAAACCCTAATTACCTAACATAATCTCTAAAACTCTCAGTGGACTCCCTCTCCAAAATCGAATCCAAATCAATAAAATCGCAGTAATATTGTTGGACAACACCAACTTCCCAACGAACTCGAGCTCAAAGCACCATATTTAGCTTACAACCCAGAAACCCCTAATCACCTAACATAATCCCTAAAACTCTCAGTGAAATCACATCATAGACTCCGACTCCAAAATTGTATCCGGATCAATAACTCTAATCAGCTGCAAAACACAGAGAAACTACAAAATAACAGAGAACAAACATGAGGCAAAGTTTCCTCAGAACTGTAGCCCCAAAACAGAAAGCCAGAAAAGTCAAACCGAAACTTCAAATTGAGAATGTAATTAGGGGCTAGCATCAATACAAAAAAGAAATCAACTACATCAACTCTATATTCCAAGAATCAAATTCAATCATCCACTCTTTCACTAACAATTTTTCGAACCAGTCTCGAACACTAAACAACAGATGAAGCAAGAGATTTTCCATCATTTTTTCAGCGGCCAAACAGAGACGAGAAAATCGGGAAGAGACAAATGGGAGGAGCTGAAGGACCCCAAGAACTGGGTAACGAAAATCTCACCGGAGAGTAGAAGAGAGACGTTGGTGAGCTGCAGCGGAAGATCGATGACAAGTGAGAGAAAAAATGAAGAAAAGGGAAAGCGAAAGATAAAAACTACGAATTCCCTTTTTTCTTCGAAAAAAAATTGTAAAGGAATAAAAATAAAAAGCCATAAATTTATTTTTGTTCTAATTATGAAAAAAAAAAAGCTATTTGGTCAAGAAAAGCCGTCAACAGATAATAATACAGCTGCCGGTTAGAAAATGTAAGGTGACCTGATTAACCGGTCACCTCCCAGTTACGTTGACTTTTGCCAATAATTTGACTATCACCCATAAGTCCCATACTTTGAAATGGACGTTAACACCATAACACTTTTAAATGTCCTTTTAACACCGTATTAAGTATATACCCGCGCGATACGTGGGAAGATATATCATTGTAATTTTTAGAATGCATATAAATTTATACAGTAGTGCAATGAAGAATATTAAAATATTTTAATGGTTGTATATGACAAAGTATTGAACGAAATGCATCGCAATGTAAATGAGTGAATATGAGAAAGAATGTTATTCGTAAATCATGCTATTAGGAGCTCTGTTATATTATCGATATTTTAAAAACAATGCATTATTGTAAACAGTGGATCATGAAGGATTCTGTATGATGACATGGTAAAATAGCCTATGACCGTACGACCTGAACGGAGGCAAAAAAATAGTATTAGTTATTAAAATAAGAAGAACACTATAAATTAGTAAGTAATTGGTTGAGTGAAGAAAACGCTTTTATGTTGACCTTATGTATTTGGTAGTCCAGTGAATATTTCTGTATAGACAACATTTGTTATGAGCGATTCTCGTGTGAATTCTTTATTGAGATCTAAGATACGTAATTCGTTGGCTGATGTCACTCTTGATAGTGCAACATACAACTGGTCATGGCTGAAAACCGGTTTGGAGAGATATAATCCAATTGGTTTCAAACTTTGACCCTGACTTTTATTTATAGTCATTGCATAGCATAAACAAATAGGGAATTATCATCTTCTTAGTGTAAATGGGAGACCTGAGTCACAATGTGACAAAATGATTTTTGGTATAAGGACTTTGTTACCAATATGAGTGTCTGTAATAATCTCTGCTTCCAAAACTCTTGAAGCTAATTCAGTCACAACTATTCGTGTTCCATTACATAGGCCTTATTTTTTTATTGATATTACGTACAACATAATGGGGGCACGACCTTCAAAAATATGTTGTGTTTTGGGAAACCATGAAATGTAAGGGAGTTGAGGTATTCGATATGATAAAATGATTGGCAATTAGTAATACGAGCACTATATAAACCTACCACGTCGAAACTTAAGAATTCAACCATTTTCCTTGGAAGCTTTACAAAGAGGTAATGATTGATCTCATCAACATGTGCATTCTGAGGAGTTAAAATTGCCCTTTCTGTAAGATAAGATCGGTTCTTGAACGAATCTAAAACATTTGGATAGGTTAAAAGAATTTACATGTTGAAAGATTTGTTGATTATCGTAAATTTGTCGTCAGTCTATGTAGTGTTATTTTTTATTTAAGATACAATTACTTAATGAGATGATTTATAATATATAAATTGTTTGAATGTATACATTAACAAATATTTACATTTCAAATTCCTAGTATTTTTTATGTTTTATACCTGAAATAAATAAATTATGATATATGAGAAATATATATTTATAAAATAAATTAATATTATATCCCAACAGATATCAAGATTTGTTCATTTTATCTTCGTATCTCATATTGTATATAATTTTGTTATAGTTATTCGACCGATATTTTACAGGAATTACAATAAATTTGATATAAATTACATATTTTTAGCAACATTTGAATTATTTTATGTCACGGGATTTTATTAAAGCTTTCTCTATCGTTCGGGTTGTAACATTGTAACAATGGGTGACATTAAGGGTTTGAAATGAAACTCTGAAATTTGATCTCATCTTGCCATCCTTATCATCATTCAACCAAAGCCCATACAATGAGACAATTATAAAAAGTTTGTATAGATTTATCCACTGATCTTTGTTAATTTCTTCGTTCAATACATGTGTAACTCACCCAAAAAAATGTATGTTGATGATTTCTTGGAGCCTCAGCATACCCCATTCGTGACTGCTCCTCAATTCTCTTTTTCTGCATATGAAAATTCTAATATGTACCAGCCAAATTCACCAGTGTCTAAATCACCAAAATCAGATGGAAATTTCGAATCATGTGTGGCTTACTGTGTATGAGATCCCCTTATTTATGCAAGCTATCCGTGCACCGCCACCTTCAAGACCTCCATCACGAAGACCTGCACGTCCTATTAAAAGGAAGGTGAATGAGCCTTCTTTATCAGGTTCCACTCATTACTCGTATGGACCTAGCTCGTCCAGAACTTATGTGAAGAACTCAACAACATCTCAAGACCTGCACGTCCTATTAAAAGGAAGGTGAATGAGCCTTCTTTTTTGCTTCTGGTATTCATCAGAAGCATTGGAACCTCATACAAGTATTTAAGATGATTGATATCATTCTAATATACTTAACAAATCTAGTTTATATTTTTCTCTACCAGGGAGGTTTTTGGATGATTATGACATTAGAGGAAGTGCAGTCTATCTTACATTCAAGGCCATTAATAATGGTAATTCTTTCCATAGGATATAATTCAGCACCATCGCAGAGGAGTCCACGTTTGTTCCTGAAACAACGGGTAAGACTTGCTCATTGGCTTGAGATCAAGCAACGCTAGTTTTTTCACTGTGATCTTTACTTACCTCTTTAGATGAATCCCGACCTTCTCTCTTTCGTCTGATCCAACAGCTAGGAATTCATTATGGAGATAAGCTGCAAAACTTGGATCCATGATTACTGTTGTGACATCAGGCTTATCAAATCCATAGTCCATAAGCTGAAGAGGGAGTTTCATCGGTGTTGATGTTCTCTGCAGAAATTACCAACGAAAAAATATGTATGAATCTTGCGAAACTTTAATATTTTTTGCGCAGTGGAATGACCAATGTGTGATTCATTAATAGAAAGTAAAAACTTACGCATTCGATCCGACATATATTCTCATCGGGGAGAAGAACACGGGCATTGCTGTAATAAAAAACATCAGAAAAATTGTCGAGGTTACTGGATTTCTCATATGCATGTAGCTGAAGAAGCTTATTGTCCATCTCATCAGTTGCAACCACTTGGAGCTGAAAGCAAAACGCACATAGTTCAGTTGAATAGCAATAGAAAGAAAGAACTAAAGGAAAAAAGTAAAAGAAAGAAAACCTTACGTGTTTGATGAGCTCATAAATTAGTTTGTCCAATGTAAAGAGAACGCAAGACCGTGTACCGATAATAGCACGACAATCATCCTCAAATTTTGCATTATCAGATGTACCATCAAGCAAGTTGTAGAGGATATTCATGAAGCTATCAATCACAGTAATGGATCAATTGGAAAACAGATATTATGAAGTTAATGCATAAACTCGGTAGCCCTGAAGAGTAAAAGTCACCTGGAGTAGGGAGAAGCATGGGTTGTTGTATTGAAGGCCCCCACTTTCTTTCTGTGGACGATGAATTAATCTTTGCGATTCAAGTAAGGAAGATGCGATTCAAGTAAGGAATATGTGATTAAAACGAAACTTTTTATGGATCAAACCAATAAACCTTCGAGACGATTCGACATGATATAGAACACCAAACATCAATGCACGTATACGCATCCACGGATAGACAGAGATTTCTGATACAAATTGTCGATTTCACAAATGCTTCGATCTCATTCTGCTAATCGATGACGGAAAAAGGAGAAGAACAACCAAACACCTTCAAATTTATACTATAATGACCATAAAACCACAAAGAAATAGACATAAGCATATCCAAAACACTACAAGAACACAAATAACAGCAATTCCAAAAGAAACAGAACGTTAAAGCAATCGAAGAATCAAATAATCCAAGACGGAAACAAAAGATCAAGAATCATTGATAGAGAAGCTTACACATTATAACAAAGCCCCAGTAATAGAAAAAACCCAAGCGAATCCGAATCCCTGAAACACACAAATTCGACCTGTTAATTGCGGCAAATTTAAAAAGGAAAACTTTACTTGTTGAGTCAAGAGGAAGGATATGTTTTGCGAGTAGCTTATTCATTTTGAACATGTCAGTGCAATCTGTCTCAAATACAACACGCAGTGCATCATCAGAAATGAGCTTTCGCTTGTTACTCGGGTCTTGGAGGTTGTTCTTCCTTATATAAGGCCATAACTGCTTCAAAATCTGAAATCAAAGATCGAAAACAAAAATTTCATCAGACTACACGTATCACACATTGGATCAGCAATAGAAAGGCCTATATCTCTTATGATCCCAGAATGAGCAGCTCTCAAAAAGACCCATTGTAAACTTCACAAACAGAATTCTTTTGACAGCATCATCAATATGGCTCATGGGTGTCACATTGTTCTTCACCAAGGATGTAAGATCGTTGATGAACTCGGTGAAGTTGAAAGGGACCACGACCTGCAATTCAGTAGTTTCAAAATTATTTTGGTAAACATGAATCTGTGTAACATTTTAAGTTGAAGTCCAGAAATGTCCATGGAGTTTAACACAAACCATATCGATGCCAGCTTGAATTGCCTCTTGGACAGAGTGTGTATAGTTTAAATGTGGAGGTGATGTAAATTCGATCAATACCTTGCCAATCTGAAATAACAAAACTCTGCAAATTTCATTCAAAAACATAGGCAGAAGTGAGCATTAAGATTGAAATTATTTTCTATAACTTCTCAAATTCAATATTCCTTCCTTGAAAGCAATTCTTCAATTACACAAACAGCTTTCAAGAATGTCCATCGCATGAAAATTAATGATAAAATGTTCATAAGGATTCAATTGAGGAAAGAAATGCTACAAGAAGATGTTTACTTAAATGGAAACAAATTGGTAAACAAAGACCTTAAATTTAAGATGTATTGATCGATTCCAGAATTTGCTTTTCAAATTGTTGTCATCCTAGAATTTTCACCCAATGCTATCACAATGGCATGCTACGATGAAGGGATGATAACTGACCTGACCCCAAAATGAACAAAAAACATGGGCATTTATGGTTCAGTGCACTGATGAGACGGCCATTGTAGCAGTTCCTACGTATCAGGTTCTCACTCTCAAGGGTTTCACGCATACCAGAGGCCTAAAGGAGTATTTTTCATGCAATACATCATACCAGAGAAGTGTACATTTAATGGTTCAAGCTAAAACAATCAAGATACGAAATGAGTACAAGGCAGTTTCCATCTAACCAAAATTTAAATAAATAAATAGACAAATACTGAAGAATCATCATCGGTAATAAGCTGAAGAAAACATCATCCAGAAGACATAAATTATATGTGTTGGATGAAAAGCAAGTTGACAAAAGGTTTACCTAACCATCATAGCAATTGAGGGATAAGAGATTGGAGGAAGACGTAATCTCATGCAATACAATGGACTTCTCTTTTTCAGTGACCACCATATATGTCTTAATATTTGAGCGTTTTTTAGGGATAGAATGAACAATCATCTTTCATCCAAAACGAAACCTTGAAAATAGAACTCCTACAAAGAGAATAAAAGATCTGAACTAAACAGAGAATATAATGAAGTAAAGAGAAGAGAAAAACATATGTCCATTGACAAATTCGTGATGAACGCAAAATTAAAGCTTTCTAGGTACCTAAACATGAGACTCCGCAAGTGTCAGACAAACAAACTTGCCCCCGGGACTTAAACCCCGGGAGGCGGCGAACGAAGGGTCGGAATTCATCGGATCCGCGAGCGGGAAGAGACGGCGGTCGAGTGATGCGTCGAGATCTTCCTGAGGAGAGAGAAAAGCGATGGGGAGGTTGAGAAGGTAGATGCCGATGGCGTAGGTAATGATGTAGAAGCCCTGGACGAAGTAGACGCGAAAGATGTAAGAATCCTCATGTGACTACTACCTGCACCGACAACAGAACCGAACTTACTTGCATCCAGAGGACCGTGATGGAATGGGCAACGAACTGATGCGGGATGAACCAGAGACGGGGCGACCAGAGCTGTGGGAGAGGCGAACGATAAGTCGCTGTTGAGGTGAGGAGATGGTGGGAGAGAGAAGAGATAGTGATCGGACAACGAGAAAACCCTACAATTGTTGCGGAGTCGATGGCGAGGTACAAGCTCTCCTGCAAAGCCATACTTAAAAAAAAGACCAAGCTAACCGAGAATTCCACACGAAAGCAACCAATAAATCCTAGAAGAAACGCAAAGAGAAGAAAAGAGAGGAGCCAGGGAGCACGAACCTGAGAAAATCGGATTATTGCAACCTGAGCACGAATCTGAAGAATCTCCTGGAGGAGAGCTCGCTGCGGGAAGACGGGTGAAGAAATCGTGGGCGAGAGAAGAGAGATCGTGGGAGAGTGGGAGAGAAGGTAAGATTAATATAGGTGGCTGACGTGGAGGCCTGATAGGCTAGAAACGCTGAGAACACAGAAAAAGTACACACTTTTAATATATAGATTTCCAAGAGAATAAAGGGACAAACAAATGACAATCAAATAAATTTTCTTTGATCCTATTTTTTCGGGCGATTTTACTTGTTTGAATATTTCCCTAATTTTTAATTCTAAGCCCATTAAAAAATAATTTTTTTAATTTGTGTTATGATCTGAACTATTTTACGATACCAGATTATAAAGTATTAGTTAAATCAACTTGTGTAACTATCTCGAGATCTTTTTTCTGTGAATTTAAGTGAACTGAATAGAAAATGCAATTCCATGTGTTGCCATTATAACTGATTATAATTAGCTAAATATTATGGCAATTAGATGAAATCATATACATTAAAATTTAACTTTTTGTTGAAAATTAGTGAAACCACGTCAACGATGATATGACAACAAATCGATGATGATTTGATTTCTTATTATTATTTTTTAAATTTTATCTTCATTTTTATTGTTATTAATAATGTTATTATTTATAAGAAACATTATCATTGAACTTTTCATATTAATTTCAAATCATTTATTATTATTAAATCAAATAATTATATTTTTTGTTTTCATTTTAAAAGTTATCAGACGTAAATAATGATATCATTTATTTTTTTTAATATACAAATGCTTTAATAATTAATAGATGATTACTTTTTAATTTTTATTTTCATTTTAATTGTTATTAACAATAATATTATTTACTTTTAAAATATACAAATACATTAATTCAACATTAATTCCAAATCATTTATTGTCATTAAATCATATTGATTCATATTTTTAATATAATTATTATTGTTCATTGTTATTTTTATTTGTGTTAAATATCACATTTTTTTTTCATTTTGAAAGGCCAAACAGGTTATAAGAAGAAAGAGATATAATGGACTTTTGAAATTCTATTTCTCCATATTGTTATGTTTAATATAAATAATAGTAATTTATTTAATAGCTGATTTAATGTGTCAAATTAATATAATTGCAATTTTATATATTTAATATAATACATGCTATATATATAATTTGGAAAGTAGAGGGTATAAATTACATTATAAGTTAGATTTAGAATAAATTTAATATCAAAATTATTAATTTCAATTTATCATAAGATACATTTCAATATAATTACACTAAAAAAATGTATGTTTCATTCTATATATTTATTATAATGTTTCATTACATTTTATTTAATTTACCTATATAGAATACTCATATTTATGATTTAAAATATTTTACGTTATATATTAATATAAATCAAATTTTACTTTTAAAATATTTATTAAATAGATTTTTGTATATTACTTTCTAAGGTGGTTTTTCTATATTTGATTATTATCTTTTTATTATTTATATCATAATTCTTCCTATTATATATTCCTATCAATTAGGTTGAAAAATATTGTGTTTAACAAATTAATAAACTATTATTACATATACATATTACATTACAAATTATTTATTGTTTTCAATAGTTACATTACAAATTATCTTTATGTCTAAAACTATCTAAATCTTTTTTGTGTTATATACGTTATGAGTTTTGTTTTAGATTAGATTTGTTACATATAAGAATTATATTATGGTCATAAAAGCAACTTTTATTAATTTATTCCATAATTTTATAGTAACTCTTATATTCTGACATATTTTTCAGTTGAATTTGATTCAAGCATCAATAACTTGCAATCTTTTAAATTATTACCTCATTTCTCAAAGAAAGAGCAAACTTTTAGATTAGTGGTTTTGATGTTGTTAGGAGGAACGAAAACTTCAAGTTGATCGACACAAACGTTGCAATTCGATTTACCATTACAACAAAAATTTTTATTTTATAAATTAAAATCAGATCAAGTGTTTAAGTTCGAGTGATCACAATATAAGCATGGACATAAATGCAATTGTCAATTAGGTTCATGTGACATATAAATCAAATAACAGTGTTGTATATATAAAGTAGTCCCGTTACATATATAAACCAGTCCCCGCTGCCTAAGTATGTCAACATTTCGTACGAGTGAATGTGTTGATTCCATTAAGAATCTTGAGTATTGCATTGGCTATAAATCTCCTTGACGTTCATTTCTTTCTCCATTTCTCTCATTTTCTCTATAAAGATATGTTTGATTATGTACACATTTGTATGATATGTGTTTGTGTTGTTGAAAAAATAATTTTAGGAATTTTTTCTAAAATATAATATGAATTTATAACCAATTTATTGAAATATTATTAATATCACCTTACGGTTACCGATGGTATCAATGTCTCTTTGAGTTTAATTTTACATTTATATGATTGATTGAAACACTAAAATAATAAATAATATTGATTTCTTCTCATCAATACTCAATCAATGGTAACTCATTCTGCAAATCAATGAATTTCGATTATTTTAGAATAGATGGTGAAATAATTTGAAGGATAGAGAAGACACTGCATAATATATTCTCCTTCAAAATCTCTACATATATCTGTAAATATTAGGAAAGTTCATTGATAGCCCGTACATATATATATACTACAAAGAGGGAATCAATTAAGGGATCTTGTAAATATATCAATAATAACATAATATACGTTGTATCTACATTAACACTCCCCGTAGTCGAAGCCGGAGAAGGTCGAACGGAGAGGCTGGATCAGAATTTGTCGAAGAGGGATGACGGTGATAAGGAAATCACAAGTAAGCTAGAAAAACGTCCACAGGAACACGGGGAACAAGAAGAATCAAATTCGGAGCAAATTTGGACAAGTCCGAACAGATTCAATAACGAGCAAAGCAATGAGCATTTGGCTTGTGATTTGGACCAAGGAAGACATCATGGACATGGGACGAATCAAGACACACTTATTCAAGGCCATATAACTCTTTCAAAGGCTAAGGAATTGAAGAAGAAGCTGAATTCATTCGTTCAAGCCTTTCTCACACCACAAGTCATATTTCTTGAAGCCCAATTCAAAGAGAGCTTGGACCGGCCTTTTGTCACTTTAATCCAAGTCTTAGAAGGCCCAAGAGAAGCTGGATAACTCCTACATTTCGTGCTCTATGCTGAAGCTATGGAAGAGTTGTTGTTTGGCTAGTTTCCTTATTTGTGTTTTAGGAAAACTAGTTATTACTTTTTTGTTTTGTTATTGTTATTCAATAAATCCAAGTCATTTTCCAAAGAGCATAATACCTCTAGAATATTGTTATTCAATAAATCCAAATCATTTCTTTTAAAATTTCTTGAACAAATATCTCTAAAGAATATGATAATTCTGCATAAAGCGTAATGCACATTACATGATAAAAACTCAATGTGTTTAGAATGAGTTGTTGCATGAAAACATGACAATCGTTACTCTTCATGACAATGAGCCTTGAACCTGAACTATCCACCCATCGAGCAATATTCGATAAATATCAATCGAGAACTTTAACATCTTCTTTTAATCACCTCAACAATACTATTTTAGCAGCACCATAAATGTTAATATAGAGATTGATGCATTTCAATCTCGTAGCTGCAACTACAATTTTCGAAATTATATCTTCAATCTTTCCTCGACTATATGTTATCCTTCGTTTTCCTTGTAACATTCAAATTGTATTGATGATGTTATTGAAAAATTTTTTCTTGATATGCATAGGGTCTAAATTATACTGCAATATAAGTGATTTTCAATATAGGCATTCCCCTAAAATATTGTGTTTGTACCAGTTATACCATTTATCTTGGCTTTGCGATTTTTATTCCCATGATATCCTCCACATTCGACCAATTTTGTGAATCGATCATTGTGTTTAGTCATTCATATAGGATTTGCATACCTATTTCCATGCATGGTGTCTCTTCTTTTCGTAACACATTTTTTTGAAAAATGTTTCTTATATTTTTTTAACATTTTTGTGTCCATGAGGAAAAATCATCAATGACAATCAAACCAACATGACTTCTTCTCATATACCACACGAAACGAATCTATATCCTCCATATAATACTGACATGCCAGTCTCTTGTGTGTGCTTCATCTAGACAATATTACATATATATGAAAATCGCTAATTATCCACAACAACATTGCTTTCAAAGTGAAGTTCTACATCGAACTTACACCGTATGCAATATACCCTTTGTTCCATAAATCTCTCAATTCATGAATCAAACAGCTACAAGAAGACATCGAAACTTTTCTTCTGATGTTCTAATCCTGGACTCAACAATGTCAAAAACATAACTTCTCATTTCGAACACATCTCAGGAGGCAAATTATGTGGCGATAAATCACATGTCTATACGGACTAAAAAATCAATGCGCAGACAAAGATGTAATGATCATGGTTACATACACAAACTCAAAAAATAACTTATTGAAATCATTCCACGCCTTACCATTCGATTGATATTGTGTTACCATTTGACATCTCGAGTATTCTGTGTGCCATCTCATTGATGCAAAGATTTTTTTCGACTCATATAATCTTCTAAATCTATTTGTTATAGGCTTATAGAACATCTTCTTGTACGATATATATGTCCATGAAGATGGTTAATTCAAACGAAATCTTCTTGCACTAAAAAATTTACATTCCAAAAGGTATTTATCTCTTCTCCAAAACACAATCCAATTAATTCTGCAAACATCAATCTTTTCATGAATCTTATGAAAAAGATAAATGAAACTAACATTCACTACAACGTTCATATATAGGTTGTTTCGCCACATCCAATAGATTGAAAAATCAGACGTGCCTCATTGTTTAGCATCTCTTCATTCGTCCGCTCAAACACCCCAAGAAAGCGCCTAACACCATTTCTACATAAGGATTGGTCATCGTTTATTCTATATGAACTTCCTCATTTCATTCCATTGGTTGTGACTCTTGCAGAGTCATACCTTTAACACCCTATCTTCATCATGCAAGAACAAAACTTGATAAATCTCCACAAACCGACCTTATAAAGGTGTTTGCAAATAATTTATCGAATTTGATACTTCATGATTTTGCATTTTGACAAGGAAATCACATTTTCAATGTCCTTGACACAAAGGTTACATCGACACAATCATCATGAATTGTTCCAATCCCTATAAGAATTCTTATGTAACCTCCTCTATTACTAGATTTTTTTCTTCTACACATCCACTCTCTTGACCTATATATATTTATATTTGAAGAGGATGTCATTTTTTGAAAGTATGTTAATATTTAAACTATTGATGCAAGAGAGTTCGCGATTGTTGTATTAGTATTGTTATTTCCAACGGTCATGCGTTGAACTTATCAATGGATGATCATTTTTCACTAACGGTTGAATTTGTTCCAACGATTTCATCAACACTTTAAATATACCAACGAGCATTCCTTAATTTGGCACACAAAATTGTTAACAGTTTACCAGTGGATAGTACGATGGATGTTCAACGACCATTGTCCATTGAACTTTGTTTCAGTGGAAAATCCTTTGCCAATCCGTTGAAAAACATGTAATAGTTTTTAACATACATAAATGGATGCCTCAATGGAGATTATCTATTGATATTCCGTTGATAATACCAATAGATGTTCATTTATTTTTTACTGTTGGAATCCGTTGGTATATGTTTTCACAGACGGGTCTGTTGATTCATCCATTGATATTAATATTTTTTATAGTGAATGTGTTAAATAGAATTCTTTTAAGCCGAGTAAAAATCTCCAATGAGTTGTGGAAAAGGAGATTTCCAACATACAAAATTATGGAAGTGTTGGTTGCCTTGTGAAAGTGCAAGTTCCATTACCAAAAACAAGTAAACTCAAACCAAAAACTATTGATTGCACATATATAGGTCTTCATAAGAATAGTGTTGCTATAGTTTCTTGGTCTACAATTTCAAAATGGAAGGATAAACAAGAATTATGTGACAGAATATGGCAAAGTAGAACTTTTTCAGGGATATTTTCCATCTAAAGAGCAAACCTCGATAAAAAACTTTTGAAGATTTATATCTTTGGAAATATAACTTCTTTGTTTCAATAAGAAAAATTAGAACCTGGAATGATTAAATACATGAGAATTTTTAAATATTTTTTGCATGACTTTTTGACTTTTGTTCTTGAAATAGAACCTCTTACATATAAGGTTGCGATGGAACCGATAGAAACATCGTATTGGAAAGAGGCTATTCAAGGATAAATGGATTATGTTCTACAAAACAACATATGGAAGTTGGTTGATTTACCTCTAGGTCATAAAATCATCGAGCATAAATGGATATTTAAAGAAATATGAGCCCAAATGGAACTCTAGAAAAATACAATCCCAATTGATAGCTAAAGGTTATCGATAAAAGGAATGAATATATTTATTTTACACTTATTCACCAATTTCTAGAATTGCATCCATGCGAATGTTGATTGTTATTGTAGCCATTCACAATTTAGAGATTTATAAATTAGATGTGAAAATGAATTGTTGAATGATGAATTGGATCAAGAAATCTATATGGATCAACCTGAAGGACTTGTAGCCAAAGGTCAAGAGAAGAAAGTTTGTAAATTGGTTAAATCTCTTTAATGGACTTAAATAAGCATCAAAATGATGGAAATAAATGTTTCATAATACTTTATCATCAAATGCTTTTAAGATAAGCATATTGTGAATAATGTGTCTATGTGAAATAGTACAAAGATGCATACACTATTATACGTCTCTATCTCGATGATATGTTAATCATTGGAATAAACAAAGATGCGACCAATCAAACCAAGAAAATGTTGAATCTTTGTTTTGTTATGAAAGACATTGGAGTTGCCAATGTATTTCTTGGAATTCTAATTCAATGAAAATCAGAAGGGTACACTTTGATATAATCCCATTATGTCGAAAAAGTCCTTAAAAGATTTGAGCATTTTGATTTTAAATCGGTTGTATCTTTGTATGATCCATGTTCTTATCTTAAGAAGAATCAAGATAATGTATCACAATTGGAGTACACATGTATTATTGGTAGTTTAATATACATTATGAATTGTACAAGACCAGATTTGGCATATTTAATTAGTCGATTTAGTAGGTATTCCCATTACTAGGAAAATAACATTGAGTCGCATTGGTAAGAGTTTTGAGATACCTTAAACATACAATGAGTTATGATTTGCATTTCATGGATATCTTCCAATGTTAGAAGGATATTGTGATACAAATTAGACAAACAGTAATTCTACAAGTGAATATGTATTTACATTTGGAGGAACAAGTGTATCTTGGATATCATCAAAACAAACGGTTATGGCATGTTCAACTATAGAAGCAGAATTTGTAGCCTTGATAAAGTTGTTAAAGAAGCGGAATAGCTAAAAAACACTTCCTTGAAGGGATTCCGTAATTGAATAAACATGTTATTGCCAGTTGCATTCATTGTGATAGTATGACTGATTTTACAATATCTAAGAACCAAATTTACAATGAAAAAATGACGCATATAAGGCGATACCATAACACGATAGGAGACTTGAAAAAGAATGCAAAGGGCTTGGTAGAGAGAAAGTTTTTTATACAACGAGGGGAATGAGCATAAAGTCAATACAATGAGTCATCACACTACAAAAAAACTCGTTGTTTCCAACGGACAGGGAAACGGAACCGTCCGTTGGACGTAAATAGCAACGGATTGTAATGGATTTGTTGATACTTTGAATGGACGGAAATCCGTTACAATCCGTTACAAATTTCAATGGACGTGTAACAGATATTCTCCGTCGCCCTATATGTTTTCATCCATCGAAATTTTTAACGGATTTGTAACGGATATAATTCGTTGGAATTTTCCATTGGAAGCCCGTTGAAAGCCGGGAAAAAAATTGCAATGGTCATCCGTTGTAAATTTTAGCGGATTCACGTTAACAATTGCAACGGATGCCCGTTGAGATAGTTAATTTCGAAGTTCACCGGTCGAAATAAATTCACGTGATCGTGCAACGGACATCCGTTGCAATTGCCAACGGATGTCCGTTGGAAAATTTACTATTTATATCGGAACCAAAGATTGCCTCAAACCATCAATAACAAGCATCTTAGTATCCATTGTTGAATCCAAAACCACCTTCATAAACTGTCTCACCACCCGAATCTGAAAGAGGATTCCCGGTGGTGAGCCAACTTATGAGGGTGGTTTTGGATTCGATAATGGACACAAAGATGCTGGTTTTGGCGACGGAGGTAGCCAGTGGAGAGGATCCGGGTCGAGTTCAACACTTTGCCTCTAAGTTGAAGCCATTTCCTAAATTTTTTCCTTTTCTGTTTATTGTTCCATATGTTATAGCGTGATTGAAAGAGATTTTAATGAAATTGTAACTTAAAATGAAATTGTAGTTTGATTACATATTTCGCGTCATTTCGGTTTTTGTTCACCGCTTGAGTTCGACATGAAACAAGTTACAATTGCATCATCAAAATCATAATTCATAAAATTTAAATATTCTAATATGCAAAAATAACTGATTGTAACGGATTTGTAAGCACTTTCAACGGGCACTAATCCGTTGGATAAGATTTCGACGGGCATCCGTTGGAATTTGCAACGGATGCGCGTTACAATTGGAAATGGATGCCCGTTGAAATTGTTAATTTTGAGATTCACCTGTTTAAATAAATTCACGTAAACCTGAAACGGGCATCCGTTGCAATATTCAACGGATTCCCGTTGCAATTTCCAACGGATGTCCGTTGGAAATTTCATTATTTAGATCAATACCAAAGATTGCATCAAACCATCAATAACGAACATATTTTCAAAAAAATATCGTCTTCTTCAAATCGAAATATATATAGATCGAGAGAGTGGATGTATAGAAGAAAAGATCCTATAACCGAAGAGATTACGCAAGAATTCTTACATGGATTGGAGCAATTCATGAGTTTTGCATCGATGTAGCCTTTGTGTCAAGAATGCGGGACAATGTTATGTCCATGCAAGAGATGCAAAAACATGAAGTATCAAAGTGATCATCTCATTTTCATACGTATTTCTTGCACGATTTTAGAAACGTTTACGATATAGATGCGATGTTTATGTATGATTTTGTATCTGTTTTACTCGTTTTCGTGTTTTCGTGTTCTTACAGGTTTTTATGCATATTCGGTTCATTTTGGAGCTAAAGTATGTACACGAGACAAAGTACAAACATCGAGGATCATCACGGAACAAATGAGACGAGAATCGGCGAAGAACACCCTTGCCCGCGCGGGGCGTTTAGTCGGCAAGTCTGTCCAGCAACTTGAGCCCGACCAGGGCACACCCAAGCCCGACCGGGGCACACCTTTGTCCGACCGAGGCACTCCCTAGCCTGACCGGGGCACCTCTTTTTCATCGCGTTCTTGCGCGATCTTCCGCTCCGTACCCGAGCGGGTCATTTTCTCTGCCCGAGCGGGTCGCGACCATCACCTGCAACTTAAAATAAGTTAATTTGACTTAAAACAAATGGAAGTTTGTGGGGGACTCATACAATAAGGAAACTGACTTGAAAGGATGAAAAAGGGGCCAGAGATCGACATTCATTCATTCATTATTTAGTTCTTGATCGAGGGAGAAGAAGAAGGTTTTTGCGAAGGAAACTTGCGAGGAGCATTGGAGATCAACCCGACACTTCGGTTTCGTTTGGTTTTCATGTTCTTTAGACTTTCTATTTCGTTTATGATTGTTTATAGACGCATGAGCGAGTAGTTTGTTTGTTCTAGGAGAAGGGATTAGCCCTTGGCTATCCAGGAACCACTTTTGATTTATCTTTGAATGCATCTTCCCGTTTTCGTTTATCTATTCTTTATCTGAGTGCTTAAATCACTTGTGTTTACAAAGGCCACATAGATGCATGTGTTAGGGGTTAGGAGAAGGACCGAAAGGAGAATTGTAGTCCTAGAAGATCAGGTTTAGAACAACCGAGGTTAGGCCTGAAAGTAGGGTAGCAGCGGTTGAGGATAAAACGGATGAATCACAGATCTTATGGGTTTAGTTCAATGTGACAGCCACGAAAGTAGGGGGTAACTTGACTAGATCACGTGTTTATGCCTCGAAAGAGGGTAGATATTATATTAGGATCGTCTGCCTTAGATAACTTGACTGGGATTGCATTTACCAATACATTTATCAGATGAGGCAATACTCGGTGGGTCAGTTCAATTCAGATGGATGTATTCTTTCGAAAGGTTTTTCTTTCATTTAAAGAAAAAAGCAAAAAACAAAATAGCGGTCGAAGGATCTATTGTCAAACAATACTTGCTGGAAGAAATCACATATTTCAGCATATTTTATTACGACCCAACCATGCCTTATAAGGAGTCTTGCCTGGAAGACTCTTCGTGGGGGTTCGATTCAAGAGAAACACCGTTGTGGTGACTGCTTCTCTCCAAAATTCCGCCGGCGTACCCCTCTGCTTCAACAAGGCACACGCCATGGCTACCACGGTCGGGTTCCGCCGCTCCAATACATCGTTCTGCTGGGGAGTGTAAGGCACGGAAAAATGATAAGTCACGCCTTTCTCCGCACAGTAGGAGGCGAATTCAGAGGAAGTGAACTCGCCGCTGTTGTCTATACGAAAAACTCTTAGTTTTCGTCCACTCTTACCTTCCACAACCGTCTGCCAACGCTTGATAGCCTCTGGTGCACTCCCCTTGTCAGCTAGGAGGACAACCCACATATAACGGGTGGCATCGTCCACCAGCAACAAGATGTAATGTTTGCCTCCTGGTGTTACCGGCGTGATAGGACCATATAGATCTCCATGGACGAGATCGAGTGGTGCCACAACGCGGTACTTGGCCTCCTTTGGAAAAGCACCTCGCCGATGCTTCGTGATGACACAAGTGTCACACAACTGCTCCACGTGCTCCAAGTGCGGAAGGCCCTTGACCAGGCCATGTCGCCCCATCTTCTCTAAGGCGTCAAAGCTGATGGCCCAAACCGATCATACCAACGCCAAGCATCATCGCCATGACGCGTAGCAAGGCAAATCGATTGAGTAATCTTCAATGAAAGGAAGTACAAGCGATTTCGGCCACGTGAGACTTTCGCCAAAAGACGTTGATGCTGATCCCAGATCCGCAACACTCCATCCTCAATCTCCACAATCAACACGTTCTCATCGAGCTGGCCAATGCTGATGATTGAGTTCCTCAGGCGCGGGATATAGTAGACCCCTATGAGCACCTTTTGTTCCACATGTCTTCCTGCAAAAAAGATTGTACCACAACCTTTGATGTCAACAACAGAGCCATCACCAAACTTCACCGTGCCTACCACCATTCGATCCAATTCAACGAAGACGTCACTGCGACCCGTCATGTGATTTGTGGCCCCTGTGTCTAGGTACCAACCCTCCAAACTATCTTCGTCGACACTGGTACCAAGGAACGCTTGAGCACGTGGTTCCTTGATACGGAGTGGTGCTAGTGCCTCCGAATTGGTGACTTCGCAGATCTGCACCATGAGAAGCGCCGGTTGGTCCATGGTCTCCTCCACCTGAATCAGATTCACCTGCTCCTTCTTGGACTTGCGACAATCCCTAGCCCAATAACCACGACACCCGCAATTGTAGCACTTGTCATTCCCCGAATTGGTGCCACTGTCGCCGCATTTCTTGCGCGACCTGCGAAGCTGGTGGTTGTTCACGTCCCATGCACGTGCCGACTTGGAGCCCCGCTCCTTGGTACGTGCGGTCCACTGCTCTTTAGTGAGATAGAGCTTGCCCCCCACGCCCTGCATGGTGGCCTCTTGCTCATACCGCTATTCCGCCACCTTTAACCTCCCGGTAACCTCTTCCATAGAAAGCATTGATAAATCAAGCAGTGTTTCTATTGAAAGAGCGATTTGAGAAAATTGGGGAGGAACTGCGCAGGTACTTTGCCACGACTTTGTGCGCAGGTTCAGGATCACCAAGGGTAGAAAGATGATTTACTAACCCATTGAGCTGCATGGCAAAATCATCCACCGACTCGCCATCGAGAAACGCAATATTCTCGTATTACTTCCTCACCTTCTAACGCTGGTCTGACGCGCCCGGTCCGAGCCGACACGCATCTTCGCAATAGCGTCTCAAGCGGCCTTTGCACTCTCCTTAACTGCAAGTGTGGAGATCATCTCGGGCGGCACACCTCGCAAGATTGCCTCTAACGCCATCTAATCCTCCTACTCGTCGGTTGTTCCGTCCTCGACGGCTTTCCACAACAAGCGTGCACGAAGCAACACCTTCATGTGCACCGACAACTCTCCATAGTTTGTCTTCGTGAGCATGGAAAACACCGCACTACCCACCTCCTTGATCTCCTTCCGCGAAAACACCACCACCTCGCGCCCACCATTATCACGATCATCATGGTGTCGCGGTCTCTCACGTGGTGGTTGGGAGCGACGCCTCACTCCTTCACATCGCGGACTGCGGAACAACCTTGAATAGAACCCGACATCTCTCAAACTCTCGAACCAAGAAGCTCTGATACCAAATGTTAGACTTTTCCCTTTAGAGAGAATGAAAAACTCGGAAAAGAAGAGGTGATTGGTGCTACAAATTGTTGTAGCTTTTTGGTTTTTCCTTCTCTATTTATAGACTCATATTTACATAAGAGTTAACGATAATTAAATGCTACAAACTCCTCAAATTCTATAAAGACACTAGATACAAACAATGACCAAGGTGCATGTATTGACCACATGACCAAGGTGCATGTATTGACCACATTAAAGTGGACACAAATTCACACACAAAGATTCATCCAACATTCTTTTCCTTCTTCTTTTTTGTTTCTTCATTTTCTGCCATTTTTTCTTTTTCTTTCACTGCCACAACCGCTTCTTCTTCGACGATGACCACGATCGCTGCTTCCTATGTCCGCGGCACGCAGCGCGAAACTAACTACAATGAGGTGGCATAGTCGAATCAGCTCTAAAGCTAGTGCATTTTCTTCGGTCGTCATCTATCCACGTCGTTCCTTTCCGTAACTTTTTTTTCTTCTACGTGGGGCTTCTTTTCCTTCTTCTTTTCTTCGTCTTCTCCTTCCGTCATTTTATCTTTTTCTTCTTCTTTTGCAGCCACAACCACTTCTTCTTCGACGGCCACCATCTTTGCTTCTTATGTCCGTCAAACGCAAAGTGGAGCTAACCGCAAAAAGGCGACAAAGTGAGACCGACCTATGATATATATGTATATATATTAGCATTAGGCAATAAAAATTAAAAAAAAAGTTACACGGGTGTTTAAAAAAAGAGAGAGAGAGAGAGGAATCAGCTGCCGAGAGTAACAAAAAAAGAAAAAAAGAAAAGGGAAGAAAAAAAAGGAAGAAGAAATTGAAGAAGGATCTTCAATTTTCATCGCGTTCTTCGTGGGTGGATTCTAATTGCGGTTGTGGAAAATCTCTAAATAATTCGTTGTGATTATTCACTTAATTCGAATATTTATATTATGGAAATTTATGGAATTGAATGGATCTATAATAGGGAAAATTGATCAGTGTTGCTGCTAGCAATATTAGCCAGAATCATCAAATGGTCGGGAAGCTAAGCTGATGATTTTCTCCATCCTAATTTCGGATTTGTGATCGATTTATAGAAGATATTATATTTTTAAAACGAGGAATGATCAAAATAGGATTTATAGGATCATAATGGGAAAAGTGAAACGATATGAGTGAATTGGATTAAACTCTAGTTTTATCGTATGAGAATTGATGATAAATATATGAGTTGTATGAGTGACTAGAGATAATCTGGAGAATTGATATGCGACCAAGTGTTAGGGTCGGAGAACGTCGATATTTTGGTTCGGTGTTAAAGATGAGTGAATATCTTGTTAGTGTGCTCGATCGAGTGATTTCACATCGAACCTTCGGAACAAGGCGTGTGCGAGCGCGTTGGTGAGAGTTGTCATGTGAGGAGTATCGGGTCGAGATGTTAGTATTGCGACACTTGGATCTAGGCCGGCGTCATACCGTGCTGGGGTTGTGGTAACCTTGCGAGCGACCAAGCGTCGAGTTAGTCAGGTCAGTGGATTTGTCGGCGTCGTACCATTTTGGGGTTTTGGTAATCTTTCGAGCGATGGAGCGTCGAGTAAGTCAGATCAGTGGATCTCCCAACATCGTACCATGTTGGGGTTGTGGTAACCTTTCGAGCGACGGAGCGTTGTATTGTACTGATAGCTGGGGTACGTTGTGACCTTGCGAGATTTTCAGTGTGTTGGGGTTCTTTGGACTTCGCGAGCGTATGCCCAAGCTAGAGTCGTGTGGACTCTGTGTTTATGATCCAGTGTGGTACTAGTCTTAGACTTTGTATACTCAGTCGGGTTGGGTAGAGTTATTTGTATATCTTTAGTTTAGACTTTGGATATATCATTATTTATGATAATCAGTTCGAGCGGGAGAATATATGGCACAGAGTACGTGCACGTATTGATCTCACTGAGTGCGTATTTCGTATTCACCCTATTTGTGAGCTGTCGTGGATAGACATGGTATGGCAAGGAAAAAGAGCAATGAGGTTGAGCAGCAATATCAAGGTTCACAACAGACTGATGGGAGAGGCATGCACGAGGTCTCGATGAGTTTTATTTTGCATTTCGTATTCATTTATTCATTTATCGTGACTATGATCTTTACGTATTTGTTTTGCTATTTGGTCTGCACCATTCTTATTTTAGAATAGATCATATATTTTGTTTTATAAATGCGTTTAAGTGATGATACGTGTAGCCACCTCTTGGAGGTGATGGTGGACACTCCTAGTCCCGAGGTAGTTCCGGGATGGGGGTGTTACAAATTGGTATCAGAGCCTGGTTGTATTTTCGTACTTATCGTTTTCACTGGAATTCAAAATGTTTTGTGAAATGTTTTAATAAAGCCACGAGACTGTAGCACACATGTCCTGAATTGTCTAGCGGAGTTTAGAGCTGTGAAAACTAATAGTAGTTAATTGTGTGTATGAGACACTACCGAGGAGGATGATTACTAGAGCTCTTGGTTACGGAATGAGTGGAGGCTCTCGTTCCACTAGTTGTATGCAGTCTCAATCATCTGAACGAAGATCGCGAAGTGGAATAGATAGAGATGTCATGAGAGAAATGTTGAGAGAGCTATTAGCAGAAAGTCGACAAAATGATCAAGAGGAGAGTTCGGCGACGCCACAAGTACCAGTGCCGGCACCGACACCACCACCAGTACAGCCACCTGCTCCGCCACAAGTACCGTTGCCACCACCACCAATGCCTCCTCCAGTGTTTAATCAGAGGCATGTGGAGACGTCAGAGTATTTCTATACCAGGGATCACATGGCTAGATGGGGTACAAAGTCATTTCGTGGCGGTGCGATACCTCCCATGAAGGCGGAGGAGTGGATGTTTCGATTTGAGCGCAACTTTCGATCATCTAGATGTCCATTAGACTTTAAGATGGATATTGCGCTCCACTATTTGGAGGGAGAAGCGGTGTTTTGGTGGGAAGAGATTACGAGCCAAGCTCATCAATCTAAGTTTTTGATTCATCCGGGATCGACGAAGATGTATCGGGATGTTCGCCAGCTTTATCAATGGCCAGGGATGAAGAAGGACATTGCTCGATGGGTAGCGAAATGTCCAACGTGTCAATTAATCAAAGCGGAGCAACAAGTACCAAGCAGGAAATTACAAAATCTACCAATCCCTGAATAGAAGTGGGACCATATTACCATGGATTTCATGACGGGTCTTCCGAAGACGCAAAGTGGCAAGGATACTATTTGGGTGGTTGTGGATCGACTAACTATATCGGCTCATTTAATTCTGATAAAGAAGACTTTTGATGTGAATCAGCTAGCCAAGATATATATTGCGCAAATTCTGAAGTTGCATGGGGTTCCATCGAGCATCGTGTCAGATCGAGATGGGAGATTCACCTCACGTCTTTGGTAGGCATTTCAAAAAGAGTTCGGAAGCAAATTGCGCATGAGCACCGCATATCATCCATAGACAGACTGACAATCTGAAAGAACTATAAGGACGCTTGAGGATCTATTACGAGCATGTGCGTTGGAGTGCCTGGAAGTTGGGAAAATCATTTACCACTTGTTGAGTTCACATACAACAATAGTTATCATGCTAGTATTGGGAAGCCACCATATGAAGCATTATACGGGCGACCATGTCGTACATCCTTGTGCTGGACTGAAGTGGGGGAGAGATCTATCTTCAGAGCAGAGATTGTCGAAGAGGCCATAGAAAAGATATGAATTGTTAAGATGAAAATGAAGACGGCTCAAGATCGTCAGAAGAGTTATGCTAATCTAAAAAGGAATGATGTTGAGTTTAACATTGGAGATATGGTGTATTTACGAATTTAAGCGAGGCGAGGGAGATCAGGTGGGAGTCGAGTGAACAAGCTATCACCAAGGTTCACGGGACCATTTAAAGTGATTGAACGAATTGTAGTAGTGGCCTATCGATTGGAGCTTCCCTCATCTTTAGAGGGAATACATGATGTGTTTCATGTATCATTGTTGCGTAAGTGTCTATCAGTACCAAAGAAGATACTTGTTGAGCCACCAAAAACCTTGAGGAAAGACTTAATGTATAAAGAACATCCAATACGTATTGTGGATCACCAAGTGAAACAGTTGAGGCGTAAGCAAATTCTTATCATCAAGGTTGTGTGGGAACATCATGTCATGGAAGGAGCAACATGAGAATTAGAAGAGGATATGAGACATGAGTATCCCGAGTTATTTGGAGATGAGTTGTATGGTTCTTCTATTCAATGAATACAATTATGTCGTAAGAATTACAGATATAGAATCCGAGGACGAATTCCTTTGTAGTGGGCGAGAATTGTGACACCCATAATAATAGGAAGGTAGGTGACCGACCTATGATATATATGTATATATATATTAGCATTAGGCTATAAAAATTAAAAAAAAAGTTACACGGGTGTTTAAAAGAGAGAGAGAGAGGAATCATCCCATGAGAGTAACAAAAAAGAGATGAAGAAAAACAAGAAAAGAGAAGAAAAAAATGAAAGAAGAAATTGAAGAAGGATCTTCAATTTTCATCGTGTTCTTCGTGGGTGGATTCTAATCGCGATTGTGGTAAATCTCTAAATAATTCGTTGTGATTATTCACTTAATTCGAATATTTATATTATAGAAATTTATGGAATTGAATGGATCTATAATAGGGAAACTTTGGTCGGTGTTGCTGCTAGCAATATTAGCCAGAATCGTAAAATGGTCGGGAAGCTAAGGTAATGATTTTCTCCACCCTAATTTCGGATTTGTGATCGATTTATGAAAAATATTATATTTTTAAAACGAGGTATGATCACAATAGGATTTATAGTATCATAACGGAAAAAGTGAAACGATATGAGTGAGTTGGATTAAATTCTAGTTTTATCGTATGAGAATTGATGATAAATATATGAGTTGTATAAGTGACTAGAGATGATCTGGAGAATTGACATGCGACCAAGTGTTGGGGTCGAAGAACGTTGATATTTTGATTCGATGTTAAAGCCGAGTGAATATCTTGTTAGTGTGCTCGATCGAGTGATTTCACACTCGAACCTTCGGAAGAAGGGGTATGCGAGCGCGTTGGTGAGAGTTGTCACGTGAGGAGTATCGAGTCAATGACGTTAGTATTGCGACACTTGGATCTGGGCCGGCGTCATACTATGTTGGGGTTGTGGTAACCTTGCGAGCTACGGAGCGTTGAGTTAGTCATGTCAGTGGATCTGTCGGCGTCGTACCTTGTTGGGGTTGTGGTAACCTTTCGAGCGATGGAGCGTCGAGTTAGTCAGATCAGTGGATATGCCAGCGTCGTACCGTATTGGGGTTGTGGTAACCTTTAGAGCGACGGAGCGTTGTATTGTACTGATAGCTGGGACACGTTGTGACCTTGCGAGATTTTCAGTGTGTTGGGGTCCTTTGGACTTTGCGAGCGTATGCCCGAGCTAGAGTCGTGTGGACTCTGTGTGTTATGATCTAGTGTGGTACTCGTCTTAGACTTTGGATACTCAGTCGGGTTGGGTAGAGTTATTTGTATATCTTTAGTTTAGACTTTGGATTTATCATTATTTATGATAATCAGTTCGAGCGGGAGAATACGTGGCATAGAATATGTACACGTATTGATCTCACTGAGTGCGTATTTCGTACTCACCCTATTTGTGGGCTGTCGTGGATGGACAGGGTATGGCAAGGAAAAAGAGCAACGAAGTTGAGCAACAACATGAAGTTCACAGCAGACTGATGGGAGAGGCGTGCACGAGGTCTCAATGAGTTTTATTTTGCATTTCGTATTCATTTATTCATTTATCGTGACTATGATCTTTACGTATTTATTTTGCTATTTGATCCGGATCATTCTTATTTTGGAATAAATCATATATTTTGTTTTATAAATGCGTTTTGAGCGATGATAGGTGTATGGTGGACACTCCTAGTCCCGAGTTAGTTCCGGGAGGGGAGTGTTACAGGTTCTAGAGTTTGGTGCATTTTCTTCAGTTGTCATCTTTGCAAGCGTTGAAACCGTTGTGGCCCTAGTCTTTGGCTCTCTTTGGATTTGAGGCTTAAGGCCTAATCTTTACAAGGGAAGCAAATGAGCAGAGGACGAGAATGGAGAGGGTCACGAGAGAGATCTTCAGCCAATCAGACGGTTATAAGGCGAAAAGAGTAAGTAAAAAAAAGTGATGAACGGCTTAGACCGTAAACTTGATGCACCGAAAAGAAAGCGTCGTAAAATGAAATCGAGGAAAACCTAGAATTCTCTAAAGAAATCGACAAATCACATCAAAACATGGAATTGTTAAAGAAGAATGAAGATGAGGAAAAACGAAAAAGAAGGGCACCGAAGACGACCTGGATACAGCGATGATGCTAATAAAAGAGAGAAGATCAATATTAATTTACAAATCTAAATGCTAATAAAAGAGAGAAGATCCAATGTAATATTTGTCAAATTAAGTTTTTGTGTTAGTCAATTTTTTTAGTCGTCGGAATGCCCAACATTCTTTTTCGGGTACTTTTAAGTGATAATGGACGGTAATTTGAAAAAAAAAAAGAAAAATAATTATCATACAAATCTCTCTTTTCAAATATTAAGGTTGTGTTGCGTTTATTTTTCATCTGGATGTTCGTTTCTTTCTTCGACTTTTCATTTTCTATGCATTTCGTGTTCGTTTCTTCTCATCTCAAGCCCGAGAGTTCTGACTTGCACAGAGATGCTTTCTTCTTCCTTTAGATCTGTTTTTATGCTTCGCGTTTTCCCTTCATCATCACTCAAAACTCTTAACATTATAAAAATAAAAAATACGACAAAAAAACGATCTAAAGTTTACGATCCAGTTGTTAATTTTTGAGTAATGATGAAGGGAAAACGCGAAGCAAAAACAGATCTAAAGGAAGAAGAAAGGCATCTCTGTGCAAGTCAGAACTCTCGGGCTTGAGATGAGAAGAGAAGAAACGAACACGAAATGCATAGAAAATGAAAAGTCGAAGAAAGAAATGAACATCCAGATGAAAAATAAACGCAATACAACCTTAATATTTAAAAAAAGAGATTTGTATGATAATTATTTTTCTTTTTTTTCAAATTACCGTCCATTATCACTTAAAAGTACCCGAAAAAGAATGTTGGGCATCCGACGACTAAAAAAATTGACTAACACAAAAACTTAATTTGACAAATATTACATTGGATCTTCTCTCTTTTATTAGCATTTAGATTTGTATATTAATATTTGTTGCAGGATCTTGCTCAATTCGAGATTTTGAATCCGTGTCAGAAACTAAATATGCAATACCGACCAATCTACCAAACCCTACCACTTCAATCTTCTCTTCCTTTTATCCTATTACCTCAAATTCATCAAACGAGAGTTGTACCGGTCCAGATGGTTCACCCATCCGGCATACCAGCTCCAAGGCAAATACCGACCGCTATGACTCCATCTCAAACCGGAAATGACTGGGGTTTAGAACTCCAGTTGGCAACGCCGCATCTTACACAATCCCCTCGATCTCCCAGAGCCATTCATGTGTCGTGAAAGCCAGACGCTTGAAACCAGTTGAATATCGTTCAATATATTTGATTATCATAAGCTTCAAATGGGTATAAGGCGATTCATCCAAAAGTTTTGTTCCATGTTTACAAATGAGTGGAAATCTCTAGGTTTATCTGTTTTTTAAGCAAATTTTTGTTTTTAGTTTTGCCATATTTAGTACAAAGAAAACATAGGATTTGTTTGCAGAACATTACACAGTACATAGATCAAAACATAGTTTTTACTTTGTTCTGTTTCGGGTCGTGTCGACGGATCGTAAACTTTAGATCGTTTTTTTGTCATGTTTTTTATTTTTATAATGTTAAGAGTTCTGAGTGATGATGAAGGGAAAACGCGAAGCAAAAACAGATCTAAAGGAAGAAGAAAGGCATCTCTGTGCAAGTCAGAACTCTCGAATTTGAGATGAGAAGAAACAAACACGAAATGCATAGAAAATGAAAAGTCGAAGAAAGAAACGAACATCTAGATGAAAACTAAACGCAACACAACCTTAATATTTGAAAAGAGAGATTTGTATGATAATTATTTTTCCTTTTTTTCAAATTACCGTCCATTATCACTTAAAAAGTACCCGAAAAAGAATATTGGGCATCCGACGACTAAAAAAAATGACTAACACAAAAACTTAATTTGACAAATATTACATTGGATCTTCTCTTTTGTTAGCATTTAGATTTGTACATTGATGTTGATTTTAGACAAAAATTAACTCTACCAAAAAATAACAAAGTTCTATCCATTGGACTGAAAAAACTTATATAAAAATTAAATCGAATTGAAATAAATTGAATCAATTCAAAATCGATCTTCCTAACATATAATTATTTTGAATTTATCTAATATGAGAATTTTATAAAATTTTGACAAAAGAACAAGTAACAGACGATTTTCCGTACAATAAAAACCACTCATTAAACCACATGGTTCTCAATAAAGAACATTTGTCTCGTAGAGTGAGTGCTTAGCTACATTCTCTCCCCGAAAACTTGAAGGTAATAATCTAATTTAGATAGCAGACGTTTTCCTCTTTCTTCTTCTATCAACAAAGAAAAACAAAGACGAGCATAGTAGCAAGAGAATGACTAGGATGTTGCTCATTTATGCCCACCAGCTTCTACTGGCTCAACCACTTCAGCTTCCAATGGCTCAGCATTGTGAGGTTGCTCCGTCTGCTGTTGGAATTCAGGGCTTGACCATTTCCCCGAAAGAGCCATTCCCATCATCTCATATATCTTTCCGCCAAGCTCGGCTGGATTCTCAGGCTGTACAACACACAGATGAACACCGCAAACATTAACTTCCGTATTCATCTCATAGCAGTTAGCGACCGAGAGTCAAAATCATCGGCTATAAGAAGAGAAACTCACGGTGAACCCACTAGACACCAGGGCTGCATCGTACAGAAGATCTATGGCTCTCATCGCATCTTCATCATCCGGATTACTTCTCTGTGCAGCCTGCAGGAAAACCATGTCAAGATTCATTTATTCTGATTTAATGATTATGATATGGCATATAGAAGAGTTGACATTGCTCGATTGTTGGCTGTACAATTAGGTTCTTGATAATCTGGTGGTCGGGATTGATCTCAAACACCCTCCTCGCCCTCATGAACTCCAAGCTTGATGTGTCGCCCACGGTTTGTGCTTTCATTAGCCTAACAGACGATATATTCAGTTAGAGGAAATGTGACATATATATAGTTCTTTAGGACAAAGGAAGTAGCGTAGATCTCACCTCTCCATATTGGCTGACCAACCAAATTTCCCAGATGCAAGAACACAAGGAGATGAGCTGAGGCGGTTGGAGATTTGAACGCTGGCAACCTTCTCGCCCAATCGTTTCTTAATCCAATCACAAGTCTGTCCAAACTCCTTTTTCATGGCTTCCTGTTTCTCCTCGTTCTTGTCACCTGTAAGCAAGGATTAAAGCCCAAATGTTTTACCTTTGCTGCAACGCGAGATTATCAGACATGGTATCTATGCACGAAAGTAAAAATTATGAGCTTGCCTAGATCCAAGTCTTCCTTGCTGATGTCAACGAAATCCTTCTCCTTGTAAGATTTTAAGCTTTGTATGGCTACCTCGTCAATGGGATCCACCAGATAGAGCACCTACAATAACAAGAAACCAAAAAGAATCTCATCTCTGACCTAAACATGTTTTGCAGTAATTTTCAGAGGATGTGAACATACTTCGAGATCCTTCTCAAGAAGCTTTTCTAGGAAAGGTGTATTCCTGGCACTTGTAACGCTGTCGGCAGCAATGTAATAGATGGCTTTCTGTTCCGGCTTCATGTTCTCGACATACTCATCCAAGCCGATCATCTCATCCTCGCTCTGGGATGAGAAAAATCGAAGCAGTGGTGCAATACGTTTGTGGTTTTCACGGTCCTCAATACACCCCAATTTCAGATGCTTGCCATAATTATCCCAAAATTTCTCATAATCCTGCAAGCAATGGCAGACAGTGTCATTCTCATCACAACAAGAATCTCACAGCAAGAGCATGGGAGCATCATTCTCATACTAGAAATATAACAGGAAAAATTAGCAGATTGAGACATACTTCTCTGTTCTCACTCAGGGATATGCCCAAAATCATGTCGAAAGCCTTTCGCACTAGACGCTTCTTCATGATCCGTACCTTTCAGAATACCACGAAGCGAAGTCAGTCAATAAGCCAGATACCCATTCCGAGAAAAGATAGAACAAAGCATGAACAAGTACCACTTACAATTCGGCTTTCCTGAAGAATCTCACGAGAAACATTAAGTGGGAGATCATTTGAGTCCACAACACCCTTAATAAAGCTCAAGTAGCGAGGAAACTGTAAAGCAAAAACACCAAATACCAACCAGGGGACATCAGCAAGGCTCTACAAAGATACAGGCTTCTTGCAGATATTATTTATCATGCACCAAAAGAGAAATTTCGTACCAATTCTCCATCAAAATCATCAGAGATGAAAACTCGTTTAACATAGAGCCTTATATTCTTTGTCTTCGGATTAACCAAGTCATCCTTCCCCATTGGTGAGACAGGTGGCACGTAAAGGATGGACCTGAACTCAACTTCACCCTGCATTACCAACATTATCAGTTAAAGAATCAATAAAACAGACACATTACTTTTGACATTAGAATTTGTCTGGTGTTACGGTTTTCCAACAAAAAGAATCTAGAACCTTAATTTGTAGATCACATAAAAAGAACACATTTCACAGAAAAGGTCTCTTATAAGTACCTCCGTTGTGAAGTGGGAGGATGCTAATGGGTCCAAATACTCATTGAAGGTTTTCCTATAAAACTCGTTGTATTCCTCTGTGGTCACTTCTTTAGGGTTCCGAAGCTACAAAAAAATCAAAAAGGCAGCATAAAGTGTCTTTGTATATTACTGATTATTAGTTTCAAGAAAATACCCATGGGGAAATCCCTACCCAGATGGGCTGTGTCTCATTGGTAAGCTCCCAATCCCAGTATCTCTCAACAACAGTCTTGGTCTTCTTCTTCTTCTGCCATAAGAAAGATGTCGTCCAACACTCAGCAACACTTTCCATTAAAAGTAAGTACTGAACAAGACGTTCTAGGGACAGGCAAAGAAAAGTAGGTATACCTCAGTTTTGTCACCCTGGTCATCTTTTGCTGCTTCAGCTGGATCCTCGTCGACTTCAACCTTTATAAATGAAACAACAAATATGACCCAGCTAAGTAGTCATCCAACAATAAATATATATCTCTCATATAGAGTAACTTAATATTCATTCCATTATAAAATCTACATCTCTGCAATCCTGATGTCCGTACCTCTTTTGTTTGTCCTTTTTCCTGCCAAGTGTATATCGGGAATGAAACAAACTGCGAATAGTTTTTCACAAGCTTCTGAACCCGTTCTGGATGTGCATAACCTTTGTCGTCACGCTATATTGAGTATGAAAAGCAAAAAAGATATAAACAAGGTTAAAAAATGGTCAGCTTTTCTAAGGAGAAAAAGTGTTAAAATCAAGAGCCATGAATGAAACTACATAACGGACCTTAAGATACAAGGTAATACGTGTTCCCCTGGGAATGAGAGACTGTGGATCAGTCTCCTCTCTAATGGTGAATGTGCTTGCATTTGCTTCTCCTTCCCATACATATTGCTTATCTGAGTTTGGGCTCTTAGTTGACACCATAACCTGCAACATTTACAGTTTTGAGGCAGTGAAGAATAAACAGATTCTGTAGACAATAAGAGCATCAAAGGAAAAAATACATACCCGATCTGCAACCAAGAAAGCTGAATAGAACCCTACACCAAATTGACCAATTAAATTGTTGTCTCCACCAGCGTCCTTGCTATCCTGATAATTATCAAAACAACTCTAACTTTATCCAATGAATTCTTGGTAAAAGACTCAAGGCAGAGAGATATTTGATAAACCACTAAAACCTTTAAGGCTTTCAGGAACTTGGAAGTTCCACTTTGAGCAATAGTGCCAAGGCAATCAACAAGTTCTTGCCGTGTCATGCCAATTCCGGAATCACTGAAGATGTGAAAAAAGAAAGCTTTAGCAGACAATGTTTTTCTCTGTTCTCTATTAACCCAAAAGAAAGTTGTATATTCAAACAGAAATCCAATAGACATACGTGATAGTTACTATCCCATTATCCTTATCAGTATGAATACGTATATCAAGATCAACAGCGTCCTTCAAAAGATCAGGTTGCGTGACACTCAGATACCGCAGCTTGTCCAAGGCATCACTTGCATTACTGTTGCACAAGAAACCAATGTCAGCATAGTTGAAAACATAAAGAAGTGATAAGAACCCAATTTGTACACATGGAAGAAAACCACCCGCATGCGTCCTTCTCTCCACATCGTACACAACCAAAAGGACAAAGGATCGACAACATACCTAATAAGCTCACGGAGAAACACCTCCTTGTTGCTGTACAAGCTGTTAACAATGAGGTCCATGAGGCGACTGACCTGTCGAGAATCTCAAACATCAGTGACCCACAAACTTTATCACGACATAAGGGCCCTGTTAGACCCAAAATACACATACTTCAGCCTGATACTCGAACTTCTCCGCTGGAGGTGGAGACTGAGAGGAAGAATCCTGTGCTGCAGCAGTCGATTCGCTCCGACGTCCAAGAATCAAATTGGATTTCAGGTCCAGTTCAGCTAAAAACCGACTTGATTTACGTTTCCCATTGGTTAAGGAAGAATACCATCTGAATTCAGCATCGCCTCTCTCCACAGCCTGCGACAGGAAAACCCATTAAAATTTGAAATCCCCAGCAGCTAAATGTGAGGGTTAATCCATAAGCTAGGCCCATTTCTAGGCGATTCAAATCGAAGGTATTAATCGGAGACTGTTAATTCGACAACGAAAACGATATTCAACCGACACCCAGATGATCATCAAGCTCCAAACAGAAAAATAAACAATCTTCAGAACAACCCATTAGGAAAACCAGCAGAAGCGAAGCATATGAGATCATTTTGAGCTAGTACCGTTGCAGACGAGGGAAACGAACGAGAGATCGGTGCAGCGCCGGCGATACGGATGCGTCCGCCGCCCGAGCGGAGGACCGCGGAAAAGGAACGCTTCGAAAGCCTATGCATAATCGTGATTTTTCCAGTAGCCGGCGAGGGAAACAACGGAGAGACCAGTGCCTGTGAAAATGGGGTTTTAGTAGGGTTTTTGGACCAAAGAGAAGCTTCTGGATATGAGGGGCATTATAGTAAAATCAACCGGATGAATGGTTCAAGTGGGGGATTCGAAGCTTCTCGATATGAAGGGTAATTCAGACATTGACTACAATTTTTCCCCTTACAATTTTTTTTTTATATAGAATCTTACCCATCCATGATTCATCGTGAAAATCTAAAGTCATCTCTGTCCATCCAAAACATTAATCTTTGATCGAACCAAATACTCATAGTCATTAAAATATTAACATATATAAGTGTATATTCAATGTATCAAGTTTACAACAAGAGGAAGATTAAGAAAAAAAAGTGATAGAACAAAAAGAAGTTAAGCTTATAGATATAGTTTGTTTTTAAAGACGAAGAGAAGTATCAACATCAGAATTCTCAGTGTTTTCCGTTACATACGACACATTTTTCACGGTGTATAAACGTTGCTCTCTAGAAAAGGGTTCTGGAAGGATGGATCCACGTCTTGCGGGGTCGGCTCCAACGCTGAATTGCATCGGTTCATGGAGTCTCGTCGTCACGGTGTCGTAAAGGAGCTTTCTTTGAAGCTCTTTCTCTTCCCTCTTCTCTCTCATTCTCTCAATGTGTCTGAACCTTTCTTGGAGAAGAGCGATGGAAGAGGAAGTGGTGAGAGTGGTTGGTTGTTGAGGACTTGTTTGCCTACCCATCATGGGAATTAGGAGGATTATGTTCTTCCTAGGGTTGCTTGCTCTTTTGCCTTCTTTCACGTTGGGACTGCCTAATATCTCTCTCTAGGTATTTATATAGAAATTTGTGGGCCCATTCTCTCTGCTTTTTAAACTATACTATTGCATATTATAAATCAACAGATGATTTGATTATATCCAATACAAATGGAAAGAAACAAAACAACACCAAATTATATATAATTTATAGACGATAATTGAGTATTGAAATATGTTTATGGATGCTTTAAAACTTTCCAAATTCATGGTTGTTAGAGAAGTTGTGTTTTGAGAATGTTATACAATTTAATATCGTTATTGAAAATATATATAGATATTGACTAAAAAATAAAACAAAGCAAATATGAATAAGGCTTGTAACCCTGGTAATGTTATAGCGATCTGATGAATAAAGCCGATGTGTTTATGTTTCTTCAATTGTTATCCGATCAAATACTTTTGTTGACTTTGGAGTTTTTTCAGTCGTTTGATCGAATGCTAAATTTGAATGCGTGTTAATCTTAGTCGTTATGTCTTTGCATATGGACCGTCGCTTCTAGGTTTTGAGATGGGTGCGGCTTAATTTCGTCCGTTGGATCTGAGCAAAGCTGATGGGCTTGGTCTCGCCTCTCAGCACGTGGCCGTAACCGGTCATTAGATTGTTATTTTATCGCATGATCAGTGTTGTTGGATGAGAGCAATCCGATTTTGTCGCGTTTAGATCTGACATCTCACATTGATTCATTTGGTCGTCCGATTGGTGTTTCTTTTTTGTTGCAAAATTTCCACTACTATTGTTGTATTTATGATTAGGGTTTTATAGATTTCGAGTCTTTGTTGTTTCGTTTTGCATCTGTTGATCTCCCATATTTCGTTTTGTTTGTGTTTTTATTACTCTTGTGTAGTTGTTTGTTCAAATCACGGCCGTTTTTTTTTGTTTTAAGTTCTCCATTTCTTTTTTTACCTTCAAATATTGTAATTTTCAGATCTTAAGAATATTTCTCTTACATTATCCATTATCTATATCAATACATCATTTGTCATCCATTTTAATTCTCTGGTTTTCATATTTTCCATCTATATTGTAGTATGTAAATTGTAATTTCATCTGCTAATTTGATTTATTACGGTGTATTCATTGGTTTATATAATTTGTATTTTTTTTGTTGTTTCTTTTTTGTCTCATCATTTTGTTTTTTATTTCTTCATCATTTCATCGTATGGGTTTGAGATTTCATTTTTTTAAAATTTTTTCATCTATTCTTTTTTCATTTTGTATATACTTCATAATATTTTCAGAAAACTATTTCGTAGGTATTCTTTTTCATTAAAAGGCTTTGTTCTATTTATGGTTTCTCTATGTTTTAATAATTGCATAAAGTTTTCAGATTAACTATGTTTTCACATAGTATTTACATTTGGTATAACCCTTAAACCTCTTTGTAGTTATATGTCTTCATGGTTTATATATTGGAAATTTTTAGAATACTTTTTTAGTTTAAGTGGAATTTTAAAGTATTTTATTCATAGATGAACTCAATAGTTTTTCGAAATCCAAAACACAGAGCCATTTTCCGATGTTATTCACATGTCCATGCTCTTGAAAAACTGCAATGACAATTTGGTATCGACACACTATTGTGCCCTTTGGGTGCTTAAAACAACTTTAATGTCACCCGATGTATGTTACCTCTTATTATCTAAAATTTTCAATTTTATCAATATTTTCATATTCATGGTTTTAAATATGCTAAAATTTTCAATTTTATCAATGATTTCGTATTCACGGTTACAAAAACGTGTTCGGGCTCGCCCTAATATTTTCTGAAAGTAATATAATAGAGCATTACATAATATATTTTAGAGAAAATATAAAAGTGTCAGGTTAAAGTAATCTAAAAACAAATATTACATAATTAAATCAAAATACAACAATTGAAACTTATAGACTTAATCATTTGTGGACTCTCCCCTATTGTAGCTATTGTCAAGACAACGCTAGACTTCGAACCATCCAAGTTATAAAAAATTAAATTAAAAAATAATATAAAAATAAATTATTGAAATAAAACTTAATCACCACAATAGAAATGTTAAACGATTATATACTTACCATTTTCAGTATAACCAAATAACTACGATCAAACACAAATTAATGCTTGGACATTACAAAAATGCAAGACATCCAATGGATGCGAGTAAAAATAAAAACTCTGAATCCATTGTGGTAAAAGGAATGCTTAGAATTTCGGACGCTATTAACGAAAATTCATTACCATAAAATTTGGACTTACAAAAATGCAACTAATTCTAGTACTGATGCACGTGTATCTTAGGATCCCTTAAATATCTATCTAAACCTAATCTTAATCCATCATCCGAAGACGCTATTAACGAAAATTCACTACCATAAAATTTGGACTTACAAAAATGCAACTAATTCTAGTACTGATGCACGTGTATCTTAGGATCCCTTAAATATCTATCTAAACCTAATCTTAATCCATCATCCGAAGAAGATACTTTATCATAAAAATCAGTGGTATCCTATAAAATACTAATATTAAAAGACGATATAAAAAACAACTATTATACAATGATATTGAATTTAAAAAAAAAACTTATTAAACTTATACCGAAATAACTCGAACACTCGTTATTCGTCTTTTCATTTTTGTCTTGAGAAATCGAAGATTTAGAAACCCCAAATTTGGTTTTGTACCTCTCATATAGTTAATACATCCTACGTCTAACTTCAATAATTGTATCTTCATTAATTGTATATTCATTCTTGGGTCAAGAACGACTGCCATAGAGAAAATGAAACTATAACAATCCTAATATTTATAAATTTCACTTACATATTTTCAGTCATCCCCTTTAGAACTCCATCTTCATTCTCTCTCTTCGCTTTCAAAAATATTTCAATCTTTTCTAAATCTTCATTAAGTCCATGTTGGTAGTTGGATATGTTAATTCAAAATCAGATTAGTAATGTTTGCAAACGACTTTAAGAAATCTCGTATATTTTATCCTTTAGTCTATTCTTCATCCATTGGAAACCATTCATATTGTCTATCAATCACCGCAAGATTTGAAAAATATTTTGATACGTAAGAGCACTATCAAGCATAGTCTGAGTCGAATTCCAACAAATACTCGCAACCATAGACAATGAAACCCCAATATTAATACCCGCATGTTCTGCACATTTCTCAAACATGTTTCGTATTTTCTTTGATGCTCTTAAATATTTCACATTTTCTATAATATTTTAATACATTTTTATCAGTTTTAGTCCAATTTTCATAAAAGATTCTATACATGTGGACTACATCTTATATGAAAGTATCTTCCTTTACACATAAACAATTTTTTTGTTTGCAAACAATGTTTTAGGATTACCATCATACTATCATTTGATGTAATGTTGTCTAAAATAATAGAAAAGATCTTATCTTCAATACCCCAATCCTTCCAACAAGTGATTATTCTCTTCGATATTTCTATTCCAGTATCGTAGGAGGTAAAGGAGTAAAAAACAATATCTTACTAGCCAGATTCCAATTCTGATCAACATAATGTTATGTCAAACATATGTATCCCTAGTGGATAATTGTCTAAAAATATGTAGTTAAGTAAATTCTATTATGCATTATTTCTAATTCCATCTTCAACGAATCTACCTCATGCTCATAAAATTTCAAATAGTCAACAACTAGAGTATTTCTACTTATCATTTTTTATCCGGGTTTGCATAGAACGTCATCTCTCTCTCTTGTACTCAATTAGTGAGTAAGGAAGCTCATGAGAAATTATCATCTTAACTACATTTTCTCTCTAAAGTATTTTATCTGCTATCTTTACTTTTAAGTTTATATCGTGATTAATAAAAAATTTCTAATGGTTTGTTGGTATTATGTTTGGACTTGTAACTCTCAATATGACGCTTTAAGTGAGATGTACCTTTATTTGGCAGTGCATAGAAATATTTACCGTAATATTTCCATTTGTTGTACTAACATTTAATCTAATAAATATTCTCAAACATCAGACCTTTTTTCTTTTGTTGGAACCACTTATTTGAGGAGTGGGTTGTTCATTGTCGTCATCGTGTTATTGTTCATTTTCATCATGATATCTATCGCCCTCATCTACCCATTCAGTAGTTAGAATACAAATAGTGTCTTCCATGAGAAATTTGCAAATACACACGCAAATATGTTAACAATTCTACAGTTTGTCAACAATGAAACTAAACCAACCCTCTATAACATATCAATCATTGCCTAAACCTACAACTTGTTAACAAACACTTAATAATCTATTAACCTACAACCATAACCTAGACTGTCAACTACAAAACTACAACATGAACCTGTTTTGATAAATTATCCCACATTGGCTAGGACATAAACTTTGGACTCATATATATAGTATTGGATAATCATAGACTCTTGAACTAGTTTTAGGGATTAGTTAGGCTGAACCCATATTTGATATGGTATCAGAGCCAGCTTTGTCCCGATTTTAATATACCAATGTTGGGCCTCCGATTGCGATGTCCACGCACTAGAATCGAGACTGGATGTGAGGGGGAGTGCTATGATAAGTTATCTCACATCGGCTAGAACATGAACTTTGGACTCATATATATGGTACTGGGCAATCCTAAATTCTTGAACTTGTTTTTGAGATTAGTTAGGCTCAAGCCCATATTTGATAGAACCTTCAAACTACAACAAACAACCGTCAAATGGGAACTTTCGAACTACAACCATAACCTAACCTACAACCGTCAAAACAGGTAGTTTCGATACTACAAAATCTTTGAACAATCCATGTGGCAATCTCATGGCGGGTCGATCCAGTATATTATTCTGAAACATGTATCAATGTATTGAATTGATATCTCATACTAATTTAACACATACTAGTCTTAATACATCATTGATATCCTTATTTTCAATGATATTCGACTAGGGATATCATTTAAGAATATATTTAAAATAATAATTTTAAAGATGTTATTGCATTCATTTATAACAAGCAGAAAATTAACTGAATGAAATAACATATGTCATAGATGATAAAATGTCATGATACATAAATAAGTCCCCAAAAACAATTATACAATGATTGGTCTCTAGAGCATGCTCCAAACTCTCCCACTTGTGCTAAGACCAATCAAACCAATCAGACCCATGTCAAAGGCTTTGTCAATAGGTCAGTGATGTTGTCGTTTGTCGGCACTCTACATATATTTACATCTCCTCTCTCAACAATTTATCGAATGAGATGGAAACGCCTGAATATGTGCATGGATTTCTGATGAGATATGGGTTCCTTATTTTGTGCAATGGCTCCATTGTTGTCACAATAGAGCTCAATGGCATCTGCTACGCCAGTGACTATCCCAAGTTCATATATGAACTTTTTAATCCAAACAACTTCTTTTGTTTCTTCTGATGCGACAAGATACGCGGCCTTTGCAGTAGAATCAACAATTGTCGTTTGCTTAGAACTTTTCCAACTTACAACATCAAAGAGAATCATGGAAGCAGAAGAAATCAAATCGATGAAGAAGGAATACAAAAAAAATGTGGGAAAAATCTCTTATGCACCTCTTTTGTGAGTTCAACGATGAGGCAAGAGGCGACGGTAATGAGTCGAACGACAGAAGTGTCTCAAACAACGTGAGTATTACCTCGACATGGTAAAATTACTAGTGTAGAGGAGTCAACATCTTTAGATTGGAAGAATCGAAGAAATAAATTGGCAAAGGGGTAAACTAAATTTGTAACCTAGGTCGAGCTGATAAGCCCAGTTTCTAACGAGCCTTGCAAATTTAGGCTCGAGACCAATAAATATTGAGCAGTTTTGGGTAGGTTTAGGGGTTGAGGTTAGTTTTGACAAGCCTAACTTTTAGTTTTCTTTAACAAGGTACGATAACGTAGGAGATCTAATATCCATGTGGTATGACATAATAATTAATAAATGAAGAGAAAAATTAGCTCTAAAATTTTCATTTTGTTGCATGCAATGAAAAATATCACTACAAAAAAATTTGATCCTCCAACGTATTTGCAGAATCTTTTATAGAAACATGATAACAGTACTAAGCATTTCAGGCAACACATAAGGACCTACAATATGATATTTTGGTAAATTTGATTCATTATTAAAATCAAGGTGTGGACCTATATGTTTAAAATAAAATCTCAAACATACCATTGAATCGACATGTTTTACCCCGCGAGGTAATAGATCCAAAGCTGCAAAACTATACATACATGATATTGAAAACGAGGTTAAAATTAAACGTTGTCTATGAGTTAAATATATAATTTTAAATTATTGAGTCAAATAATATTGCATGGCTTTCAATAATTAAAATTTTAATCATATACTACTCAATGTTACAATTGCAATCAGAGCTCACAAAGTATAGATTCAAACATTAAAATCTGAAAAAGTTTATAATTTTTAAAAAGTGTTACATACTCATAACCTATACCCTGAAATTCGAATGACAGTTGTTACATATCAAATTGATGTGAAACACTAATTAATTGCTTCTCCAGAAAACA
Organism: Gynandropsis gynandra; assembly: GCA_036759665.1. NCBI lineage: Eukaryota > Viridiplantae > Streptophyta > Magnoliopsida > Brassicales > Cleomaceae > Gynandropsis > Gynandropsis gynandra. The sequence goes on from CM071873.1 coordinate 20,895,640, forward strand.
TACAATTTACTAGAGTCAATTGAGGTGGTTATTGTTTTAGTTGATGATTTAACTTGAACAACAATATGTCACTGAAAAATCTAACAACAATTTTATTTGGTTTATAGAACTTCATCCTACCTAACTACCTTTTCAATATCCACACTAATTTCTTCATGGAAAATGTGGATATCATATTGAATTAGAAATAAGACCTTCGATATTTTTCAAAGGATCCGAGAATTCAAATTATTCTTAGAATTCATTGCATCTCAGTTAAAAGAAAGGCTTAATGAATATTTGTTTCTTTTAATTACGCCGTGAAAAATTATTCTAATAGTTCTTTGTTGATAGCTTTTGCATGTTAGAATTAGAAAGACTTTCATATATTAGAAACAATTAGACTAAATTGTGCTGCAAAACTTACGAAGCAATGTGTTCTACAATTGAATCGTAAAACAACTCATTGTCTACTATTGAAAACAAAATGATATTGCCTTATTTCGTTTATGGGAAGCACATGATACATTAAACTATTAGGATGATACGACTCTTTAGAAACAATTTATATACCATGGTTTGTTTTGAACGTTCACTTGGATCCAAAATGGTTATAGATTCAAACATTTTTGCAAAGAAGAAGTTTGTTATTGGAGGATTGATAACGTCTAATTTATCCTAGTTTTTCATCTCTTTCCATAGTTAGTTTTACTATGATTTTGGACTTTACTGAGTAATTAAGCATCATTTAGTCTTCTTCTAGTGTTTTCTCGTGTTTTGTAGGAAATGAACATATCGGGATACAAACACCAGCAAATGCCGCAAAACCAAGCAAAACCACTTTCAGTTCAATTGTACACGATTGAACGTCCAAGATTCCTAAAGCCATAAAATGCAAATGCACGACTGGAACACAAAATCGAAATAGCCGCTGGAACAAGAAAATGGAAAAAACTGTTCCTTACAAGAAAACGAAATGCACGGTACAAGGAATGGAACCCGCCGGCTGCTGGACACAAAATAGAAACGCAACTGCTTGACAAAATGGAAACGCAACTGCTGGAGACAAAATGGAAACACAGCTACTGGAGACAAAATGGAAACACGACTATTGGAGACAAAATGGAAACGCAGTTGTTAGAGACAAAATGAAAATGCAGCTAAACACAAAACGGAAATGCAGTTACTGGACATAATGGAACCGCAGCTGCTGCATAAGAAAGGAAACCACGCCGCTGCTGAAGAAGAATGGAAACACACGACTTGTACAAAAAGAGGAAACCGGATAAAAAGAAACGAGGGAGAGAAGAGGAACTAGCAAGAAAAAAGGAGGAGAGTTCAGATTCGGTGAGCTTAAAAAGGGAGCTGAAGGCCGAAACAAAGGAGGGGGCCGAGGCTGGAGGCCGAAGGGTCGAACGGAAGAGAAGGAAAGGGAAGAGACGTTTTTTGTTTTAGTTTTATGTTTTGAGAGTAAACCTCCTTGCCATGGGTTAGGGGTGCTCTTGTAGTGGATTCGTTTTTTGGATTTGTTCTCTCAATTGGTTTGATGGGTTGTTCTTAATGTTGTCATTCTTGTTGATCACATGTTTGAATGAGTTTAGAGGTTTGTCTGGTCTCGGAATTAACCTTAGAATAAATTAGATTAATTAGAACCTTGACCGGTCAGTTAATCTATTGAGGAATCGTGATAATCAAGGTTAAATTCCCTATGGTTCTTCCTGCATCTAGATGTTCGTTTTGTTGCTCGTGCGAAAAATCTTTTGCTATAATATTTGATCATTTTTCATATTGATTTGTTGTACTTAATGCTTTTATTCTTGCTGATCACTTGAATAAATGATTATAAGAGCCTGATTGCATCGGAACGTGGATTTTATTTTGCAACCTAGCCATGATTTGGGATCTTAATAGATTTAGAACTTTGACCGGTCGGTCGATTAAACTCAGGAATTAGGATAATGGTCTAAATGTGTCTAGTATGTGAGATTGTGCAATCGTAAGATTGGTAGTGCACATTCTAGATAGTGGGATTAATCAACACTAGTTAGTCCCTAGGATAGAGCTTGAATTCCCTGAATCTGTGATAATATCTATGACCATCCAGATGTTCGATTTGAGTTCCCCATTGATCAAGATAATCCGAATTCATGATTTATAGAAACGTCCATTACATGTCCCGACAATCCCAAAATCCCTGGTGTTTTATCTTATTGAATTTAAATCTCGTTATTCTTTTGCACTTACTTTTCTAGCTTGATAACTATCCATTCCTTGCATTGTTTTAATTTACTATTCTCTTTATGTTTTACTCGATCTATTTCTCTTGAGTCTCGGTTCTGATGTTCGCACTAGTTCTCTGAGTTCGACCATGGTACTACACGATCCGTACACTCGCGGTAAGGTGGTCTAGGAAATTAAAAGTTTCGACACGTCAAGGATCGATCATATGTATAACAAGAATTTTCAAAATAAGGCCTAAAATCGATTGGTTAAATCTAAAACAAAATGAATTCGACGGTAAAATTGATATTAATGTGGAAAAATTAATTGCCTGATTTTAGTCTAATGTGAATTACATAATGGTTTTTTATCAATAATATTGACTTTATTATATCGTAGAGTTTTCCAACAGAACTACGAATTAAAATCTCTACATTGTAGTACATGTCATGTGGACAAACACAAATATTTTCACCATGTATGGAAAACGAAAAAAATGCAAAAAACGATTCCGTAAAAAAATCAATGAATTCACATATTTGATATGGACAGATTCATTACAAAAGACATAATTATGTTGGATTATCGATATGTATATATAATATATATATATTCTATTGAAATACAAAGCCCACATAAATATTAAACATTACAATCAAATAAAAGCTATTAAATATCTCTTTAATTATATAAAAAAGGTTCAGACGCAATTATACTGAATATAACATCATATATAACATCACCTTTAAATATTGTGGACAAAATACAAAATCATGTGTATCAGACGGTGAAACATGTATGAGAATTTACAAATTCAGTATTCATTTTTGAAGTATTTATGTTGAAGGACTTGGATTTCATTTTCCGATAAATCAAAATACAATTTTCTCTTAAGACCAGATGTTATATGATATTGCATTTAAATAATTCATTCAATGTACCATGTTTACATAATGGTTTAAATGAAATTCGATATATGAACAAACAAAATAGTTGTAATATGCTAATTTTCCAACTAAATTTGTTTGGACCACAAAAATAGACTCCAAGTCAATGTGGAACGTGCTAGGAAGGCTACTTCACACTGCCAACTGCAAATGAAGCTTAGTATTAAGAAAGTTTCTAAAAAAATAAAGTCTTGCTTTATTTTGGGTTTTGTGGACCGTAAACAAAAATATATACATGATGTTAAGTGGTGTGCTGGAAACACGAGTTATAAATATTCCTAGACCACTTCACCGCAAGTATACGGATCGTGTAGTACCAGGGTCGATCTCTAGGGACTAAAGCAGCTAAACTAAGAATAGAACTAAACTAAGACGGAAAGAGATAGAAAGGGATGTGATCCTAATTTCCTAAAACTAACCTAAATGGTGACAACGAAATTAGGTTGGGGATAAAGTCAGATATGGCAAACACTACGGGTGTACGGGATACCGGGAATTGCATAGATGAAACAACTAAGAATCATAGATCTATCAACTATTCTTGACAACGGGAAATTCATGCCCTAAGGTGAGGAGTGATTCTTCCGAGCCTAAACCTCCTAACAATGGATACGTGCAACCCTACCTTCCAGCAGTGATTAACCCGTACCATGGCAGCATTACGAACGCAATCATTATCCCTAAGATGACTAACCAACCGGTCAGATTCTCATTAGCCAAACTTAATCTACAACTTAACAGGTCCGGATTAAT
>CM071873.1:20901060-20911884 GCA_036759665.1 Gynandropsis gynandra
ACCTTGCACGACCCGGGCACGAAGGCAACGAGATCGGGTAGCCTTACCCGATCGGACGCAAGATGTATACCTGCTCGGGCGATAATTCATCCCAATTGCCCCGAGAGTTTGCACGACTCGGACCGCTCAACCACGCGATCGGGTGCTNCCATAGACCACCCGCTCGGGTAAAACCTACGGGGTTTTATCCGCATACCTTGCACGACCCGGGTACGAAGGGAACGAGATCGGGTAGCCTTACCCGATCGGGCGCACGACGTATACCCGCTCGGGCGTTAATTCATCCCAAAATTCCCCGAATCATCCCAAAAATCCCCGAGAGTTTGCACGCCTCGGGCCGCTCAACCACGCGATCGGGTACTGGTACCCGATCGGGCATTATGAAGGAACACGACCGGGCGCGCCTCTGCATNTGGAGAAGAAGAGAAGCATCAATCCTTGCACCGGTAACACGATAGGGAAGGTCGAAGCATCGATATTCCTAAGTCTATCATGTATAGGGTTATGTTATCTTCGTCTTTTGTTTTCTCCAATAGTGAATAGAATCCCAACTACGGGTAGGGATATCGGATTGTATTGGATGATCAATGATTTGCGTTAATGCTTAGATTTATTGATTTATACTTGATTATCGGTTCTACGCTTAGTATTATCTCTCTTACGCTAGTGTTGCCCGCTCAGCAACATAAGATTTCGGACTTTGCTGGAAGGTTAAAGAATGAATCCGGACCTGTTAAGTTGTAGATTAAGTTCGGCTAATGAGAATCTGACCGGTCGGTTAGTCGTCTTAGGAATAATGATTGCGGTCGTAAAGCTGCCACGGTACGGGTTAATCACTGCTGGAAGGTAGGGTTGCAATTTCCCGTTGTCAAGATAAGTTGATAGATCTATGATCCTTAGTTGCTTCATCCATGCGATTCCCGGTATCCCGTACACCCGTAGTATTTGTCATATCCGAGTTCATCCCCAACCTAGTATTATTGTCACCACTTAGATTAGTTTTAGATATTTAGGACCATATCTCATTCTATCTTTATTCGTCTTAGTTTAGTTCCATTCTTAGTTTTTGGCTGCTTTAGTCCCTAGAGATCGACCCTGGTACTACACGATCTGTATACTTGCGTTGAAGTGGTTTAGGATAATTTATAACTCGTGTTTCCATACATCACTTACTAAATAAGAAAAACAATATTTAACGCAACTATAAAAGTTGCATAGGAAACTATTTGGAATTTTTTTAGTATATGGATATGGTGGAACCAGAAAGACATCTATATGGTGAGTAATATTAATAGAAATTAGAACATGTGGCAATATTGTTCTCAGTAGGAGTGTCCAATCCAAATTTCAGTCCGAGTTTCTCGGATTTCGGTTTAGGTTTAGGTTCAGGCTCCTCGGGTTTTGAAAATTTGGACATGAAATTGAACCCTAATGTTTTCAGTTTGGATTCAGATTGTTCGGGTTTAGAAGAATTGAACATGAAATAACCCGAATTATATTTGAATAGTTGGTTCTACGAGTAGTTCATGTTATTTGGGGTTAAGGTTTTTCATATATTATATTTAATTTGGGTTATTTTTTAGTTTTGGGTTTCTCGGTTAGTTTAATTTTTTTATAAAAAAACAAAAATTAAAATATTATATATAACATAAAAATATATTTTAAAAATCTATTAGGATTTTTAGTGTTTTCTATTTTTTAAATTTATTTTTTTTATTTTTATTTTATTTTTTAAATTGGGTTGGTCAGGTGCCCCGGGTTTTACCCGAACCGAACCGATCCGAACTTCAAAGATTTCTAAAATTTGAATCCATATAGGTTTTTAGGATTGCTCATATTACAAACGATTCAGATTGTTCGGATCGGTACAAGTAACCCAAATTGGACACCCCTAGTTCTGAGTGTCGCTTCAAATGGTATAGCTTCATTGCTGATATAATGAAGACGTATTGTATTGTACATTCAATATTTTCAATTTCAATATACGTTAACAATGATTATATTTTTTGTATAAAATTATGTTCTGATCTTGCGAAGTTAAGAAAAGACAAAGCTTATTATATGGGATGAAGCTCTAATGACACGTTAACACGGTTTTGAAGCTTTGGACAAATCCATGAAAGATATAATGGGATCAAAAGATGAATTTCTAAAAGTTAAACCGTTTAAAGCCAAGACTTTTGTGTGTGGAGTGAGGGTGGAATGGGGATACTTCAAACAAATTCTACCAGTAATTGCTAAAGGAAGTAGACATGACATTGTACGAGCTTCTCTGAATTCATCATACATTTAGAATTACTATCGTGTGTTAAAACTAACTAGAAACATGGGTTTTTCCGTTAACATAGAGAATGATGACATTGAAAATATCCTCAATTTCCAAATTTTGTACTAAAACTAGGTGAGAGTTTGCTTTCAGAACCTAATGACGAAGAATGTATTACATATATTTTACGCGATTTGTTAATCACCGATAATATTGATCCTATTCAATCATTATACATCAAGTACACATCAAATATGAAGGCTTAGCATAACAATATAACCAATTGTCATTTTTCCAATAATGACATTTATATGTCCAACAAATGAGTTTGTTGAGAAAATGAATGACATGATTCTGGAAATGACATTAGGCAAAAGTAATGAATATTTAAGCTCATATTCATTATGCCCTTCCAATTGTAACAACGACGATGAAAATGAATTATATAACTCTAGAGTTTTAAATTCTATGAAATGCTTTATGATTCTAAATCATTGTTTAAAACTAAAAGTTGGTATTCTAGTAATACAGATAGAAAATAACAGTATTGAAGGAATCACTCGAAACAATACAAGAATAAAAGTATTCATAGCTTGATTACCTTTATCTCTCTAGAAGTTTTTGCAACTCAATTATTTGTAATGGAATCATTAAACATTATACCGACAAATACAATATTATCATTTTATCACAAAAAAATTATTATTTCATACTATATAGTGACGATTAACAAAAGTCAAGGACAAGCTAAAGTAAAATTGAGACTTATCTACCACGAGCTATGTTTACCCACTGTCAACTAAACATCGCAGTTTCTAAAGTGAAAAAAAATCGATTTAAAAATTTTATTTAGATGAAAAATCGAAAAAACGAATAAAAACACTGCAAATATTGTTTTTAGAAGAGATATTCCCCAACCAATAAACTAGTAAAACTAAATGTTAAAAATAGTTTGGAAAAATGTCTATTATCAATGTAAATATTTCTCTCAATGTTTGACAATGCATTCCATCATATATATTTGTAAAAATATAATGTAATTATTATTTGTATTTTGCACAGTATATATTCATTGTTTACAATTTCTCGCGCAAAATGCTTTGCTAATCTAGTACATATATTTCGTAAGTATTATGTATGTAGAAAAATCATCAAAACTTTAATTTCTACTATTGATTGATGAGATCCGATTAAGATCACAAAGATCCAAGAGGAAAAGAGTTAGGGGCTAAAAGATTTGTAGTAAGGTAAAGTGGGTAAGTGAAGTGTTGATTGGTAAGAGAGAGAGAGAGAGAGAGAGAGAGAGAGAGAGAGAGAGAGCGCGCGTTTTCAGAGCAACAAAAGTATAGGGGAGAAAAGTCCAAACATATTGTATGATTTTTGAATGGCGTTATAAAAGTAAAAAGTTATGGGGAGAAAAGTCCAAAATCTTAAATCAATTCCGTGTATTTGGATTTTTGCTTTTTGGAACAATGTCTGTGGGGGTATAAATGGATTAGGTGGAAAACGATGTCGTTTTCTTGTTTTAGAGCCAATATCAAGGAAAAGAAAATTAATGGCAAACGACGCGGAGCCTTTTTTTTTTGTTGTTGTATCTGTCTCTTCTTCTTCATATGTCGTCTTGCGTTTTTCGTAGGGTTGTGATTGGAGATTTTGGGAGTTGTGGGGTTTGGTTGGAAAAAGAAACAGAATATAGGGTACCTTTTTAGATTATTAACTTTATTCGACAAAGAGAACTCTCAAGAGCTTATGGTTCTCAGGACCTCGAGAACCTCTGCAACACCAGTGGGAAGGATAAAGATGATCAAAAACTTCAAAAAGCGATACTGTTACAATTATCCGTTCGATACATGCTCTCATTATTATACAGATGAATGATGAATGATGAATGAAAAGGGTTTACTCAAAAACTCTCTCATGTTTGATATGTGGTTTGTTGAAGTGAAAAAACCACATATCAAACATGAGTCCAGGGACACTAACACTGTTAGACTTGAAGGTTCTTGATTGGATAAAGATATAGTTTTTGGAGATGGAGACCACCATTCCCGAAGACTCTGAATTCAGAGACGGGTTGTATACTTGTAAGCATGATATGAGTTCTGCATTGCGAAATTACTAATGGTTACGGCAAACATTATTTAGGAAAACATAAGGGTTAAAACAATCTGCTGTTTGGATTTTTACCTCAAGGGTTTATGTTTCTTCTGACTATTTACAGCACGACCTTTGGGTGTTCTACAGGTAAGTTCTTTCTTCAGCCTGGCAAGGAGGGAAAAACCCGTTTTCTTAAATGAACCTCAGAGAGTGCATTGAAAGCAAATTCAATTCTTTTGCACCATGTGAGAATTCACTGAAATTACAGAAAACGATATCTCACCTTCGATGACACAAGCAGCCGCTGAGCTGATTCAAAATTTTTCTCTACATCCATCGCGGCCCAGAAAATGCCTTAACCCATGCTCATTTGACCATTTCGATGAACACTCATAAGACATCATGCTATCTTTCAAACTCCAAGCTTCTTCTGAATCTGCTCTGCTTCCGCCAATTTGTTCGCTTTGGACAGTTCTCTGGCCAATACCACATATGTCTGACGATGGGGTTTGCAGTTCTTAGATTCCATGGCATGAAGAAGCTTTAGACATAACGCTGAATTCCCATCTGCCAATAAACCGTCAACCAAAACCGTCCAAACAATCTCATCACAGTTCAAATTTTCATTAAGCATCTTCTCGAACACCGTTTGAGCAACTTCTCCACGGCCCACCTTTCCCAGTGCACATATAAGTGCTCTGTAGATAGATAATATAGGCTCAAATCCTTTACTTACCATTTGACTAAAGATGTCGCACGCGATGTCTACTTCTAAGTTTCTACAGTAACCAAAAATCAAAGCATAGTATATATCTCTATCGGGAGATAAACCTTTGAGCTTCATCATCTCCACGACTCGACTTGCTTCATACGATTTGCCTTCTCTACATAGACCACTTACTAAGATGCTAAATGACTTGTTGCTTGGTTCATGCCCGAGCTCTTCAAGCCTCGAGAAGAGAATATGGAGAACATCAAAATCCACAATTGCTGCAGATGATTCTGAACTGCAGATCGTTTCGTTTTGAACAGCTATCTTCTGCGAGCGCAATTCACAATCTTTCTGCAGCCCTTTTATCAATGCACTGTAAGTTCTGTAGTTCGGTTCACAACCAGAACCAATCATCTGCTGAAGAATGAAAAATGCATGATCTAGTCTACCAAGCATAACTAAACCTTGAATGAGGGATGTATACGCAACCTCGTCAACAGCCAATCCTTTCTGCTTCATTTCGTTAAGTAATGTTTCTGCTTCATCTGCCCTACCCTCCTGGCTCAAGCCAAAAATGAGTGAACTGTACGTGTACTCATTTGGAAAGCACTTATTTTTCTCCATCTCATGGAAAACCTTTAAGGCACGGTCAGTCCCACCATTTTTACAAAACCCATCAACTAAAGATGTGTAGGTGATTACATTAGGCTGCAAACTCTTCTCTACCATCTTCTCACATAATTTCTCTGCTTCAGAGAACTGTGAGTCTTTAGATAGTCCGTGTAGAATAACGTTATATGTTTTGATATTGGGATTACAACCATCTCTCTCCATTCTATCTAACAAAGACAAGGCAGCATCCATCTTTCCTGCCTTACAGTAGCCATCAATCATGGCTGTATAGACTACTAGATTCGCCTTCAAACCATGCTTTGGCATTTCACTGAAAAGATCAGATGCAACATCGAGCCTGCCCCAGTTGCAAAACCCTGAAATGAGCTCTGAGTAAGTACACTGATCCGGTTTACAACCGATGTCTTTCATCAGATCCAATAATCTCATAGCGTTATTCAAATTTCCTTTCTGAAGGTATCCACCAATAAGAATGTTAAAAGTCACTTCTGTTGGGAAAGGGCCTTCTTTCAGCATATGGTCTAAGAGAGACATAGCTTTCTCAATGGTACCCATTGAACATAACACCTTCAGAATTTCGTTGTATGTTCGAGTGTTGGTTAGCGTACCATGTCTCAACATCCAACTAAAAATCGTCAAAGCACTCTCATGCCTCCCCCCGGCACACAACTCATTTATAAGCGCATTGAATGTCACTGTACTTGGAGCTAAACCAACTTTAACCATCCTGTGGTAAAACCCAATCGCCAATTCAAGTTTCCCAGCTCGGGACATACCAGTGATGAGTGTGGTATAAATATCCACATTCAGATTACATCCCCTTTTCTTCATACTTTTCACAAGTTCCATTGCCTGGTCAACACGCCCAGCCTTAAACAGAAAATCGATTGGGACAATATACACAAATACTGTTGGCTCAATACCCTTTTCCATCATTTCCTCGAGCATGTCAAGTGCCTCGTCTATCCTCCCCACACGACACAAACCGTTGATCCAGTATGAATACGTATAATGATTTGGATCACAACCCTCTTTGATCATCCTATCAAAAACTTTGAAAGCAGCATCCAAATCCTTGTTATTGCAGTACCCGAGAACCAAGGACGTATAAGTAAATGTATCTGGCAACATATCATGTTTGAAAATCCTACCAAAGATCAGCTCAGCCTCTCGAACTCGTCCTGCCTTGCACAAAATATTAATCATAGTATTGAGGGTCAACAGGGAAGGCCGTATACCTCTATTCAACAGGTCAGCATACACATTGCTTGCAAGATCAACCATGCCAAATTTCCCCAACTGAATCAACAACGTATTGTAAGTGTAGAGAGTAAAAGGGAAAATTTTTCCACCAATTCGTGCCAAAAGTTCGATAACCCTCCTCGTTTCTTCTTCGTTCCGACAAGCTTTGATCATTAAAATCCTAACCTTGTCCGCCCAAACGAAATTCCGATCGCGAACCAACCTGTTCAACATCGTTTGAAAGCAGCCTATATCGTGTTTGTAGAAATGCCGCTTAGAAACCCAATAGAAAAAGTCCAGCACCGAGTTTGTGCTCTCATGAGTATCGATGATTTGGGCAACATGGTAGGGTTTCAGCTTTGGCACCAAGATAAGGAGAGCTGGGTTTCTCTGCCATTGAGAATCAGACAAAAGCTCGCAGATTTGCGAAACAAAGATCCCAGATTGTTGTCCAGTGCTTCTATTAGGGATTGAAGAGAAGTTTCCCGTAGAGAAAAAGGACGCCGTATCCAAACAGGGCCGCAGAAATCGGGAGGGTCTAACATTTTTTAACATCTCCGCCCAGGAACCGAGATCATCAGACGGCGACAATGGTGAGAGAGTGCGGTGACGCCGAAGAATATAGAAGATGTAAGAGTTTCTGGGTATGGTAAATCCAGAGTCCACGTTAGGGCGAATCCACACGGGAGAGTTGATTAACGTGGTGATTGGGGAACCACACCCGGGGAATAGAGGGGGAGAAAGTGAGATGTTGCTCTCGTTAGGGTTCAATAACTTCGAAGTATATAATTCTACAGCCGAGAATAAACACGCGTTGAAACCAACCTTAAAGATCATTTAAATAAAAACCAAATTTTAATTTTCTATTTAATCAAATGATATTCGGATTACATCTTTGCGGAATATCGGAAATATCTTATAAACCTAAACCATTTCAAAAATACCATTCCTTAAAATAATTAATAACCCAAAAAAACTGAAGAAAAGACAATCTTACCTTTAATGTTTGAACGTGAAAAAACCCACGTTCGACGTGAAAAACTGTAAAAAACGAGAAAACCGAACAATTTTTCGCGCGTGAAAACTGTTTAAAAGTTTATAGTAAGAAAGAAATAAGTGATGTCGAATTTGAGAGGGATCGATTTGAAGTTGACGAGAAGGAAAATGGCTAGAATCAGCAGCAGCAGTGACGAAGAGAGCACGGATCAATCTTCAATGGAGTCAATAAATGTAAGTAGCTCGATTTCTAGGGTTTTGCAAGCTTTCGAGTCACAAAATGGTTTATTGATTTGAAATGGGTGAGTAGCAGTGTCAGTGAGTCGGTTAGGTCGCAAGGATCGTAGAAGTTGCATGAACATCTTCGACTCAATGAGTCGGTTGAGTAGCAAGGATCGCAGTAGTTGCATGACCATCTTCGACTCATTGAGTCGGTTGTCTCAGTGAGTGGGATGGGTCGCAATGGTCGTTTGAGGGGCGTGGGTCGGTTGAGTGTCGCAGAGTGTCTGAGGGTCGTTTGAGTCGCATGGGTCGCACGGGTCGGTTGAGTCGCATGGGTCGCACGTCGGTTGAGTCGCACGGGTCGGTTGAGTTGCACGGGTCGGTTGAGTCGCATGGGTGGTCGCTTAAGTCAGTAGAAGTATAATGTATTCGTAATTGGTCATTTTACAGGTGGCACCAAAGCCGAAATTTGTGTATGAATTCAAGCACATGGACAGAATGCCAAAGATCACCACCAAGTGTTATCCTCACGAGACAATAAGGACGCTGAGAGGAATCTTACACGAACACGAGTTGCATTACTTCGAGAAGGAGTCACAATTTAGGCATTTATTTCATTTACAATGTGACTCCACATTGACGAAGGTTCAAATGTATATACTACTAAATCACTCCGTGATTATACGGGACAATACGGAGTTGTGGTTCGTCATAAACGGCATTCCCATCCGGTACTCTATAGTGGATCACGCATTAATTTCCAGATTGAAATGCGGACCATATCCTATAGGATGGGAGTCCATGATGGGTGTCACATTCAGGCTGAAGAATTTCGGCCGTGGAAAGGTGACCCTCGAACAAGTCAGTGAAAAGCTTGTGAAGGCGAAGAATTCCGACGACCGGAAGACAATCGCAACTTTGATGTTGTTGGCGCAAGTTATGGCTCACAAGCCTTCAGCAGAAAACTCTATCAGCCATGATCTCATTGACATGGTTGATGACTTGGAATTTTGTGAAGGCTTTCCATGGGGTCGGTACACATTCGAGATGATTGTGGATACTTGCCACAAGCACGTTAGCGGGGAATCACCGAAACCAAAATGGTATTGTGGCGGTTTCATGATCCCACTAATGGTAAGTTGTATATATTATTCGAATAACTTGAATGTTTTCGTACTTTTTGCATTCTTATCATTTTGTTTTAATGTTTCAGTTACTTCATTACGAGGGATGTGACGATCCCGATGTTCAGATATGGATGCAACATCTTCGTAGAAATCCGAAGGGTATTTGTTGGGAGGATATCCGTGAGCAAGAACTGCTGACACGAAAAGCAGCTCTTGGTGATCAAAAAAGGAGAAGGAAAAAGGGACTAAGAGGAAGGAGTGCGTGAGTGATGCTGATGTTGATGTTCAAGTCCCTCTGACACTGGAGCAAAAATTAATAGGGGAAATAATGAAGTCGGATAAGAGAATCATCAACACCGTAAGAGACCTTCTAAGGGATGCCGAGATTCATATGCCTAATCCAAAATCAAAAGCTGCCGAGAAAGTTGCGATCACCAAAAACCAATCTTCCGACACTGTTAGTGATTTTGCTTTTGAATTCCTTCGACGTTCAAATCCAGTGTCAAGAAAAGAGCCAAGCAGAGATGGCTCAGAAAAGGATTTGGAAAACATTGCTCCTGATGGAGTTCCACCAAGTAAGTAATATTTAGTGAAAAGGTCATTTGAGTGTCAATTTCCATCGAGACATATAAGTCGTAGGGTCGCATAAACCGTAGGGTCGTTAGAGTCGTAGGGTCGCATAAGTCGCAAGGTCGTTAGAGTCGCATGGGTCCCATGGGTTTCATATGTGGCATGTGTCACTGGGTCGCTAAAGTCGAATGGATCGCATGGGTCGCATGTGTTACATAATCAATGTAACGAACCAAGTAAGTACGGTCATTTGAGGTCGTATAGGACACATGGGTCGCATAGATCGTATGGGTCGCATTGGTCGCATGAGTTGCATTGGTCGCATGAAGAGAATGGGTCGCATAGGTCGCATTGGTCGCCATATGTTTAATGAGGTAAATTTTATGTAGGTGTTGGAACTTTATCGAAGGAGTCTGCGCCATATGTTGAACCTCCGCCTGCGAAAAGAGCAAGAACAGTGCGAGGGAGAGGACGAAAGAAAGATGCTGGTGGAGTCCAAGAACCCGAAAAGAAGGTTGTTCAAGAACCCGAAAAAACGGTGGTTTAAGAACCTGAAGGGGAAGAGGAGTTTGTGTGGATTCCCACGGGATTAATAAAGGGCTTGGTAATCCGATTTCCTACGTTCATTGACGCTAGAGGTGATAAGTTGACTGACCTATATTGGTTTCTGAAGGCACCTCGACATGAGCGGTGGTGGAAATCTGAGCTAGATATTCCCCGGGGGCCAAAGTTTTGGGAGATTATATTAAAGGCCAACGTATGGCTTGAAGATGATGTAAGTTTTTTTAAACCCTTAGTCTCACAGAGTTTTGTGTCATATGTATTCCTGTGTGTTATTTTTTTTTACAGCAATTGGATGAGGCGTTAATTGAGCTATCTTCTCGCTTGGCATTGGATCCCAGCGCGAATCAGAATTATTGTGTTTGTCCTGTTGCTTTCATGCAGACACTCTCGATGTT
>CM071873.1:20915313-20937137 GCA_036759665.1 Gynandropsis gynandra
GATACAGTTTGCGAGGTTGAATGGTCTTTGCGGTAGACGATGTAAGGTTGAGCTGATAACCAATTACACAGACATTTGGGAGGCAGATCTAAGGCCCGTGAAACGCGGTGCTGCTAGCATCACCAGGGTTTGGACAAAGTTTTATCACGATAATGGCTTTAACGTGGGTTGTACCCTCAAAGTCGAACTGGACACCGTTCTTGATGGTGTACCTTGTCTACTTCTTGCCCCTATAATCTTCATAGATTGAATTCCGTTGTATTTTGATTGCTTTGAAGCTCATTGAACGAAAAAATTCCAGTTTGTATTTGGTTGGCTTTTTTTACTATTATTCAATAGAATGTATTATTGTTAGTATCGATGTTTTTGTGGATTTACTATTATTGTAATAAGGGTCGCAGAGGGTCTAAGGGTCGCAGGGGACAAAGGGTCGCACAGTCCAAGGGTCGAAGGGAGACAAGGGTCGCAGAGGGTACAAGGGTCGCACGGTCCAAGGGTCTAAAAAAATGTTTACTCGTTGATTCAACTTGTTCTTTTTTTAACAGTTTTTTTGTAACATAATTTTTGGAATGGATAATTCAACTTTTTACATTGTAATGTTTTAAAAATTATTCATATTATTTGTAAATAATAAAGCGTAAAGGGTCGCAAGGGTCGCACCATTTGTCCTTTGCGAACCTTTTACCCGTTCGACCCTTGACCCTGCGAGAGAGACAAGGGCGCAGGGGTCCAAGGGTCGCAGAGGGACAAGGGGTCGCAGAGGTATAAGGGTCACAGAAGAACAAGGGTCGCAAGGGTCGCAGAGGAACAAGGGTCGCAGAGGGACAAGGGTCGCATGGGTCCAATGTTCGCAGAGGAACAAGGGTCGCAAGGTCGAACTGGGTCGTTGGGTCGTAAGGTCGCAGGGGTATTTTAGGAATATCAACATTTATAAGGGTATTTTTGAAGTTAAAATTTTTTTCTTCCCTGCGAGGGTATTTTTGAAGTTAGCCCTCTTAAAAACTCAAAAAATTTAGATTTATTTTTTTATTTTTAAAACTATCGCAGTTTAGTTTTATTTTTCTGGACTTTTCTTTCATTCTATTCCTCTTGAACTATCATTACTAATCTTATTCCCTCTTAAATTTTAAAAATTTATCATGTTTCTTTCTCCGTTAAATATCTGTTAATTTTTCTATTAATTTTTTTAAAACAGCTTATTTCCCCAAAACTATATGATTTCTAGCCTATTCTCCCCGAACAATATGAATTCTAGTCTATTCCCCCGAACTATAAACATCTAGTTTATTCCCCGAACTATATGACTTCTAGTCTATTTCCCCCGAACTATATAATATCTAACCTATTTCCCTCTGAACTATATATCCTCTGACCTATTTCCCCCGAATTATATGACTTCTAACATATTCTTCCTGTCCTAAAAACAAATTGTACATTCAACGTATTTTCAAAATTTTGGTTATTATAAACGTAACATATTTCCTTAATAGTAACATATTTTTAAATTTCGGTTATTATAAACGTAACATTTTTTTATTTAATAGTTACATAATTTTAAATTTTGGTATGAACGTGACATATTTTTTAATATTAACGTATTATTAAATTTTGGTTATTATATTTACATTTTTTATGCTTCATAAAAAATATTAAAATAAAAAATACAATATAATAATTGTTAGAAATGTTATAATGATTGATAAAAAAAAGTATTAAAATAATATATTTACATTTTTTATGATTGCAAATTTTTGTCTTCAACTCTTAATTTAAATATAATAATCTTTTTTAATATATGCATATTTATAATACAAAAATATAATTGCAAATATATTGTGTCTAATAATCTTTATTATTATATACATATTTATAATATAAAAGGAAAAAGGCCTATTCCCCTAAACCATGTCACTCCAATCATATTACCGCATGAACTTTCTCTCTCATCCTATTCCCCTAAACTATCATTACTCATCGTATTCCCCCCTAAACTTTAAAAATTCATCATATTTTCCTCTCGGTTAACTTTTCTATTAAATATTTTTAAAACAGTATATTCCCCTTAAACTATAGCACTTTAATCCTATTACCTTTAACTTTTTTATCATCTGATCCCCCTAAACTATCGTTACTAATCCTATTCCCTCTAAACTTTAAACATTCATCATATGTCCCCCGAAATATAACCTCTAGTCTATTTCCCCCCGAATTATATGACTTCTAACATATTCCCCTCTAAAAACGAATTGTACATTCAACGTATTTTCATAATTTTACTTATTATAAATGTTACATATTTTCTTTAATAGTAATGTATTTTTAAATTTTGGTTTTTATAAATGTAATATATTTTCTTTAATAGTAATATAATTTTAGATTTTGATTATAAATGTATCATATTTTCATTAATATTAATGTATTATTAAAATTTTGGTTATTATATTTATATTTTTTATGGTTGATAAAAAATATTAAAATAAGAGTACTTTAAATTAAAATAAAAATACTAAAATATTTGTAACATGAAAACACACGATTCTAGCGATTACAAAACGATAAAAAATCATACGTTTGTAATCAAATAATTCTTTTAAAAAGTATTTGAGGATTGAGAAATTAAAACAAAGAGAAAATATCTTTGTATAATGGTCTTTCTTCAAAAGTGTAACTTATTGACTAATAAAAAATGATCTACGTGTAATAACGGTGTATCTTTGTTACAAAATATAGAAGTAGGTGAATATTATTACTTATAATAAATTTAGTAATATATTTTGTTATTCGGATGGAACACATCGATTTACATCTTCAAGCATCTATCTTCAAACATAATCTCATTAGATGTGCTTTCATTATTAGAACCCTAATTCTCATTTTTATGGAATATGATGTGGTAATTTATTAATTTATAAATAATATACAAATTGAATAAAACAATTGTAATATTCTAAAATATCCTATCATCCATCGTAGTTCAATTAACAAAAATAAAATGAACAAAAATACGTTTTGCATTTAGGTTAAACTTTCGATGAATAGGAAAATAGATTTTCACAAAATTATTCTTTGTTTAATAAAATTGTATGAGTTGAAAATCTAAAATTTACAATTTTATAGTTCATGTAATTTGTTTATATCTTCATCTATCTAAATAGGATGTACATATATTATACATAAAATAAAATTTTAAAAATGGTTAGACAATAATCAAATGGTGATCTAGGGTCTAGCCCCTACATATAGCCTAAACTTATTAGTCAATAAGTTACACTTTTAAAGGAAGACCATTATACAAAGATATTTTCTCTTTGTTTTATTTCTCAGTCCTCAAATACTTTTTAAAAGAATTATATGATTACAAGCTTATTATGTTTTTATCGTTTTGTAATCGTTAGAATTGTGTGTTTTCATTCATGTTGCTGATATTTTAGATTTTTTTTATTTTAATTTAAATTATTTTTATTTAAATATTTTTTTATCAATCATAAAAATATAAATATAATAACCAAAATTTAATAATACATTAATATTAAAGAAAATTTGATACGTTTATAATAATTTAAATTTAAAATTATGTTACTATTAAAGAAAATATATTACGTTTATAAAAACCAAAATTTAAAATATGTTACTAATAAAGAAAATATGTTACGTTTATAATAACCAAAATTTTGAAAATACGTAAATGTACAATTTTTTTAGGGGGAATAGGTTAGAAGCCATATAGTTCGGGGAGGGGGAATCGGATGAGAAAAAAAAGTTTGGAGGAATAGGATTAAAGTGCTATAGTGTAGGGGAAAATAGGTTGTTTTACAAATATTTAACAGAAAAGTTAACAGAGGGGGAAATAGGATGACATTTTTAGAGTTTAGGGGGAATAGGATGAGTAATGATAGTTCA
This sequence comes from Gynandropsis gynandra, assembly GCA_036759665.1. Classification (NCBI taxonomy): domain Eukaryota; kingdom Viridiplantae; phylum Streptophyta; class Magnoliopsida; order Brassicales; family Cleomaceae; genus Gynandropsis; species Gynandropsis gynandra. The sequence continues at coordinate 20,919,214 of CM071873.1, forward strand.
ATGGAGAATAGGATGAGAGAGAAGTTCAGAGAAGAATATGATTAAAGTGAGATAGTTTGAGGGAATATGCATTTTTCCCTAATATAAATATAACTGCAAATATATTGTGTCTATTAAATATAATTATTTTTTATATACCATTTAGTTCGTCAAGATTTTGTTAAAGTTATATGTGTTGGGTTACCGTGCGATTAACATCTAATATTTTTGTGGAACATTTGACTCGATTCGATTCAAATAAAAAAATGAGTACTCGAATAATTTAATTCGATAATAAAAATATAAAACGAGTGAAATTCAAATATTGAATATTATTTCAAATGTGATATGGCCCCAGATCACATTTCAATATTCTAGAACGAGATAGAAGATGGATTTGTGTTTCAAAACTCCTCAACAACCATCAACCGAAACCTAGGACTAGTCTCAATAATGTGGATGCCCTAAACTCCTGAAGAACTCGGTTTGGAAACCTTAAAAAACGTGTCAAGACGCCATAATAACAGGTGGTTATGCGATTGGTAAGTCAAGTTGAATCCTAAGACTTCAAATCAAGAGTTGAAGGCAAAAACTTGCAAATATTTTTTTATCATTCATAAAAATGTATATATAATGACCAAAATTTGTATGCTAATATTAAAAAAAATATATGTTACGTTTATGATAACCAAAATTTAAAAATATGTTACTATTAAAGAAAAATATTATGTTAATAATAAGCAAAATTTAAAAATATGTTACTATTAAAGAAAATATGTTACTTTTATAATAATCCAATTTTTTAAAATACGTTGAATGTACAATTTGTTTTGAGGGGGATAAATTAGAAGTCATATAGTTCGGGGGAATAGGCTAGAGGTTATATAGTTCGGGGAAAATAGGCATATGGTATATATATTTCCGGGAAAATAGGCTAAAAGTCCTATAGTTCGGGGGAAATAGACTAGAAGTCATATAATTTGGAAAAATAGGCTGCTTTAAAAAAATTTAACAGAAAAATTAACACATACTTATGGAGGTGGAATTGTGATGAATTTTAAAATTTAAGGGATAATAGGATTAGTAACGATAGTTTAGAGCGGAATAAGATGAGAGAGAGTTAAAGAAAAATTAAAGTGTTGTAATTTAAGGGAACAGTTTTTTTTTCCAAAAATTTAATTAGACTGTAATTTTTCAAAAGAAATTCCACTCATATTTTGGATAAAACGTCCAATTTATTTTTTAGAAGTTTATGTTTATATATCAAAAAGGTATTTAAGACCCGAATGAGAGGAATACGTAATGTATATGTATCATATAATTTCCAAGTCTTTGCGACGGACGACTTGCAGAAGAGGAACACTAGTCTCTTTCAGAAAGTCATAGAACTCCCAATCCTTTTGCGGCAATGGATGATCGGCAGCCGAACCCAAGATGTTGATGACTTGTGAACAAACAAGTTTCGGGCATCATGCCCCGAAAGGGATGGCCGAGTGGTTCGGTTTGGGATGACCTCCAACGAGATCTTAGGTTTGATTCCTTCGGGGGTCGTTCCTCTACCCAAGTTCCTCCCTGCTCTCGGTCGAGCCGGTTGACTCACGAGTCGGTTTACCTGGGCTACATGGTTTGCCGTGGGGTTTATCGTGCGCTCACCCAAAAGGGTCCGAGGAGTGCAGGTTCCCCTCGTTACCAAAAAAAAATTTGGGCATCATCATAGGGGGCAATGTACCGTACTTGGGAGGAGAAGCTCGGCAAATGCTCCAAGGAGAACCTCGAGTGGGATTCAGAACACTGTCAGTCTCTTGGAGTCGGATTACAATTACAACCACATTCAGCAACATATCCCAGTGGTCATGGAGTTGAACAAAACTCTGATGATGTTAAGCAGGCATATAAGTTACGACCTGTTCCCAGGCTTTACGGTGGTTCAGAGGCCTACAGAGAACCGGAGAACATTGTGTTCAACGGCAGTTCATGGGCAATTGGGTTGTTTGAAATCTGCCCGTTGAAAGCTTGACACAAAACAAACAAATGGGAAGAGGATTTTAGGGTTTTGTTTCTTTCTTTGGTTTCCCTATGATCTCTAATACATAAGCTAATGAATTCCGCAAAACCAGAAAGCTTTTGTGACAGAATATTGCACAAAACAGAATTAAACACTTGAGAGCAAGTTTGTATACAAGAAAGAGTTTATCAGAGAAAACTACAAAACAACAATTTTCTTTCTTGTAAAATATTAAACGATTCATGAAATTTTTTTCTTCCGATTCATTTCTTCCTACCACATGTGGTTTTGCCTCCAAAAACCCCAAAAAGAAAGAGAAAAAAAGAAGAAGAAAATAAACGCAATACGTACATAAAGCCAAGTGCCTATTATGGTTCCAGTTTGAGGGATACAACACGAGACTGTCTGTTCCGCTTGGCTGCCTTAACAAATACTACTGAGAGGCAAGAAGGCGCCCACCATGGTCTCCGAACTTTCTGCTCACCTTTCAAGCAAGCCACTGTCAAAATCCAATGTTTTTACTCAGCCATAATCATGCAGCAAACCTTGATTAGAGATAAATCTATACATGTAGTTGTGCGGAAGAACATTAAGCAAGAAAGAACCTTTTATCCGTCTCAGCTCTTTACAGAGGGTTATGAAGTCTCCCCACTTCATGTGACACCTCCTAATGAAGCGAAGGATCTGTTCGGTAGTAAACATAGACATGCTTTCTAGATATTCTCCATTAACACCATTTTCTTTGAATATCTGACGGTAGCTTCCCAATTTTATCTCCTCTAGCCACAACCCAACATCCTGACAAAGAACATAAATTTCCAATTTGCAAGACATTTAGGAACAGATGTACAACAAATCAAGACAACTCACAGAGTAATTATGCTAAGCTTGCCCTCTTCAGTAGCATTTAAATTAGACAAAACCCAATCCAACTACTCCATCAAGTAAAATAGACTCTTCAAGAATCGACTATACACACGTATCATTAATTTCTCTTGGATCGAGAGACAAATTGAGAAGTGCCACATGTGCAGATCACAGCCAAAAAAAACACTGATAATCTGAGGTAAACTATTTCAAGTCCACATCGACAACTACAGACCCCACAGAACAGCTCAAACAAGCAGCAAAGACCAATATTGAGACAGATGCAACAGCCAAATGAATCCAAAAACCCCAGAAAAAGTCACCACTTTTAGGACTTATATTCGGTATTCATTCAACTGGTAGGTAAGAGGAATATGGAGCTTGCAGGACGTAAGTTATAGTAAGGTTAAACTATTGAAGACTGCCTTTTCTTTCAGGATCTTCTGAATTCCCGAAATAGTGAAGTAAGCATCCAACAATCCGTAAATTTGAAATTGACACAATGGATTTAACAACAACCTCAGCCAAAAAAAGAGCACTTAACCTGATAATTCATAAGTTCTAAACTATAAGCATCCAATTCCGGATCAAATCAACCTGATTTTGAATTGAATTGGCTGAATCGGATATCCATAGGCTACACTAACACCAAATTAACAAGATTCACACCAAAACCGAGCTCAAACTACAACCCTGGCATAATCCGACAAACCCTAATGGATGAATTTAAGCTGGAATAAAGAATCTCATGGGATCACCTCAACAGTCCAGATAAAGAAATCAAGCGGCTCAGGCGGGTGTTTTTTGCTCATATCCCCTCAAGCGTACAAAGTCTGAGAACGAGAAATTCACCTGCAATCATTACCACAATCCATATCCACACCAAAATTCCATCAATCAATCGTAACAAAGACAGGGGAAAACCCCCCCCCCCCCCCCCAATCATCCTTCCAATTCCAATCTGACAACGAAGAAAAAAGGCTACCGCAACGACAGCCGTAAGATCTCCGAATTTAAGCTTTGAAAAGCTTTTTTTTTTCTATTTCACTCGGGGAACAAACAGAAAGATACATAGAGCGAGAGGGGGAAGGGAGGATTCAGCAAACTTACCGTGTGAAATACGTGAAATTTTAGGGTTCGAAGGAATTCTCAAATCAAATTTGAGAAAGAGAGAGAGAGAGCTTCTCAGGAGAGGGAGAGTCGACAAATGGGTCCAGAATTGTGTGTGTGCTTCTCTTTTGTCTCTCTCTCTCTCTCGCTCGCTCGCTCGCTCTACTCCACGCGCGCTCTTCCAACCGACACGCGCCACCGCTTCTCCGTACTAAAGTGGACCCTCCACATTGTTTCCCATTTCTTCTCTTTATTCATAAAATATTCAACATTTTTAGATCGAATAAAAAAGATTAAATATCTATTTTACTAATTGAATTGAGCTTTTTAAATTGGAATTATGCATATATGATATATACATATGCTTTTACCTTTTTTAATTACGTTTTTAGTAAACTCTTTATTTCCATAAAGAAATAATGGCAGAGGTTTTACGGAAATCAATATATACCAAAAAAAAAAAGTTGAATTAGCTCTCAAGAGGAGGCGTGGCGTTTCGGGTTTCGTAACGAGGTTTTCGGGTTCGGATTGGGTTTGGACTCTTCGGTTTTCAAAAATTGAACTCAAAAAACCCATTTGGTTTTCGGGACGGGTTCCTCGGATTTCGGGTTGGGTTCGGGTTGTTCAGGTTCTGAAACATTGAACCCAAAAAACCCGAATTGTATTTGGGTTCGTTCGGGTTCTTCGGGTTTTCAATGGGTAACTGGGGGATCAACTGGTTATTGCCAAGGAAACTGGTCGAAAGCTTGGAATGGGTACAAACATGTATCCTTCTTTAACATTGCTTGGACAAGACAAAGATTCCTCCATGGGAGCTCTTCCGGTGGATGAATTGATTGAGAAAGCTGATGGATTCGCAGGAGTATTTCCAGGTATTTCAGTTAATATATAACCATTATGATGGTTTGAATTTGTCGATACTAATCGATTTATGGTGCAAAAATTGATAGAACACAAGTATGAGATTGTTAATAGATTTCAGCAAAGAAAGCACATATGTGGTATGACTGGAGATGGTGTGAATGATGCCCCGGCTCTAAAGAAAGCAAATATTTGTATCACAGTTGCGACGGACGGAAGGAGGAGGGGCGACCGACGGACACAAGGTTTGAGAATGAGAGTGAGATATTGAGAGAGTGAGAGTTGACGGACGATAGGTTAGGGGAGGGAAACTTAGGGTTTTTTTCGGGTTCCTCGGATTCTCCCGAACCCAATCCGGACTGACCCGAACTCGTTTGGGTTCAAGATTCAAAACCCATATAGGTTTTCTACAAAACTCGTTTATCTCGCGGGTTGGGTTTTTCGGGTTGGGTCGGTCCGGGTAATCGGAAACGCCCACCCTTACTCAAGAGTAAAAGATTTTATCTAATAAAAATAATTTTTTATGTAATAAAGAACAAAAATTTATTACAAAATTCTCGAGGATATTCTTACAAAAAGATAACATTATTAATTCTAATGATTTCTAACATCTATCAATAAATACCAACTCAGGTCAATCGTTCTTAGAATTTGGTACAAAACTGTATAAATAATCATTAGATCGGTTATATATTAATTGGTTTATGCTAAATGATCATTAACCAATGAAGGTTAAGGAGTTGTGGAAACTAATTATGTTTCATTTTTTAAAAAGTGTTTATATTTAATAATTTTCAAGTTTTTTTTCGTTTACGACAAAACTTTCAATAATAATGGAATATCAATGTAATGTAGTATTGTTAGTTTGAGGGTGTAAATATTTTCAATAATCCAAATAATATATTTAGTCTATTTGAGAGTGACGTCTAGCAACACTCTTCAACGACAATATAATATAAATAAACATCTTTTATTTTTTGTATAACCGCAATGAAAGACAATACAATATTTTTTTCATCTTTTTAGCTCTAGATAATCCTAGAGTATGATTTAACTATTAAACTCTACTAAATTACCAGTTATATTTCATGTTAATCATAACTGATTGTTGAATAATTTGTCAGAATGATTTTGAGAAACCTTTTTTTTCTCATAATTTAACCACTTCTGCCAAAGAGTTAATCAGTTGTTGCGACTAATAACAACATAGAGCTCAAACTCTTACAAAATTTTGAAAGATTTCATCTTGATTAAACATCAACTGCACAAACATCTAATCATTCTCTATATCCTTTCAATAAACTCTCTAGAGCACAGGATATCCAGAATCAATGATAAATAACTTGTCAATTAGACTATTGATTTCAAGTCTAACGAAAAACTTGTTGGGTTGATTTGGGGTACGAAAGCGTGTTTTAATCAACCCGAATAGTTAGATCTAGTCATGTTCGGAGTGGTTTTTCGGGGTTCAACGACGAACGGATTTAGAAACGATTTCGAATATACATGTTAACGTTGACGTGTGATTATCGGATATGAGACTTGATAGCACAAGCCCTCTACTCGTATCCACACCGAGATCAGATCTGCCTTCAACTTTTGGTGCGGGATTTGGAAAGAACGAAAATTGTTTTCTCGTTCTTCGTTTTTCTTTTGACGACTATTAGTTTTAGGGTTTAGATTTTCCGATTGTTAAATCTGATTCCAAAAACCTGTTTTCGTTTCTTATATAATTATTAACTTTTAATAATTACACTTAAACCCGCTGCTATAGGAATATTACATAAGAGGCATATCACTTTCAATCTCCCACTTGCCTTTACGTAATATTTCAAACAGTCAAAGTACATGTATCTCCATACACATACTTGCATGTACATCTGATGTACTACCCCAAAAGAAAATCAAGTACAATTATATTCTTCGGTGCTAGCGGAAAAATATAATTGTATTCCATACTGATTGTCTAACAATCACAAGCAGATACCGAGACACTCGTATGCGTGTGACCTCGTAAGTTCATCACTAAACCGGTAGCCAATTAGTCTCCACTAATTAACTAATCGAGGTTGGCGTCTAGCAACACTCCCCAACGACCGGATAGCGTGAAGCAACATCCTTACTCATTTGAGTAACAATCTTACCCAAAACGAACCATGGTGAACTTGACATTAGTATTTCCTTCCATCTTTACAGCTCTGGATGCATCCTAGGCATGGTCATAACTATCAGCCTTACGGATCATCAACTATGTTTCATGTTAATCACAACTAACTGATGAATGAACCTAAGAAACACCTTTCTTCATTCATTCTATGTACTCTGTCCAGAGATTCGTACAGTCATTGTGATTACTAACAACATAGATCTGCTGCGTTTTCCTTCCCATCCACCTTTTGGATTTGCACGTTCCCACGCGTTATGATCTCTCGTATCAGGTGAAACTTCTGCAGAACATGCTTCGATTTCTACTAAGACCTCGGTTCTTTTGCTTGAGCAATAGCTCCGATGTTATCACACAATAAAGGAACTGCTTCCTTTATCGAAGATACCACACCAAGTTCATCTATGAACTTTCTCATCCAAACCGCTTCATTAGCTACTTTGCAAGCCGCTATATATTCTGCTTAGTCACCGAATCGGCTATAGTAGCATGCTTGAAACTCTTCCAACTTACTGCGCCTCCATTCAGACAAAATATATAGCCTGAAATGGACCGACTGTCATCCTTGTCTATCGAGAAACTCACATCAGTGAATCCTTCTAACTCCAAGTTAGAACCACCATAAATGAGGAACCGGTCCTTAGTCCTTCTCAAGTACTTAAGGATGTTCTTAACAACCTTCCAATGTTCCTCACCAGGATTTGCCTGATATCTACTCATTACACTTAGTGCATAGGCTACGTTAGGCCGAGTACACGTCTTGGAGTACATGATGGCTCCCACTGCGCTAGCATAAGGAAGCCGACTCATGCATTATCTTTCTTCCAGGGTCTTAGGCCAATCCTCCCTAGAAAGAGAAATTCCAGTGCTATCAATAGATAGCCATTCTTGGAACTTTCCATGTTGTATCGTCTCATGATACTATCAATGTATTGGGATTGTTACAATCCAAGCAACCTCTTCGATCTATCCCTATAGATCTTTATTTCTAGAATATAAACTGCTTCTCCTAGATCCTTCATGGAGAACTGATCAGACAACCATGACTTCGTCTCTTGCAATATCGGAATATCATTCCCCATGAGCAATTTGTCATCCACATAAAGCACAAGAAAGATAACCGCTCCCACTAAACTTCTTGTACACACAAAGCTCTTCATCGCATCTAACAAAGTTGAACTTTTCAACTGTCTTGTTAAAGCGAATGTTCCAGGTTCGAGAAGCTTGCTTGAGTCCATAAATAGACCTCTGGAGCTTACATACCATATGACCTTGAGTTGGCGACGTGAAACCCTCAGGTTGAGTCATGAAAACCTCTTTCTGGAGCTTTCCATTAAGGAAAGTTGTTTTCACGTCCATCTGCCAAATCTCATAGTCATGGAATGCCGCTATCGCAAGTAGAATCCGAATAGATTTGAGCATTGCCACAGGGGAGAACGTTTTTCATAGTCAATCCCTTCTCGTTGACAATATCCCTTGGAAACTAGACGAGCTTTATAGGTCTCTACCTATCCGTCTGCTCTAATCTTCTTCTTGTAAACCCATTTACAATCGATCAATCTAGAAGCTTGTGAAGAATCAACCAAAGTCCATACTTTGTTGATCTTCATAGATTCCATTTCGGATTTCATGGACCATTTCTCAAAATCTAGGCCTTGTATGGCTTTTTGAAAAGTCAACGGGTCGTCATCTCTAGGATCGACCACGTCCTCTTGCACCATCGGATTAAGTCTGTCAGGTGCACGTAGAGAACGTGTTGACCTTCTCAAGAAAGGTTGTGTAGCAGGTTCAACCTACACTAGAATATCTTGTTGGACTTGTTCCTGAACAAGTTCCCGAACTTGTTCCTGAACGGACATTGTTATTTCAACAATTGAAGATGAAGCGCCGGAGCCTAACATTGTATCACCCAGCCAAGAACGCTCATTTGACATCTCATGTCCATGAGCTTGTGTTGGTTCGTCAGGTTCTTGAATCTCGTCAAGAACTACTTCCCCACCATGAATTCTTTCCTCAAAGAATTCCGTTTCAAGAAAGGTTGTCGTTCTAGCCACAAACACTTTGTGCTCAGACGGGTGGTAGAAATAATATCTCATAGTTTCCTTGGGATAACCTATGAACATACACTTGTCAGACCTAACATCTAGTTTGTCTGGCTAAAGTCTCTTAACGAAGGCCGTACAATCCCAAACCTTGATGTGTGTCAGGTTTGGTTTTCATCCCTTCCATATCTCATATGGAGTCTTAGAGACTACTTTAGTGAGAACCTTGTTTAGAATGTACGCGACTGCTTCTAAAGCATAACCCCACAGGTTTATTGGAAGATCTGTGAACCCCATCATGGATCTATCTAATAAATTCTGATTTCTCCTTTCAGACACACCATTATGTTGTGGTGTTCCAGGAGAAGTCCACTGAGACAAAATCCCATTTTGCCTTAGATAATCGACAAATTCGTGACTTAGATACTCACCGCCCCGGTCGGATCTCAACACCTTGATACTCTTTCCGATTTGTTTATCCACTTCACTGCGGAATCTCTTGAATATTTCAAAAGATTTGGACTTGTGTTTCATCAAGAACATAAACTCATATCTCGACATATCATCAGTGAACGTGATGAAATATGAATATCCACCCTTGGCTTGAACTCTCATAGGTCCACATACATCGGTATATATGAGTCCTAAAAGTTTTATAGCTCTCTCTCCGGTTCCACTAAGCGGAGATTTGGTCATCTTGCTAGTGAAAGAGAACTCAAAAGTTGCATATGATTCATAATCAAAATGGCCTAGGAGACCATCTTTATGCAACCTGTTTATTCTCTTCTTACCAATGTGACCGAGTCTACAATGCCAAAGGTACGTCTGTCTTTTACGATCATCTATCTTTCTCTTATGGCTCGAACCATGCATGTTAATTGGTTCAATGTTAACATCAGGTAAGACATAAATTCCTTGTTGCAAGTAACCATTCACACATAAATCATCACGATGATATATAGAGCAAATGTTACTACTGAAAACTGATCGAAATCCACGTCTATCAAGCATAGAAATAGAAATAACGTTCGAAACAAATTTAGGAACGTAGTAACAGTCGTCTAAAAACAAAGTCTTACTCGTAGACATTACAAGAGAAATCGATCCTACAGCTAGAGCAGCAACACTTGCGTCGTTTTCAACCTTCAGATTGAATTCTCCCTTCCTGAACCTCCTACTGATCATCAGCCCCTGCAACATATTGCAGACGTTAAACCTGCTAGCGGTATCCAATACCCATCTAGATGAATCAATAGTAGTTAAGGAAATCATGAAAACATTTTCCATGAGAATCTTACCTTGTTTCTTGCCCTTGAGAAACTGCACGTATTCCTTGCAGTTCCTCTTCCAATGGCCCTTCTTCTTGCATACGAAGCACTCAGCATCCGATTGATCGGACTTGGTGGCGCCGCCCTTCGCCCTGGTCACACCAATCTTAGGCGTGCACTGCGTGGTCCTAGGCCTCTTATTGCCCTTCCTCTTCTGATAAGAGGACTGCCCAACCTTCAGCACAAATCTCGATCCCCTCTTCCCTATGGACATCTGTTTTTCATACTCAATGAGCATATTGTGCATCTCATGCAACCCAACGTCCATCTTGTTCATGTTGTAGTTGACCACGAACGGGGAAAGACTCCGGAAGTGAGTGCAAGATCATCTCCTGCTGCATCTTCTTGTAGAAGGTACACCCCAACTTCTCAAGTTGTTCTATCAGACTAATCATTCCGAAGAACATGGGGTCCCACAGGAGATCCCTCACTCAGAGCGGACTTGAACAACGTCCCTGACAGCTTGAACCTTGTCGTCCGACTCTGCTCACCGAACATCTTCTTAAGATGCTCCATGATCTGTTTGGCATCCATATGCTCGTGTTGTTTGTGGAGTGTGCCACTCATTGACGCCAAGATGAGGCACTTGACAATGATGCACTTTTCCTCGTACTTGGTGTATTCACTGAAAGCCTTGTCATTCGTTGGATCTGGCACTTGAGGAGTCGGTTTGTCGATCACATCGATAAGTTTCTCATGTCTCAACACCACACGCAAATTGTGTAACCATTCGTCGAAGTTCTCACTAACCAGCTTGTCGGTCTCGAGAATTGGACGCAAGTTGAACTTAGATATTCTCAGGAGATGTGAAAACGAAAGAAAAAATTTACAGCAGAGAGTTAGACATCGTATATATATATCATTAAGACATGGACTTCATCTAAATGATATATTCGCTAATCAATGTTACGATAACATTAGAAATCTTATTTCCAATTAGCATCAATCTATAACTATATGTTTGAGCCCCTTAGTAGTCAAGACGTTTTCCAAACATATAAAATAGATTCTTTATAAATTTTATCCCCATAAAATTCATAGTGAATTTATTTCGGCTCTATATCACATAGTCACCTGGTAGTCAGGTCGTTCCTATTGATATAGTTGAGTTCATCTTTCAAATGGTCGGATAACAATTAAGTTCATGTCATCCGGCCCGCGTAGTCTAGGCATTTACAAAAACTAATTGTTCCCTCCCACTAGACATCTGATTTCGTAGACGTATGAATCAAATTCTTGAACTACATGCCTCCTGGTAATCAGGTCGTACCATGCAAACGAGAACCTATTCAAACGTCTACGATGAAGAAAAAGTCTAACGATAAATTATTTATCGTCTAAAAACTCAATTATTAATATTAAAAATTAAAATTCTTTAATTTTTTCAAAATTTTATTTTCGATTTGGCACGTGCGGGTTACGCGCACCCGCTCGGGCTCGCGCATCATGTCCGCTCGGGCTCACGTGACGCACCCGCTCGGGCAAGAGACATTCGGTCAGGCTGGGAGGAGCTGCCCGCTCGGGCTAGGGTTCCTGGAACCTAGCCGCCGTCGCCTTCATCGGACGCCCGCTCATGTCTTCTACGAATCGTCGGCTTAGGCGAAAAGAGGCGGTTAGGGTTCGCCTAGGGTTTCTGAAACCCATACCGCGTCGCTGCCCTTCGGCTTGATTCGTTGGCCGTTGATTTATTGCAACCGTTGCTCACGCCGGCCGGTCGCTCAAGCCCTTCTCTTCTCGCCGGCCGGTCGCTCCAGACCGTCGCTCACGCCAAGTCGTCGCGACGGTTCCTCATGCACAGGCAACGCGTCGGGCGGTCGCACGATGCGCATTCGAGCGACTCATTCACTCGCCCATCGCACAAACCGTCGCCTCTTCTCCCAACTCGCACCGGAGTTGCTCTAGTCGCCGCCTGTGGTCGTCCTTGGACACGCCGACCCTTCGCCGTCAACCGTCAACCCTCGTGCGGTCGGTTAGGGTTACGGTCGCCGCCCAGTTCGTGCCTCACGCGTTCTGGTTTTTCTGCGCGTGTGCAGCATGCATGCCTACATGTTTTTTCGATTTGATTTTTCACAAAAAATCCAAAAAACTAATCATACACAGGCGACGAGACGCTCTGATACCACTGTTGGGTTGATTTGGGGTGCGGAAGCGTGTTTTTATCAACCCGAATAGTTAGATCTAGTCATGTTCGGATTGATTTTTCGGGGTTCAACGACGAACGAATTTAGAAACGATTTCGAATATACCTGTTAACGTTGAACGTGTGATTATCGAATATGAGACTTGATATTACAAGCCATCTACTCGTATCCACACCGAGATCGGATCTGCCTTCAACTTTTGGTGCGGATTTGGGAAGAACGAAAATTATTTTCTCGTTATTCGTTTTTCTTTTGACGACTATTAGTTTTAGGGTTTAGATTTTTAGATTGTTAAATCTGATTCCGAAAATCTGTTTTCGTTTTTATATAATTATTAACTTTTAATAATTACACTTAAACCCGTGACTATAAGAATATTACGTAAGAGGCATATCACTTTCAAAACTAATATTCATATCTTTTATAGGAAAATCTATTGATAGATTGATGGTAACTTAACCATTGAATCTCACTTTAGATCAATCCATGTATATGAATTATATTTGAATGAAACTTTTCCATGTATGTGGATTATTCGGATACCCCATTATCATAAATATATTTGATTAATATATATATATATATATATATATATCAATACTAATATCTAGTTATCATGATGCCTATCATGATGATGATTTTTCTAATATTAGCATGGACTGTTACATATCTCACATGAAATATATATATATATATATATATATATATACACACACTTTATATATGTTCAAATCATCATATGATAAATAAACTTACACATATTAAAAACTGAATTGTTCAAATATTACATGATATTGATATAAATCTAGACATATGTTCTATTCTTAGTAAGGATGGATAAAGGATTGAAACTCGCTAATAACTCGATAATATAATCTATAACTTGTTCTTCATATGGTAAATGCTTCAGAACTTCCTATGATTTCGACTAGCAAACCTCAAACATAACAATGATTCCATAACATGTATGATCTAATGTTATAAATAAGTTAAATACTTGGATCTCTTCAAGAATTATTTACCTAGATCTCTCAAGAAATGGCAAAGAAAAAATATTCTCAATATAAAAATTGGTTAAATTATTCTACAATAGATGTTTTAAATATAAGGATCAAAACCTATCTGAAACTAGGTAAAAATAAAAGAAATAAAGAAAAACACGAAAAAGTGCTCGGTCAAGCAGCATTAGCGTCGTATAAGGTCTTAACCTAAAATTCATCTGGAATAATATTGTATATTGCCTTAACCCAATGCTTGATCGAGTCTGTGAAGTGCTTGATCGAGTGGTGTGATGACCGGATCGAGCGACCAATGTGTATTATGCATACATTGATCTAGAAAAATTGCTCAAGCTAAGCGATTCCTTGTCCAGGTCGAGCGATTCGTGCTCAGACTGAGTGCGTTCAACTCATCTAGCTTTGTCTTCCTCTTAGGCTTATCTTCTTGTAGATAATTCATGTAAGCTTAACTTAACGCCTCTTGATGTTCTCTTGGAGCCATTGACACTTCTTCAACATCCATGTGAATGAGCACATTCTGAATCTTCTTTGTCCTCACCCTGTGATCCGTATTTTTATATTTTGTTTCTTATCTAAAGCCTCGTCTTCATCATGTATTCTAGATCCACATAATTTCAACTCCTAAACCTATACTAGAGCTACTTTAAATATTTCATATTCCCATTTCATCTACTCTTTTTTATTTGAATGTCCCCACGCTCAATGATCGCTCGTATAAAGTGGTGCTTCTGTAAAATATGATTCAATATTTGATGAAATATCGATTCCTTCTCCTAAACTATTGTTCCATTATTATCACATAATGATGGAACAAACTCTTTTATCGAATGCACCACACTAAAGAACTTTCTCATCAAACAGTTTTCTTTGCTACCTCATATGCAACGATATATTCTACTTTGGTAACTGGGTCCGGTAAAGTAGTCTGTTTGGAACTGTTTAATCTGACTGTTGTACCATTCAGTCAAAATAAAAAGCTTGATATAGATTTGTTGGCATCATTATCCGATGCAAAATTTGCATATGTGAACCCTTCTAATTTTAAGCTATAGTCTCCATAGATAAGGAATTGATCTTTAATCCTTTTCAAGTACCTAAGAATGATTTTTACCAATTATCAATGTTTTCCACTGGGATCTGTCTGATATTGACTCGCTACACTTCGCACGAAAACCACATCAGGTCGTGTACATGTCATGGTATACATGATCGTTCCCAATACACTAGTGTATGTGATCCTACTAATGTGTTCTCTCTCATCTTACATTTTAGTAAACTCCTCCCAAGATAGAGAAATTGCAGTACCTATTGGAATATATCACTTCTTAGAATTAACCATATTATACCGTTTCATGATGGTATCAATGTACAGATTGGGAGAGTCTATAGATATTTATTCCCATAACATAGGTCATTTCTTCTAAATTTTTCATGGAGAGCTATTCAGACAACCAAGCTTTAGTCCTTTATAACGAGGGTACATCAATTCCTATTAGCAATATATACATCATTTTCTAGTAACAATATATCATCCACGTACATAACAAGGAAAATAAAGTTGATGCCACTAGCCTTCTTATATATACAAAGCTATTCTACGCATCTAATGAAGTTGAAATTTTTAACTACCTTGCTAAAATGAAGTTCCAAAAACACGATGTTTGCTTAAGTCCATAAATGCACCTCTAAAATTTGCATATCATACTATCCATGGATAGGACTGTGAACACTTCACATCATCTGGCATATCTCATACTCATGGTATGTTGTTATCGCAAATAGAATCTAAGTAGAATTGAGCATGATTACATGAAAAAACGTTTTTCATAGTCAATTGTTTCCCATTGATGTAATGTTCAACCAGTTATTGTATCATGGAAAATGTTTGGTCTGAGCACAACAACCATTATAGAGAGCATGTTTGGCTCTAACAAATTTTACTCGTCTTGATCAACTTCTGATTGATACTTCCAAAGGATTTGTTCGACCCGAATAACCTATTGCTCGATAGACTAATTCTCACAGAAGAATCGCTCGGCCTCGATGATTGGTTAAATAATTAAAAATTGCTTAGTCGGATGAACCATCTCTTTTAAAACGTTTAAATTGTTTTGTCTGGATCCAAGGTTTATTGTGTTCAATCACGCAACTGACAATAATGCTCGATTAAATTTCACATGTATAAAACCTAAAATTGTTGTCTCTTAGCAAATTTTCGTCCAAATTTACTGAAAGTATATGTACGAACGACCATGCGTTCTGATACCACTCTAGGGTTGTTGGTTTGACAATGAAAGCGTGTTTAACAATCCAAATAAGATATCTAGTTCGTTTTTATGTTTTCGATGTCATGGAGTTTGTTGCACAAAAAGGCAATACATGACTATGAATCCAGTAACCGTTAGATGATTAAGGGCGATAGGGATGTAGTTTTGATGGTTTGAAATCTTCACAAATGATCCAGACCGAGATCGAGATCCACTATCAATTCTTTAACGAGATCGAAAATGAAGAAAATTATGCTCAATTTTGTTACTCTCTTCTAAGAATAGACCTTTTTTCTAATTGTTTCTTATGTTTTGTCGCTAACCTTTAGTATTATTTATAATACCGTTTAGTCTCTAGGGTTTAGATTTTATTAACTATTAATGAATTAGGAACAATAATATAAATGTATGAATAAATATCTAGAAAAGTTACAATATATGCAAGCTTCCATTTAAGAATATTGCATAAATCGTATAATAACTTAAATGAATAACGATGACTGAATTGACTATCTTTTTTGATTTTCTATTTTCAAACGACACACTTTAATTGAGAATATTTTATAAGTGGTATAAAAAATTGCATCACTATCAACAACAAAATCACCTAAACCCTAGTCCAACGTTTTTAAGAAAATTTCATTTACTACAAACAATATCCAAAAGTGAAGGAAGAATCATTTAAGATGAAACTTGTTAATACCTTTATTATCGAGAGTCGATGTGGTTCCTAAGATAACAAAGGTGAACATGACGAAGATGGTATGTCTTGGCACCATCTTAATCTTCAATCACTCGATCTATCTCCGTCTTGACGATTTTCTAGCCGTGATTGAGTTTATTGTCGTAGATCTTCGTCTTTAACCCTTTCGAGACGATTGTCACATATGAGGCGGTGGAGGTGGGGTCGCGGTTTACGTCAAATCTTAACGATTTTCTTGGATACTCCGATCTCTTATGGATGCATTTTTTGTTTCTTTTGGAAAAAAAATTATTTATGGGATTTATTTTGCCAAAAGAAGTAACGCAATAGAAGGTACTTCTTCCTCTCTCTTTATTTATTGTGAATAAAAATAAAATTTTCGGTTTTTTAAATAATAAAACACATATGCATATATTCAAAATAACAAAATCATTAAAACATTAAAAGAAAGCTTTGATTTCTTGATTATCTTGACGATAATAAAACAAAGTATATTTAGTTATTAGAAAATTATGATACATTAAAATTTATAATATTAAAAGCTTAAAACGCATGCATATATTAAACGGGGCGGAATATCAGATATACCCTCGTAGGGCTAAAACGTTTCAAAAATACCCTTCCCTAAAATAATTATTTAATCGGAAGAAAAAAAACTGGAGAAAAGACAAATTTACCCTTAATTTTCGAACGTGGGAAAAACCGCATTCTGGGAGAGTAAAAGCCAAATCCGCATTCTGGGAGAGTAACTTGAGAGGGATCGATTCGAAGTTGGCAAGAAGGAAATTCGAAGTTGCCAAGAAGGAAATGGCTAGAATCAGCAGCGGTGGAGAAGAGAGCACGAGTCAATCTTCAATGGCGTCAATAAGTGTAAGTAGATCGATTTCTAGGGTTTTGGAGGATGTCGAGTCCCAAAATGGTTTATTGATTTGAAATGGTGTGAGTGTCAATGAGTCGGTTGAGTCTCAGTGAGTCGGTTGAGTCGCAAGAGTCGGTTGTCTCAGTGGGTCGGTTTGGGTCGCGATGGTCGGTTGAGCGTCGATTTCTAGGGTTTGCAGGCTGTCGAGTCCCAGAATGGTTTATTGATTTGAAATGGGTGTGAGTGTCAGTGAGTCTGTTGAGTCTGAGTGAGTCGATTTGGGTCGCAATGGTCGCTTGAGCGTCGCAGGGAGTCTAAGGGTCGTTTGAGTCGGTTGTCTTAGTGAGTCGGCTTGGGTCGCATGGTTCAGTCGAGTCGCATGGGTCGGTTGAGCCAAAGGGTCGGTTGGGTCGCATGGGTCGCATGGGTCGCATGGGTCGCATGGGTCGCATGGGTCGCATGGGTCGCATGGGTCGCATGGGTCGCATGGGTCGCATGGGTCGCATGGGTCGCATGGGTCGCATGGGTCGCATGGGTCGCATGAGTCGCATGGGTCGCATGAGTCGCATGGGTCGCATG
>CM071873.1:20937275-20962571 GCA_036759665.1 Gynandropsis gynandra
ATATATATATATATATATATAATTTATTAGAAAATTTATGATGACATTGACATCTATATAATCTCTTGATTATAATTTTAATTTATTAGAAAATTAATAATGACTTAACAACTTGAAAAAAAGTTTCTTTTAAACTTATTAATATATTTTTATTTATTAAAATAATAATAATAATAATAGTTTTAAATTTTGTTTTATAAATATTTTGTTTTAAGGATGATCAATAATTTTTCTAATACAGTGTTAACATTTTCATGTATTCATAATCATCATGTCGAATTTAATTTTGTATAGTAATGCATTTCCATTGTTTAGTTTCACACGAAATACGAAATACGAGTATTATCCATAAATATACATACAATTTAAAAACATAACTTGTCTAAAAAAATAAAATCACATATAAATTATTTTTTTATTTTTATGCATAAACTTTTATATTATAATACCTAAAAATAATTATTTAAAATTAATTCAGAAATGTACATGTGATAATCACATTAACTTGATGTAACATATAATCATAATTCTCTTAAGACTTGGTCAGTTCTAGATCTAAAGGAAAACAGTTTTGATTGAGGAATTGACCGAACCCATACAAGCGATGGATTCAGTTACTTTAAAAATAATCATTACAATTCCAATATTATTTTATTATATATGATTCATGCATAAATGGAAAAAAATAATTCATAGATAATTATAATTCATTATATTTTAATAGAATTATATATACATATAGATGTATAGATAGGAGCATTTAATCCTGGACCACAAGTATTTCCTCCTTTCTAAGGCCATCAAGGTGAACTTTTTTGGCAAGTTGTGTCCAATCGGGTTTACTCCGGTTTAATCGAGAGATGATCAATACCCGGTTAATGCGGCAAACGGATTTTTAATTTCTTTTCAACTCCCCTCAGAAGTTATCACTTATCATCGATTCCATAAAACGTTGATCCCACTTCTAACTACGATTAGACTACCAAAATCTCTATCATCGTTGTTTCATCACAAGAACAAGCAATTCTCACTAAGAACCCAAGAACCCACATTTTGGTTATAGTAGTAGTGTGTTTTCATGCTTAAGAATATGGCATTCGAGTAATATATACTTGTAATCCCAACATTTCGGATATTTATCGCAACTAATGAAAACAAAACAATAATCTCGCCGCGGAAATTTATTGTGCTACAAATAAGTAGTAATCCGGAACACGAGCAGTACCTTCAAAGAGACTGAGAAATGTAAAAGCAAGAAGAGGAAAGAAGAAGAAGAGCACATGCCTTTGTCATATTGCATGACCAAAGTGAGGATTTGGTGGCCACGAGCAGTGGCGCATGGATCCTTTTGAACCTGAGACCTGTTATCTAACAAGACGCTAAAGCCATAAATATTGTATGGTATGCATATGAAGGTACATGCAACATGGGAATCTTCATTCTCTGAGTACAAACAGATTTCAGAATTCTCGAGAAAAGACGGGTTTTTGTTTCTTGTATTGGCCTGTCTAGAATCTTCTTTAAGGGTTAAATATGCTGGATACTTCCTCCAACCGAGTATGCCATCTGATATTTATATGGTCAGTCTAAGCCTCTTGTAAAATAAACTCACCCCCCGAATTACTCTGGTTGTTTGTTTCAAGCTTTGACTGTGTTTTGCCAAGCATCTGCTTCTGCATTAAGTAGCTGCTCTGGAGTAGCGGCTGGGTCAAGGTCCCAGCAGTTATCTGGAAGATTACTTGTCTCGTCTTTGATCAAACAAGAAGGCACCTGGTGTGAGAAACGTACCATCTCCCTTCTTGGGATACATCTGATTGCATCCTCATTCATGTTTCTCTGGTATACGGTTTTAAAGCCAGCCAATTTGACAAGTGGGGAAACACAAATCCCGCGCTCTTCGGAATAATCACTAAGAACCTCTACCATCTCATACTGATGTCTCACTTTGTCTGGGGTAGACTGATCCCAATCTGGTGACCAGTTCCGGTAGATAGCCCAAATCTGACCGCGTTTGGGAAAGATCCTTATGCATCCTCCCCTACCAGCCTTCTCACCTTTTAAGAGATGGGAAAATATGTTGACATGTTCAACCACATCGGAGTTCCACGCTCTGAAGTGTCCACAAGACTTTGTAAAGCCAGAGTCAATCCAATTCACATACCCAAACTCAGCATCGGTTTTGGAGTTCAAGTACGTAATGAGAATCTTGAATGGATTAGTAGATATTATCTCTCGAATCAAACAGTACAAACGGGGCATGCCATCATCTTCATCGTAAATAGCCCATATTTGCTTGGGCTGGAAGCATACTTCTGATCTATCTTGGTCAAAATTATGGAAATCGGGGTCGGGTACAATAATTGACAGAGTTCCATTTGCATTGGATCCTTGCTGATCATATGTAGCATTCAAATTCCCTCTTTTTAAAGTCCCTCTGGCCTCAGTTGGTTGCCCAGTCTCACAAAGTCCTTTTTCCTTCTCTTTCATGGATGCCGCTGTGGCAGCTTCAGAGGCCAACCTAATTGCATCCAAGTTCTTCTTTACCTCTTTTCTGGCCTTCTCCACTAGCAACTTTCTAACATCAATAGCTGGTGAAGAAGAATACCGTCTAGTTTGCATCTCATGTGAAACAGGGACCTTGAAATCTAGCCCAGTGTTTGAATTTGCAAAACCTTTTGCTTCTGAATCTGATTTAGATTCCCCATTATCAAATCCATTTCGAAAGCCAGCCCCGATACTGATCTTCTTCTTTTTCTCAAGCCTAACAGCCTTCAAACCTGAAGTCTCACCATACCCAGAAGAAACAGCACCACAGGACCCAAACTTTTTCTCTCCCCTTCCTCTGTTAATGATTTCGTTACTAGTATGGTAAACATAATCAGTGCCCCTGGATGATGCCCTATTGGAATCCAAAACACCAGTTGAAACTGAAGAATGTGACCTCCAGTGATATGACGGATCTGTAACATACTCATATCCATGTCCAGAATGATATGTTGAGACACCATTTCCAGAGAAATACGTGGGACTTATTGGGGCATATGCTGTTCTATCATATCCATGACCTGAATATGTGGTACCTGGTGAATACGCCCAAGGGCTAAAAGGAAATGTGCCATTCAGGGGAGCAGCCCCAGTCTCCACAGCAATAAATGTACCCCTGCAATTCTTGCATGAAAGTCTCTTGTTGACATACTTCCTTAGATACTCGTACTGTACTTTGCAAGAAGTGCAAACTGTCCAGAAAGTATCAAGTCTACCATGCGAAACAGGAGTAGAATAGTGACTAACTCCTGCCACATGACTGGAATAACCTGAATTATTCGTATGAGAGACGGAGGAAATCCTGTTCCTCTTCCTCCTGCGGTCAAACTTCTCAGACAAGTATCTTCTCGCCTCAGCTATAAGTTTGAATGCCCCATCAGCTCCAACACAGTTATTTTTATCAGGGTGGAGCATGACAGCTAATTTCCTATATTGTTTCTTCATAGCATCTTTATCAGCTGAAGGGCTCAATCCAAGAACCAAATAGGGATCAATTTGACCATTGCATTTATGTTCAGAAGCAATGTACACTTCAAGAGTTGCTATCATTTGAGATATACCCTCAAGTTGTGGATATAGAGCTTTTGCCTTAATCGCATAACTCTTTGCTCCGACAAAGTCTTTGTTTTCAAATCGCTTTTCAGCTATGTCTTTAGCTTTAAGAGCCTCCACTTTGTTCATTTCCATGTAGAAACGCCAATCACTTCAAACCAAACCCCTCAAAGCAGAATTTTATCACAAATCTAAGGCGCATAACCATGAAAGGAGTCTGATTTTTTCACAAACGAGTAATACCACCTGCAAAATACGCACATAGATGATTAATGAGCTCTTCCTAAATCAACAATGTCGAAGTCAAACCCTAGTTGACCAAGTCAGACAACAGTAACAGAAATGAATTGACCGATATCACACAGAAATGTAAGGCCGAACACTTTAAGATTCCGTTTCCACAAAATAACAGGTTCCACTTTAGGAATTAGAGATCCATTTTGTTACAGTACATGAAAACGATGCCGACAAAAACCAATTATCCAGACAAAACTGAGACTTCGAAATCGTCGTCAGTGTTCGAGCTGGGAAAACGAGAGCCAACCACACGTAAAGCATTGCGGCTCTCCACGAGACTAAGAATAAAATGTTAAATGTAAAACAGTGGACTCAATTTATTTTCTTCGCTGGACCCAACATTTTCTCAGCAGCCAAACAATTTTGCGGCGCCAGAATTCAAACATTCCAAGCGAAAACTTTTACACAAAACGAAAAAGGCAACATTTCGGATAAATCTAGCACACATGTGACAATTCGAATCGCAAGCTGTTAATTCGTAGCTACAGTGGTCGCCAACTCAGATCGGAGCTTCGATTCTATAAACCCTAAAAAGACTGACCACCGTTCCAAGGTTTCTCCAGAAATTACAGCTTCACACCAAATTCAGCTCATAGATTCGCCATTAAAACAAAACACATATAAAACAGAGAACTCAAGCTTACAAAGATCAAACAGCAACTTGAAGGAAGCTAGGAATCAGATCCATCAAGCGTCCTTCACAAGCTCAATCAAAGCAGAACGGCAGCACAAATCGCGAATCTCCAGCGTACACCAAAAAATCACGAAAAACACATAAAATTTAAATTTTCAAAGAAAATTTAGGAAGAAGGCAAGGAGAAGGCCCCCCGGAAGCCGGAATACGGGTTCCGGAGCGAGTCGAATCGGCGGCAACGAATCCGAGATCCCCGTCGATCGCCGATAGGAAATGCAAAAGAAAAAATAAAATAAAATAAAATTAATGCTTAATAAAAATAGGGGAAAATGATAATTTTCATTGAAAGTAAACGATGTTAATAATAATATTTATGACGAATGTTGCTATCGTGCGCCAAACGAATAATGTGCACACATGAAAATGTAATTTTATAAAATTATATATTAAAAGATTATACATTTTCATTATATATTTTATCTTTTTGCTTTGTTGTCTTTAATATTTAAAAATCTATGTTCAAATTCTCTATAAATACATTTTGCCATTGGAAAAATAATTCTGGGTGGGCCCCATAAAATAAATTTCTATTTAGAATATCTTCAAAGTTTTTTACATAATTAAAGAAACGCAAATTTTCTTATTTTGGACCAATTTTACTAGTGTTAGTAGTAAGTAGTGTTTTACTCGGTACATTAATATCGATCTTAATGGAAGGACTAAACACAGTATAAGCTTACTTATACATCTTTAATAAGCTATAAACTAAATAGATTTAATTAATTAGCCCCATAATATAAATGTTTTTAAGTTAAAACTAAATGTTAGTTGCTACATTTTGCATTGTGTTCATAAGAGCTTATATGCATGGAGGTGTCGTCCTCGAGCTTATATTATAATAATATTATATGCATGGAGTCTTGTTCCTTTTGAGATTTCATAGGTCCGAAGGCACACAAAAAAAAGTTATTTACTTGCATTGGATCTATATATATATATATATACATAATACATATATATATATATATAGTTCTTATACATGTAATATATACCTGAGTATATAACCTTAGTTATCGTAATCGAGTGTATATAATAAGATGTAACAAAAGGTAAATATAACAAACAAGTTTAACGTAAAGGAGATACAGAAGTATACTAAATTTATGTTTTAATATAAAAAAATATTTATTTGTAAATTTTGTACATAAATTGTATATTAATACGACATTTTTATTTTATTTATAGAAAATCATAGAAGGATAAAATTTTTGTATAGCTTCTAATTATGTTTTATAATGAGAATAAAGCTTAACATGTTTTATATTAAAACCAAATTCCGACAATTATAAATACAATAATTTTATTTATAAAAACTTATACAATTAATATACATAAAATTCCTACACCATAATATAAATTTTTTAAAACTAATACTACTATATCTTTAAGTTGATTAATAAGTAAAATTTGTTGAGTCATCGATACTATTAAAACGATAATTAAAATATTCAAAATTTTTCTATTTATAATTGTTAAATTCATTGAGAAAACGACCTCAAATCATAAAATCAGTGACTAAATATAATGTTCATGGTAGCTCCAAGAGATTAGTTTTTCATATAACTTAATTAGTTTTCCATCTCAATAAAAATAGAATATGTATATCTATCTATAATGTAATATATTATGAGATATTATGCCAAATATGTACATTTTTTAGAAATGTAGATTTATATATAAGCACATTCAAATTACTCATGTGACGTACGGATCACGAGTCGTGATGCCTTTGATTGTACCCTCTCTTTTTTAAACGTACTCATCATGATGGATGGACCACAAAATGGGGTTTCAAAGTAACAAATAAAAAGAAGAGGGGTTGTTTTGATAAGTCTTAATCAGAACATGCCAAAAAGGCTAAACTCACCCAAAATAATAGACACATGATCACAAGGATGCCTTGATTTCGACATCCTCACATGTTTGTTTGTAAGTTTGTAACGCTTCATATTGGCCCTTTTTCAACATTTTTTTCTAACATATCTGCATATATTTACACATACACTCGCGTATGTGTGTGTATATATACCCAAACAAAAAAGGGAGAAAGATTATGAACTTAATTAATGGAAATTAAGATAAAGAATCTAATTATTTTCGATAATGCGACTTTTACGCGGATTAATAGATATCTTTGAACATAATTTGGCCCCCCTCCGAGTTTTATTATATTTTTAACTAATTTTTGTAATGATTGAAATTGTTGAGAATAATCCAACCGGAATCTTGGTGCTTAGACACTCAAGCTACCCATTGTTAGTTTTTTTTCTATTAATATTTATTTTCACAAATTTTGAAATGACAATAAAGTGCTATGGAATTATGTTAACTTATTTTTATGCAATATATATGTAGAAAATATAGAACCGAAACACTCAATGGTTATATATATTGTCAAATAAGAAGGTGCAACAATTCGGATTAACTAATTTTTACATAATTAAAAATTCCTTAGGTCAAATAATTTATTTAGGGCGAAAAAATTTAAATGAAATGAAAAAACAATGTAAGAGTCCATGCAAATGGCAACAGAAAGAACATATCACAATGTCAGACGACGTTCACGGGCTTGCGAAGGAAGATGAGTGACGATGCCGACGGCGCGCCACCGACGGAGAGGCGCTCGTAGTAGTCGATGGAGAATAAGGAGAGGGAGAGCTGGATGCGGTGGGAGGCGGCGGCGCGTGGGGAGGGGTTACGGAGGCGCGTGAGAAGGAAGAAAAGGCGGCGGAAGCCGCCGAGGGAGGAGACAACGGAGCGGAGGGAGTTGGAAGGAGGAGGGGACACGTGACGGAAGCAGAGGTCTTCCCAAATGGAGTCGTCGATGGTGATGATGGAGGACCAGAGGCGACAGACGCAGGCGGCGGAACAGAGGGTCGGGCCGTCCAGACGCCGGAGGATCTCAACGAGGATGTCGACATGGTCGTTGATGCTGAAGAAGAAGTAATCATCGTCTTCTTGGCGATATTGTAGTCTCTGTCTCTTGGGCTCTTTCGTGTTCTGTTTATCCGACATCACGTACGGTGTGTTCCGAGCTTCTTCTATATCCAGAGAGGTAGAGAGAGAGAGAGGGACAAAAGGATACATCTGTGTGTGGGTGAAATCACACGCACACATGAATATATATGAATGTGGATTTATGCGTTTATGAGAGAGAGAGAGAGAGTATGAGTGAGAAGCAGGGATGCGTATATATATATATCCGAGTATTCGCATGTGTGAGAGTGAGAAAACAGGGAGTGATGTTGTATTACAGTAATCTGTAAAGAAATAGATAATATATATATATATATATATTAAAATAGTCTATATATACATCGCAGAAATTAAGTAGCGAAATCAATAGTTTAATGGGTCTGAAACTCCAAACCTAATCTAGACGAATGAGACAATTCATTGTGTAGGTTTATTATTACTAATCATTATAATATGTATGTTTGTATTGTATGTATATATCTGTATATGTCACCAACGTTAGATTTTGGGTTACGTAAAGTTTTAAATGATTTGACCCTTGAGAGAGAGAGAGAGGAGGGAGGTGTCCCTCTATGCACTTTAACATAGTCAAATGTTTGGCGTTGACTATTATGGTAATTAAGTTTTTATTCCACTCACTCTTCACTTCTCATTTCTTTTTATTTTAATTTAATAACCATTTAACCCGAAACAATAGATTGACTAAATATTATATATAGATTTAACATAGAATGTAATAGAAACAAAAACTATGAACTTAGAATATTTAAAATGAACACAATCTACTAAACATCTTATATGAATATTTCTTTATAACTTCTTTTACAATAACTAGTAATTTTTGAAAATAATAGCCCTCTATGTTTACATTTTACATAAAGTCAAATAATTAATCATATGATCCATTCCATAAAATGTAAAAAAATACCAATAATCTTTGTTCTATTACATACTTTTGCCGTATACCTTCATTGGGTTTAAATATATTTATGGACTTGTATAGGTCTATACAGATTATATAGGTATATATACGTATATATGTGGACATAGTATATATATGTGTGTGTATAGAGCTGTGACTCGGAATCGAGGTGTGGAGAGGAAGGGTCCAAGGGAAAGCATCCAAGGGTGAGAACTGCAATTCTGATACTCTTGGATTTTTTTATGTTTATTTTATAATTATTATTATATAATTTATGAACTTATACAAATATAGGCGCGTATATATATATATGCGATTATATACGTGTATTTACAGTTTCTCGAGGTAAAAGAGGCATCGTAGTTCGTACTTGTTGTTTTTAACTCCACGTCTTATTCATATTTCATCTTTCTTGTTTAAGACCCGTTGTGCAATTATTTACGCCTCTACATATGCTCTAATTGTTCTAAGGTTTTGATTCATCCGATTTCCCTTATTGTTGTAGTTTTAATTCAATTTCTTCCTAACGTTTATCAATTTAATCGGGTTACCTTTCCGATAAACTTTCATTATTTATACCGTTTAAATCCCAAACTCTAATTATTCAAATCCGGTTTTGGATTACCATCCAAGACTCAATTTGATATGGATTCAATTAATTTGACCGATTAATTTAATTTTGACCATTTAACCCATCTAAACCCAAAATTTGATCTTAAATCAATCCAATTAATTCAATTTTCACTCAATTTTATTCAATCTAAACCCAACTTTTGACCCAAAATTAGTTAAACAATACCCATTGACTTAATTTTGACCAAAACCGACCAAAACCCAATTTGTTTTATCCAAAATCACTTAAACCAACTCGGTTAATTCCATTTTGACCCTATTACCGACCTTACCCAGGTTTTGACCCAAATCAAAATCTAAGACCACATCTTGACCCGATTATTTGATCTAAACCCAAGTTTTGACTCGAAATCAATTAAACCATTCCGAATTAACTCAAATTTTGATTCGGTGAACCAAATTAAACCCAATTTTGACCCAAAATCAATTAAACCAATCTGATTAACTCAATTTGACTATATTTTTAAATATTTAACCGTTTCAAACACAAATGTTTTCTAAAATTAATTAAACTGATGCGTCAACATAATTTCTTGTTGATTGTTTTGGATAATTGTGTAATAAATGATTTAATCACATCAATTTAATTGAATACATAATCGAATTGGTTTCGATCAATTAATTACATCAAAATCAACTCAAAATTTAGTTAATCAGATTGATTTAACCGAAATGGTTTAACTAATTTTAGGTCAATTGAGTCGAAATTAAGGTAATCGAACCGTCTTAAATTATTTTAGGTAAAAAAATGAGGTTTGGGGTCGTTAATTGGATCAAAAATTTGAGTTAATCAGAATTTTTTTAACTAATTTTCGATTTGGCTTGGGTAATAGGGTGAAAATTGAGTTAACCGGATCAATTTAATTGATTCTGGGTCAAAATTGAGTTCAGATAGGTTAAATTCAATTATCGGGTCAAATTAATTGAATTTGGGTCAAATTGGGTTTTGGGTCGGATAATCAGGTCAAAATTAGGTTTGGATACCTAGGATTTAAGATTCAAACGACCTAAATAAATGAAGTTTAAGGAAGGGGTAATCAGATGAAATTGAATTCGAGTTATATTGATTCAATTTCATTTATTTTAATTTGGTCAACTATACTCTGTCAAAGTTTCGAATTTAGTATATTCAGCAAAATATAAATTGAACTAAATTGGTCCAAACCAACATAAACCAAATACGAACCATTTAAAACGAACTTAAACCGTCATAACTGAAGCTAACAGAATAACCCCAATTGAATCTAACCACCCTAAACCAATATAACTAAACACAATCAAACTAATCCAACCTAATCGCATTGAAATCATTGAAATCTTTCAAATTCATCCCTACATTCTTGTATATTCATAATAAACTAACTAAACCATTCTTTATTTTCTTATAAATTGTTCTTCAAAACGTATACTATGAACAAATATTATAACTAAAATACAAAATAACCGAAGTATCGAAATATACCTTATCTTAATGTTGAATGTGGTAAAAAGTTTGAATAATTAAAAAAATTGGTAGTGAAACAACAAGAGAAACCAACCAATACGAGGAAAACAACTTTGAAATGAAAATTGTGAAACTAAATAGATAGAATCGACGTTAGAAAATACCAATGCAATTGCGTCGCACCGTCGTCATAAAGATCAATCCAATTACGTTGCAAAGGCAACACAATAATGACAAGATGCCACATCACACTGACCAATGCCACGTTAACACTCAGGCGTTAAGATTCCAACATTGTTGCGTTACTATTATAAAAAACGATGCAACTGCATTGACACATTAATTGAATGATGGGATTAAATGTGATCACTGTCCATTTTTAACGTGACCGTTTTACAAGCTTGTTACAATTAGAGACACGAAATCGTTGCAAAAGGTGCATAACACAATTTGCTTTGCCTTGGTAGATAAGTGAACGTTAAAAATAATTTATACAATTCTAATTTTATTTTAAAATTACATTAGTAATCATAATCACCAACTAAATCATTACATTCATCTTCTACATCATCATATTCTTGATCATCTTCGACATCTTCACATAGTTTTACATCCAATTTGGAGAGGCAAGTTGTACGAACGTAACAATGATATGTCACTAAGTTCAGTCACTAACTCTTTGTTTTGTTCTTTCATTAGTTTATCCTTTGTATCCTTATCATTTATTAAAAATGTACATATCAAACAAACTTTTGCAAATGCACTTCAAACTCATGTTGTATCTTTGTTTTTGAATACGCGTGTAAAACCAACTAATTGACCTAGACATCGTGACATGCACTCTTACTTTTTTTAGTTTCTTCCCCGTTCATCGGTTAAAACTAAATATAATTTAAAAATATCATATTCAGTAAAAAAATCATTAATATTGAATATACAAAACATCCTTAAGAATACCGTGAAAGTCTAATTTTTCAGAAGAATAGTAATTATTATCACCTTTTACACAAATACCAAAAATACTTGTTATTATGTCTGAACCATGACTAAGCGTATGAAACGTGTCGCCACAAATAACCATAAGATGATAACATTTTACTATTCTTATTGAAGTTCATACTAAGTCATTCAACCATGAGTATGAGAAAGTATAACTTATGTGAACTTGAAATATGTGAGGCCAAAACCAAATTAGAATGTTAATTATAATTTAAACAATATTATATGCAAAATTAGATTAAAATTTCCACTCAAGTGTCTTGGTCGAGAGAGACAAAGAGAGAAAAATAAAAGAACAAGTTTTTAGGGAGTCTCATTAACTTCTCTCTATGTTTTTATCGTAACCGAGTTTAAGGCAAGAAAATAAATTTATTATTTTTCATTGTTCCACCTTTTTATATGTGTTTTGAAATTCATTTGTGCTAAGAAATCTAAGATAGAAGAATAACTAATTTGTGTCTGCGTAAGTAGCATCAACATTTTTCGTCTAAGTCAACAGAGAAAGCTAATATGATGACCCTTTCTTATCGTAATTTCATTTTCACCATTTATTTGTTATTGAATCGTTTGGGAAGTTCTTACATTCAAACTGAAGCATTAACACATTTGTAGTGGTAGCATAATCGATAGTGAAAACTATGATGTAGAAATATAGAAATGCATTTAGTATAAGTGTAATTTAACAATGTGCATATTATAGGAACCCATGTAGTCATTAGAATGCCAACTCACGTATAACATGGGAGCCACTCACAATTTTTAAGTCTGATTATAGATACGCAACTATCAATCAAGTCAACGACTAATGTCAACACCTTGATGGTGCATACCCCTAGAGGTCAAGCATTGATGTCTCAAGGTATCCTAAAAAATGTTTCAATAGTGATATAACAGATCAAAATAACCATAGATCTTATCGTTATCCAATGTCGAGATACAATATCATTTAGGAATGTATTGGCTACCTAACCATTGGGTGATTGTAAGCATTTCAAAGAATGATTCCAAGGGAAGTAGAAGGAACTATGCTACCAGGGATTAATGACTAAAAAAGGATTCAGATACATCTCTACCTTTTGCATAAATAAATTTATAGAGCGAGGTTGTGAGGTATACCTTGCTACACTATAAATAAAAGAAGAAGGATCTACGTTCCACAAAAAATTTTTATGCCAGATTTTTTGGAAGTCTTTAAGGAGATGAAAGGCTTATCACCTTTAAGGTATATCCTTTTGATATTGAATTATACGGAAGAATCGTTCTAATCTCTAAAGCTACTTATATGATGACATATACAAAAATGGTTGAAATGAAAAAGCAATTGGATGAACTATTGGGGAAATAGTTTGTATCTCAAAGTTGTTCACCCTGACGAATGTATGTGATTTTTTGCTAAAAATAAAGATTGAATTTTTCGTCTTTGCATAAATTACAGTGTGTTGAACCGAGTGATCATTAAAAAAATATCCACTTCTGTGAATACATGAGTTATTTGACCAACTCAAAGGCACCACTTGTTTGTCCAAGATCAACTTGGCATCGAGGTATTAAAAGATTTTGATACCTAAAGGAGATATTAGGATACATCATTTATAACTCGATATGGATATTTTAAGTTCGTAATTATGTCTTTTGGCTTAGAACATGCTCGTATTGCGATTATGAAGTTAATAAACATCTTGTTGAGAGAATATATAGATCAATTCATCATTTTATTCATTGATGATATCTTGGTTCATTCCAAGAGTGTTGAGGAGCACAAAATCCAATTAAGGTTGGTATTGGAGAAAGAAAAGAAATATTATTTATTCGCTAAGTTGAAGAAATGTAGTTTTTGGCAGAATAAAGTAGAATTTCTGTTTCATTTAGTGTCAAG
Source organism: Gynandropsis gynandra (assembly GCA_036759665.1). Lineage (NCBI taxonomy): Eukaryota > Viridiplantae > Streptophyta > Magnoliopsida > Brassicales > Cleomaceae > Gynandropsis > Gynandropsis gynandra. The sequence goes on from CM071873.1 coordinate 20,950,714, forward strand.
GAAAAATGTGTACATATGCCCAGAAAAAAAAGTCTGCGATAGTGAGTTGGCCAAGACCCAAAATTGCGACGAAAATTCGCATCTTCGTAGGACTATCGAGTTATTATCGTGGGTTTTTCAAGGGTTCTCTAGCATAAAGAAATCGATGAAGAAGTTAACTGATAAAGATGTGTCACTAGAGTGGACATAGGCTTGTGAGGAATCTTTTCAAAAGTTAAAGGAAAGATTAAATGATGCACCGAATATAACTTTACCTTTGTGAGGGTTGGTGTACCTAGTGTATACGAACACCTATAAGTTCGGATTATGATGTATGCTTAAGTAAGATGATAAAGTTATTGCTTATACTTTTGAAAATTTGTGTTAACATAAAGATACGACTCACGAAATCGAAATGGTTGAAGTGATTTTCGTATTGAAATTTGGAGGTTTTATCTATATGAAGAGTAACAATCTCATAATAGTTTCGTTACTTATCTATTTATGACAGATTTATATACGGGTTTTTTTAACATAGTGATTCTGATACTTGTGTACTTGTGTACATCATAATAATACACAAACTTACAAATATGTTTCCAAATCAATAAATATCCCTTATCACCATTTAATGTTTATCTCATTTTGTTAAATGTTGCTCACATGGCGTGCCATGATGAGTTTCAAAATTAAAGTTAAATTTAAACACATTTTTTTTTTAATTTTAGAAAGAAAATAATTTAAAACAAAAAACATAAAGGATTGGGAAAATCTTATTTATCTATTTTTGACATAACTATACACTTACTGTTTTTTCTACATTATAATTCTTGCATTTGTTAAGTGCTATAAGATAAAACATAAACTTGAATCTGAACTTCAAAATTGATACCCGAAGGTTAATGCCATAATATCTCATTGATTTTCTATTAAAGTTCGATGACGTGGATGTCACCTCATTAACCATGTCGTCAACCATATTATCCAAAAAAGTTAAAATAAAATTTTTTACTGTAAAAAACTTTTTCAAAAAGAAATAATTGTTTTTACGTGTCTCATCTCTCTCCTATGTCTTCTTCTTTCCCATTCTCTATCACTCCTTTTATTTTTTTCAGGACGAAACAAGGGCACAAGAGATGTACATGAAAGTATATATATATAGTATCTTCAGCAAACATTTCTCTTGTTCAAAAGCTTTAGCTTGTCATTATCATTCCAAATGATTGATTTTTTTGTACTGCAATGTCTTTATTTGTTGTTCTATTTTTAAATGGATCGATATATATATATATATATGTGTGATATAAGGAAGATAAATGTTTGTTGAAGATGATATATATATATATATATATATATTTCCACATACATCTCTCGTGCCATGGTTTCGTCGTGGAAAAATTCAAAGGAGTGACAAATAATGGGAAAATAAGAAGACATAAAAGAAAGATGAGAGATATAAAAAGCCATTGAATTTTTTTAAAAGTTTTTAAAATTAAAATATTTTATTTTGATTTTTTGGATGATGTAGATGCCGACATGGTTATTGAGGTGGCATCCATATCATCGATCGTTAAAGAAAAATAGACGATATGACACGATGTTAACCTTATAAACTTGGAAATCTAAATTCAAATTTGTGTATTGTTTTAGAATACTTGACAAATTTACGAATTATAATGTGAAAAAAATTGGTGTGTGTTATGTGAGAATTAGATGAATATGATAATAAAAGTGAAAATTTCCATAAAAAATTTTTGAACTCATGTCATCAATCTTTTTCTTTAGTCTTCTAATAAGCTCGATCAGTTGATCCTTGGTATATCAAACCGTGTCTCTCAATATATCTCTAGCCTACTAGAAGCAACGTGATTCGTTTTATGTTTCATATCTCATCTATAACCCTCCAGAATCTGTTCAATTTTTTTGTTCCATAATTGAATTGTTCTTGGCGGCGGCGAACATCATCATTACTTCTTCTAGCAGTGGGCTAGTGTATGTCCGTGATGCCGCACTCTCATTCATCGAAAAGTAGCAGATGATCTTTTGCGAGTAGATCTCACATGAACCCTAGATTGACAATACTGTACTTCAACCAACCTTCGTAGCGTTGATATTATTTTGAATCCATTTGTGAGCACATTACGAGCTGTTTCAACCACTCTTTGATGTGATTCCAAGATCCGAACGGGAATGAATGCAAAACGAAAGAGTCAAGATGAAGCTTCTTGATGGATTAACCGATCAATCTGAATCAACCAAATTGGTACGAAAGTTATAACATGGGAAAACTACAAAAATAAAACAAAAACACTACTTATTTGTATAACTTGATTTATTTGTATAATCTGGTACGTATTAAAAATTAATTATCAATCGAGGGATATATATATGTATATATATATATTACAAAATATATAACATATATTATATAAATATAATATAATTATATTATATATTTAATATTATTAATGACTTCCGTATATGTATATATACAATATAGTATGTGTGATATACTTAATGTATTACGTACTAATATATATATATATATATACATATATATTAGTACATATATATAAATATAATATATATATATTATTATTATTATCATTAATACGTTATATATATATGTTATATAAAAATATAACTATATATACAATATAAACAATTAGAAATAAAACATTACCAAACAGAGAATAAAAAAACCAAAGGAAATTTTTTCTTTAATGTTTTTGTGTGTGTTTACAAGAGTGGAGTAATTCTCTATTTATAGAAAAAAAATTAATTATTTTGAATAAAAATGGAATGGAATAGCCATCCATTTTCATATTCACATTTTAACACTCCTCTTTGAATTTCTATTGATTGTCTCGTTAAAAATTGTATCATGGAAAAATCCTTTGGGATAAAAACCATGATGAGTGAAAAATAGTGCAACCATAAAAACGTTTCCTCGATTTGTCAACCTTTTATTTTTTTCAAGCTTCGAAGGTGACACATTCCGATATTCCGAATGTGTTATCTCAATGTTGAAGTATGTAGTGCCTTTATGAATAAGTCGACTACATTTTTGTATGGTCGGATGTATTGAACATCAACTTCTTTCTTCTTCTCGAGCTTTGTAGTATACGCGAAAAATTTTGAAGGGATATGCTTTATTCTGTCACTTTTGATATATCCGTCCTTTGTTTGAGCAACTCATGCAGATTTATCTTTATATAGTATCGTTGGGTTGATATTGGTTGATAATCCACATGTCTCTTATATGTGTTGAGTTAAAACACTAAGCCGCACACATTCTCTACTTGCTTCATGAAGTGCTATAACTTCAACATGATTTAAAGATGTTGCGACTAGTGTTTGTTTCTGTGAATGCCATGATATTACTATGCCTCCAATTGTGAAAACATATCCTGTTTGTGATCTAGTTTTATGAGGATCTGATAAATAATTTGTATCTGCAAAACCAATCAACTGACGATTGGAATATCTAGAATAAAGTAATCCTAAATCAATCATCCCTTGTAAATATCGAAAGAGATGTTTGATCCTTGTCCAATGACGACGTGTAGGATATGAACTATATCGTGATAAGAGATTAGTAACAAATGCTATATCAGGACGAGTGAAATTTACTAGATACAAGAGAGCCCCTATCGCACTCATATATGGTACTTCAGGTCCAAATATCTCTTCATTATTTTCACAAGGAATAAATGAATCCTTTTCCATATTTAAAGATCTACATACCATTGGAGTGCTTAAGTGATTTGATTTATCCATGTTAATGCGTTTTAATACTCTTTTGTATAATTTGATTGATGTACAAATATACCATTCTTTAGATGATCTATTCGTAAACCAAGACAAAATTTTATTTGTCCAAGGTCTTTCATTTCAAATTCTTCTTTGAGATAATTATGAGCATTTTCAATCTCCTTTGAGGTCCAAATTATTTTCAGATCATTCACATAAACAACTATAATCAGAAATCCACTAGTTGTTTTCTGAATAAATACAGAAGAACAAATAAGGTTGTTCACAAATCCCATTTTTAATAGATATTCACTTAGGCTATTGTACCACATACGTCCAGATTGTTTCAATCCATATAAATATCATTGCAATTTGATTTCAAATCTTTCTTTATGTTTTGAGTTTGATGTTTTCGGCATTATTAATCCTTCAAGGATATATATCATTATCCGAAGATCCATATAGATATGCTGCAAACCCATCCATAAGGTACATATCTAAGTTGTTGGATGCTGTTAAACTCATCAAATATCTAAATGTGATTGCATCCATAACAACAGACTAGGTTTTCTCATAATCAATTCTAGGTCTCTAGGTAAACCCTTATGAGATAAAGCGTGTCTTATATCTCGTGACCTCATTATTTTCATTTTTCTTTCGTACAAAAATACCATTTTCATCTAACTGGTTTAACACCATCGGGAGTTTGAACGATGGGTCGAAATACTCTTCTTTTATTTAATGAGTCTAATTCTATTTGAATAGCTTCTTTCCAATCATGTCTCTTTTTACATTCTAACACTAACATTGGTTCCAGATCTTCACTATCATTTTCAATTTCTTTGGATATAGAGAAAGAGAATATTCCATCATTGCCTTTTTTTTTATCCTTTCTTATAATCTTTTCATCATAGATATAGTTAATGGAAATCTCATTGTTCTCTGTATCTCATGATTATTTTCATGATTTTCATCTAAAGATCATCTTCCTCGTTTGGTTCTTTTTGGATGTTCTCTATGATCTGAGAATCAATATCATTATCTAACTTATTCTCTTTCGAGGATTTTTATCTTTAAAACCAAGTGATCGTCCATCTTTCAAGCGTGTTATACACTCATTTGAAATTCTTTCACCCATATACCATTTTGGTATTTCTATACGAGCAGTTGCATTTGCAGCCAATACATATGATTTTGTAACCCAAACTGTATCATTGAACTTATTTGGAAGTCAATTTCCAATATTTGTAAATGTATTATCTTTTTTACTTCCACATTATATTGTTTTGTAAGAGGATCAAGATATAACAATGATTATGTTTTCCATGTTAGATCTTGTGAGGCTTGCTTTATTCCTCCTCCTAACGGTGAGAATTCATTCTCATTAAAATGACAATAAAAAAAAGAGTTGTGAACACATCAACCGTTCGTGGTTCAAGATATCTAATAATAGATGGTGAATTATATCTAACATAAATTCTCAATCTGCATTGTGGGCCCTTTTTTTCCATTGCGATATAGCAATTGGAACATATACTCCACAACCAAATACTCGCAGATGAGATATATTTGGTTCTTGACCATTTTCTAATTGAATTGGAGAATATTTATGATAAACACTTGGTATTATTTTAATTAGTATTACAACATGTGAAATGGTATGTCCCCAAGCAGAAATTGAGAGCTTTGTCTTCATTAGCAACGGTCGAGCAATAAGTTGGAGACGTTTAATCAATGACTCTACCATACCATGTTGTGTATGAACATATGGTACATGATGTTCAATCTCAGTACCAGTCGATGTATAATAGTCATTGAAAGCTTGAGAAGCGAATCACCGGCCTTAATCAAACCTTACCTTCTTACATTACAAAAAAACACCCAGTTTGCAACGGACGAATCAACGGATCCGTCCGTTGATGACCATTTCCAACGGATTGCAACGCATACCCGAGAACATTCAATGGGTTTCCATCCGTTGCAATCCGTTGCAATTGTCAATGGACGATCAACAGATAGTGTCTGTTGCTATCGTCCTTTGAAAAGCCGTTACAAAACCACAAAAAATGGCCAACGAGCATTCGTTGCCCAGTGTAATGGATGTCCGTTGGTACTAGCAACAAATGCCCGTTGAAAGTGTTAATTTCGACTACCACTGGAATATTTTCACGTAACTTTGCAACGGGTATCCGTTAATAACTCCAACAAACATCCATTGAAAAAATACTATTTAATGATCAATATCAAGGTTTTAGCATCAAACCATCAACAACAAATATATTTTCAACAAAATATCATCTTCTTCAAATAGAGAGATATATATAGATCGAGAGAGTGTATTTGTAGAAGAAAAGATATTATAACCGAAGAAATTATGCAAGAATTCTTATACAGATTGGACCATTTCATGAGTTTTGCGTCGATGCAACCTTTGTGTAAAAAACACGGACAATGTTATGTCCATGCAAAAGATGCAAAAACATGAAGTATCGACGTCAAGAATATGTTTGCAAACATTTTTACAAGGTGGGTTTTGTAGAGAATTACTAAATTTTGTTATCTCACAGGGAAAATTGCGGCGTTAGAGATATTATGCAAGAAGCACAAGTAGAAAGAAATGAAGAAGTTATTTATGAAGCATTAATGATCAATCCATATGTGGAAATGGTGTCAGATGTTTTTCTGGAGTTATTAAACAAATGAATGAAGAGATGCCGAACAATGAGGCACACTGAATTTTCAACTTATTAGATTCGGTGAAACAACCTGTATATGAAGGTTGTTGTGAAGGTCAGTCTCGCTTATCTTTATCTTCAAGATTGATGATTATAAAACAGTCTACAATGTTGTTGAAAATTGTATGAATTCATTTTGCAAAACCATACGTGAATATTTACCGTAATATAATCAAGCTTCTGAGACATACTACGAAACAAAGAATGTTTTAAAGATTTGAGAATGCCACATGAGAAAGTTGAAGTTTGTAGAAACAGTTGCATGTTGTTTTGGGGAGATGATAAAGACTTGTTGGAATGCAAGTTTTGCAGTGCAAGTAGATTTCGACCAAAAAAACTATCTTCACGTAAATATGTACCATACAAATATATGTCTGTAGCAAACAGGGTGAGAAGGTTATTTGAATCGGAAAAAAACCGCTGCGGCAATAATATGGCACGCAGAACACTCGATGAGCGAAGGGATAATGCAATATCCATCAGATGGTAAAGGGCATCTATATGGTCTCGGGGCACTTCAAATGGATCTCATCGAGGATGCCATGACGGTACTCCTGTGGTACAAGAGAGTTATACGCAAGAACGGCGTATCGAGCATCTCAAAACACAACTTGGAGAAACTCACGCACAAATGCGACACATAGAAAGCGTCATAGAATTGCTAATCGACCTAGCATATCAACCGCAACATTTTTGGGGGAAGTAACACCGCTTCAAGACCCGGTTATCGATTCGAATGCAACGTCTTCTAAACGAGATGCTGACGACAACGAGGATGAATTCGACGTCACAAATTTAGATGATATGTAATAGAACTTAGGTTTTTATTTTTTGTAAGAACTCTTTTTAATTAATAAAGGCTTTTTAAAATTTATTTTAAGTTTTTTAATTTTTTATTTTTTTTGTAAAAATCCTAATTTCCCGTTGACAGTTTTAAAAAATTGTAACGGGCATCTGTTGGAATCCCAAATTCCCGCCATTTTGCAACGGATGCCCGTCGTCATTTCCTTCCAACGTGCATCCATTGCAACTTTTCAATTTCCTCACATTTTTTGTATCAACGGATGGGCCACGAATATCCGTTACAAATTGGTAACGGGCATTCGTTGCAGTTTTGTAACGGATTGTGATGGGCATCCGTTGCGATTTTGTGACAGGCATCCATTGTAGTCATTGTAACGCTCATCCGTTACAGTCTACCAATGAAATTTTCCGTTATCCGTCTACTGGAATATTACAACGGATAATATCCGTTGTAATCCCGTTGGGAGTCGCAACGGATTTTGATTTGTAATGAGTGATTCCCAACAGATCTCGATCCGTTGCCGTCCATTGGGAATCTCTCATTGCATCGGAAATTTGGCGATTTTCAACGCCTATGTTCGTTGAAAATCGCCTTTTTTGTTTGTAGTGTTAATAGGGTGATAAGGGAATTGAGCTCGTAATTTTGTTATTTGAGCGAGAAACCTCGACAAATACAACATTGCAGGTTGATAATAGGTAATTTTTTTGCCATCTGTTTGAAGCATCGATCAATACCATAAAGTATCGAAATGATCCACTTGGTGGATGAATAGGTCCACATATATCCCCATGTAATCATTCTAAAAACGATGGTGATTCATGTCCAACTTTTTGACTGATAATGGTCTTATTATCAATTTTTCTTGAGAACAAGCACTACATGTGCTCTCATGAGATTGAAATATCTTCTCATATTTTAATGGATGACCACTTGAATTTTCAACGATTTTCTATATCATTATTGAACCAGGGTGATCTAATCGATCATGTCAAATCTTAAACATGTCTTCATACTTTGAATTGAATGTGGCATATGATTTCACAATTCTTATTTTTATGAAATATAACCCAGAGGAAAAAATTGATAATATTTCCACAATATATATTTTTAGAAATCATTGTCGTGATATAAAGATATTCACGATTTTTATCATTCAGTGTTTCAACATAATAACCATTTCGGCGAATATTTTTGAAACTCAATTTGGGATTTTAGAGAGAACAATGCATCTGTATAATATTTTTTTTGTGCGGACATTATAAAGTTTATTTCTCCACATCCCTCAATTATTTTTTCATTTTCAGATATCGTATTCACACTAGATTCATGTATTCTCAACTTGGAGAAATACTTTTTATCTTTCAATATTGTATGTGTCGTAACACAATCGGCTAGACATATGTCTCCATCATTGATGTTTGATCGTAACATATTTTCTGTTACTTTAATCCGATAAAGATATAAATGACCTGAAAAACACGAAGCACAAGGGACATCAAAGCAAAAGGCACATCGAAGACACAAACGACTTTGAGAACCATTTTTCAGTGCCTAGATTTGAAGTGGATATTTTTTTGTTGTCTATTCTATTTGTAAAAACTTGTGGTAGGTTGAAGTAGAAGAAGAAGACAGACATATTGATAAGAGAGAAAATTTGGAAGAGGAAAGGACATTTAGAAGTTGGATGAAGTGGGTTGCGGATTAATGGATGCATTTAATTTTATTAATTGTTGTTTACTATAAAAAAATTACAATTGACAGAAAAAACGCTTAGAAATAATGAATTGATGTGAATTAAATTTTATCATTAATATTTTCAATTTAAAAAATTAACAAATTATATTAAATATTACACGACTTCATGAAAAGTTTTTTTTGGAAAAATATTTGATGACGTGGAGAATTGAAAAGCAAAAACCTTTAGAAACTAAGATAATATAACTAGTAATATATATTATAAATATATATAAATGATTAATACCATACGATTTAAATTAACATTTAGTACTAATCTTATATATAAAAGAGGGGTTTTTCCTCCCCTCTCATACTGCCACGTCAGCAGAGGGAGGAAAACCCCAACAAAATCTACGTAAACACGTAAATAACTCGATTCATTATTTCTCTTCCCTCTTCATCCTATTCATCAATGGCGATTGATTAAATCACAAGCGAATCAACTGATGAGCAGAGATGGAGGTGGTGGTACCCGCTTTGAACAAGGTTAACTTGGAATTTTCGTTCAATTTTTGTGGTTGTATTCATCGGTCATGAAGCAACTGTTCTCTTGTATCCTGTTGATATGATCCCGGGAGACGTCGAGGATGCGACCAACAATACAGAAGAGGACGCGACCTCTAGCGCGGAAGAAGAAGCCATCTGCGCAACCCGAGACGCCAACAGCGCGACCCGAGACACGACCATCACTAGCGCGGCCCGAGACGCGACCAGATCGAAGTACGTTGGTCCCGTGACCCGAGCAAGAGCTATGGAGGAAAAAGCCTTGATCCTACCAGCTGGTCCCATGACCTAAGCCAAGGTTGCGAAGCTTAAGGACGCAGTTATCGGGATTCTCGCGGCCTTCCACGCGCACGAAGAATATTCAAGTCCACATGAAGTCACGAGCCTAATAAACGTTATCCAAGCTAAAGCTTACCTCGCAACGGTTATTAATTAGGTAAGTGACCCGCGTGTACTCTTTTCTCTTCGTCGGTTTTGTCCCACGGGGTTTTTCGACGACGGGTTTTTAACGAGGCCGCGAGTCAGTTGTTCCCGCAACCTAATTAATGATCCGAGGGTTCCAAAAAGAGTTCGCGCCCCAACATGCATGTCCATCAAGCTTGTCTTAACGTTTTTTTATGTTTTCCATGTATTAATGTGTAGCCTTGCATGAAGACTACCCATTAATGTCGCATTTAATGTTTGCATGGCCTTGCTATTGTATATGGCCGGTCACACCCCCCCTTTTGGACAATCAATTTTTGAATCAAACAACTTGAATTTTTATCTTGAATTTCTTGTGAATTCTTGACTTATTGGTGTGTAATATCCAGAAACCTCGTTGGTGTGTAATATCCGACGATTTGTTCGTTCTTCGTTGGTGCGTAACATCCTTTGGAGATGAACCGGTGAATCGAGAGCCTTCCGCAACTCTCGTGTGACCACTTATCCCACAACCCTTGTGCGACTGGTTGCAGCAAGGCCTATCCATTCCTAACCTCCAATCGGGATCGCGTCAAGTGGTATCAGAGCTCGTTCTAGCAAGAAAAGGAACTTGTGAGTAGGTACACGCAAGGAATCGTTGGACGTCATGGGAGAAATAGGTGCCGAGAACAGCCGGGTGAACGAGAGACTCATTGAGGCTCTCGTGGCTCGTTTGGAGCAAAGCATCAACAACAAGATTGACGAGTTCGGGCAAGAGTTTCGGGACGAACATCCAACCCGACCGAGAGAAGCTCATGCGTTCTAGAAACGTGAAAGGAACCAGCATGAGGAGGACAACAACTACTACGAACGAGGCAACTCATCCTCATCCCGAAATAGTTACCGACGACGGCGTGCGCCAAGGGAACAATGAGACGAACCGAGGGACGACCTCACTGGTCTCAAGCTGAAGATTCCAACGTTCCATGGTAAAGTCGACCCGGAAGCCTATCTAGAATGGGAGAAAAAGGTGGAGCTCGTCTTTGGTTGTCAAGCATACCCCGAGGCCAAGAAGGTTAGGGTGGTCGCCACAGAGTTCTACGACTACGCCTTGAGTTGGTGGGATCAACTCATTATTTCTAGGTGAAGAAATGACGAAGAAACAGTAGCCACTTGGCTGGAAATGAAGACAATCATGCGCAAAAGGTTCGTGCCAAACCATCACCACCGAGAGGTGCATCGACGGCTACGGAAACTCACCTAAAGAAGGCGTTCCGTGGAGGAGTATTTCCAAGAGATGGAGCTGTTCATGTTACGGGATGACCTTAGAGAAGATAGGGAGCCAACGATGTCTCGGTTCTTTGGAGGACTCAACTTAGACATCCAAGATCAACTTGAGTTACAACACTACGTGGAGATCGAGGAAATGCTTCACGAAGCAATTCTCATCGAGCAACAACTCCAGCGGTAAAGAAACCCCCGTTCGGGCTATGGGCTGGAAAATATGGTCAATCACGAGATGAGAAACCAAGCTATCCAAGAAAAGACAACATGGTTCCAGCAGGCCACGACGCGCCAAAGACACAAACGGCAAGCCGAGACGCGACGAAAGCAGGACCAGCCACGCCGCGGGACAAAGGGAAAGCCGAGGCGACGACCTCTAGGGCCGACTACACCCCCCCTTTGGACAATCAACTTTTGAATCAAACAACTTGAATTTTTATCTTGAATTTCTTGTGAATTCTTGACTTGTTGGTGTGTAATATCAAGCAACCTCGTTGTTGTGTAATATCTGACGATTTGCTCGTTCTTCGTTGGTGCATAACATCCTTCGTAGACGAACCGGTGAATCGAGAGCCTTCCGCAACTCTCGTATGACCATCCATCCCACAACCCTTGTGTGACTCCTTGAAGCAAGGCCTATCCATTCCTATAGTATAGAG
>CM071873.1:20962578-20973236 GCA_036759665.1 Gynandropsis gynandra
CCTGTGATATCGATGGAGACAAGAGAGCAGGTTAGGTCTCCATCTCAAACAAAACCCATTCGGTCGGTAACGATTCCAAAAACCCAGTTGGTCATCGTTCGATGAAGTCTCATGCCTTTTTAAATCGGATGGCGGCTGCTGCAAAACCTATTCGGTCGGTAACGATTCCAACGACCCAGTCGGTCGCCGTTTGATGAAACCTCATGCATGTTCGAATCTTCCCTCATCTGTTGCTCTATGCGGGGTTTGAGGGAGTGGAAGTCGGCGTCTTTGTGATATTGATGGAGACAAGAGTGTCTGACCGACTTTGCTGCGTGGATTCCATGTCTGGGACAATGTCTAGCAGTGATAGAGGTGTTGTTCAGCTTCGATTTGGTTGAGTTTGTTTCATCTATCTTATGTTTATCCCTCATACGTCTTAGTGGTTCATTACCGAACCATCCTGATTCATTGAACTTTGAAACGCCTTAGGTACTCATGGAGAAGAGGACGACAGGCTCATGGATTTGGCTATTTTTTTCAGAACGACGAGCACCGATCGCACCCAAGGTTACGGTTCCAACATGATCGCACCCGAGGTAACGGTTCCAACATCATTCGCAGAAAGATGTTCGATTGTCTATAAAGCTGATAATCGAAGGGAATGATTTTTTTCTCCGTTATTCAAAGTGTTATAAAGGTCTTTTTCGTTCTCCTAACATTTGCCCCAATTTTTCTGTAATGCCTTTGCTTGGGCATAAACTGAAAAAACTCGAGCTCTGACGCATACTTTTAGGTTATTTTGCTGTACTAGGTATTTCTAGGCTTTAATATCTGTTAAAAAGTTCTTGTGGAACCTTCATTTTGCTTAGAATAGGACTGTTTTATGTTTTCTTTTAATTTTCGAGATAGTGTCATGATCATGTGTGGGTTTCCATCCATTCGATTGGGAAAACAGTAGAAAATTCTCCTAATCATCTGCTTGAGAAGGTTAATCATTCGAGCTTCAAGTTTGAATTTAAATTTGGTATTCCATTTGGTGGAAATCAAGCTATAAAAACGTGATTGACATGTCTTTAGACCATTGATAGTAAATTTGGAGGAGAATTTAATTCTGAGTTGCGCTTTCGGTAGATCGACGGTGAAAATGAATCTAAACTGGAGCAGACTGCACTGGGCTGGAATTCATACGTGGTCGGGGCTCCAACAGGAACCTTGGAAAATCAATCGAGATAGGTGATATTGTCCTGTAAATGTTACCCACAATTTTACCTTTCTAATATCGTTTTCTATGAATATTGCTTACAGTTTCTTCTGTTCAATTTATGTAATAGGACTAAGTTATCGAAAGATGGTAGGAAATACGGTTCTAAAAAAAACAAGCACAAGCAGTACTTGCCTAACAAGGGGGTTCGTTAGGTTTTTCACGAGCTTGGGCTCAAATGGAGAAGGAGCGGGGAAATCTCTTAAAAGCTCTTGGCACCCAGGTTTGATTCGTTTTCTTGGCATCTCGACTTTTATCTTTTGTTTTACCACTTCATATGTGTTTGATAATGTTTTCAGTATAGCTAAGTTTTACATGTGTTCATTGCTTGGAAAAGGGCTTTAGATGTTCCTTTCATCTCATTTTAGCGTGTAACGGTGTTTGTGCGCATGTATATACTGAATACAAGGGTGTGTGTAAATGTTGTAGAATAAGGGTTTTAGGGATTTATCTGGGTTTTTTTGTCCTTTATGATCTTATGATCTTGTCACTCATATTTCATATGGAATTACTCTGTTTCAGTTTGATCGAGTAGTTAATGTGTTGCTTTGAATGGTTAACATCTTATGCTTATACAGATTTTTTGTGTTACATTTCTAGTCCTATGTTATTAATGCTTTATGATTCTATAGATTCAAGGAGAATTATGAGAATTACATTCTTCGTGTAACCGACAAAAATGCTTCTGATAGAGAAAAGAGGATAGGTTCGACAGTAGCGAAGGTGAGAATTTCAGTTAAATTTGGATATGTTCTGTGTGGTTGTTCTTTGGAACCGACACTAGAGACGTTGTAGATTTGAACCTTTCTCTCCCTCTTTTTGTACGTTTCTTATTTAATCTGGCTTATCTGCTATCTTACATCTTTGTGTTTCCCTAATATTGTTAATGAAAAGTGGCTGATACGTTCCAACCTGGATTCTATTATTTAGCTTGCTGGAATACATTAGGATAGATGCATAAGCATAAAAATATTTAGGTTATTGCTCAGCCATCATGCTTCTATCTGTGATAGTTCTCATTTCTTGATATATTTTAAGAATGCATTAAATAATAAGGAGTCTGGTTTTGAATTATGATGTGTTCAAGTTCAATTGTTCCTAAAGGGCAAAATTATGTGTCAATTTACTTTTGTTATTTATTGTTGTACGTTTTTCCAGGCCTTTTAACGTATTTTGGTTGTAGAAATACATTATCCTTACTTCTGTCTCTTCATTAATAGAATCTGAGGGACCATATTCAACCTTTCGTCTTGCGGCGCCTTAAAAGTGATGTTTTGTGTGAAGCTGATTCAGCAACTGCCAAAATTTCCAAGAAAAATGCAGCTTGTTGTTAGGCTAAGATTGACAAACTGCCAGGTTTGTTTGCTGAATGCATAAATTTGTTGTTCTTTTTATCTTTTGTAGTCTCTTATAGCTTAACTTACCATTGGTGCAAAGACAATTATATGAAGCTTACCTAAAGAGTGAAATAGTTTATCTAGCTTTTGATGGCTCGCCTTTGGCGGCTCTTACGGTAATTTGAGCCTCTCTTTGTTATGCATTTAAAACTTTAGTGTCTTTTATTTGTCAATGTGCATTCATGGATCCAGTATATTGGCTCAGCTCTTAGTGTAGCTCATTTGTATCTCATTTTAAACTTGAAGGGGCAGTTTATTGTTCATAATTTGCTTTGAAACAGATTCTAAAGAAAATATGTGACCATCCGCTTCTCTGGAATACATTAGAATCCATTTGTTCCCGAGTACACCGCGAATGATACGCGGAGAAAGCGATTCAGGGTTAGAGCATGAATACTACTACAAATTTATCTCGTTTTTTCGAGTCTTATTTAAGTGAAGGTCGAGCAGATGTTGATACTTTGTTTGTGATCAGAATCTAAAGGCAGTAGCATCCGTGTTGTTCATTAGCTTCGGGTTCCGGATTTGAAAGGTATGATGAGAGAAAGAGCTTTTGGTTTCTGGATTTATTCTGTATGGACTTAGATGTCCTTGAATAGTGATGGTGTCAACAAAAGCATTTAAATTTGTGTTGTGATTAATAGAAAATTACTCTATTAGATTTATTTATCAAACAATTTTTACAGTACTACTAATCATATATATAATTAATGCACAATGTTATATAACTAAAAAGACTATATTAGAATTTTTACATTATACATGATGGTTTAAATTTAGAAAACGATTTAATTTTTGAAAAAAATGGGAATTGTTACAAATAGAAATACTATTGTGTCTTAAATTGTATAGTCCATTTCTATGGAACTATGTGTATTGGTCATATTATAAATATTGAACCGTAATTTGAGATCAAATCGGCGGTGTTTTATACAAGTTTTATATATACAAATATGTTAAAATTTGTAAATACCATAAATATATTTACTGAAATTCTACATTCTAACTATTTTCTCCTTGAAAATCTAAAGATATTCAAACAACCCTTTCTTCTTTTGTAGTAAGCTTCTTATTCTTCTTCACTGGTTAAAAATCCCCTATTAGATTGAAAAAATGATGCGGCATATGCATCTTCACTCATTGAGAATCGCATGTTTAATATTCATAATAACTAATATAATTGGAAAAATTTTATTTTTTACCGAATTATTAAATGATTGTACAATAATAAACTTTACATATATCATCCTGATTTCAAAAGAAAATATCATGCGTTAATATATTATTCTTTATAAAGATATATGCATAAGACAAAATAAAGATTCCATCATTATAAATCCAATATTGATTACGGATTAATTTAAACATTGAAAAAAAATCTTAAAATAAGTTTAAATAATCATTCATTACATTATATAACGTTATATTATTATATTATTTGAAAATTAAATAGATAAAAATATTCAAATAAAATTAGAACTTAAAAAAAAATCCGTGCAAATCGATTGAAGAGACTTTGGTTAAAAACAATATTGATTAGCTCATTAATAGATTTTTTTCTTTGTCTTTTCCATTTCTACGATCAATTAACATTTGTTACGAAGAAGACATAAGTGAATAAAGCTATCTGGTTATCTATATTTTTGCAATAAGTGATCATTGGGATATTATGATATTTTGTGAAGTTGTGGCGAAATTCTGTATTTGGAGAATAAACTTGATTCTCTAAATTAAAGGGTCTCAATTCATCTTTCCCATATATTAGTTTGCTATTCTAGCTTCATCGATTATTTTCATTTTTTTATGTTTCTATTTTTTTATTAAGTTTAACCATAAATATCTCGCACAAATATTTGACTACCTAACACTTGATGCAAATTAACTAAACTTTGAAAAATATTCGAAATGCGCTATAATCATCAGTCAATTAATTACATCAAATGATATTGATCTATTATTCTAAAATTAAATAAAATCAAGATTGATCCACAACAAGGAAGCATGCCATAACCCTAACGAATCAAAATTGACCAGCTGATATGACCACCATGTCCTGAGCAAGGCATGTGAAATTCTTAGTAGCGACTCCGGATTATTTTGGGTCTTTTATTTATTAATCTGATAAGATTTTGAGGTTTTGCACAAATTGAATTGCACTGCACTGTAGGAGAGCGGGTTAAAAAAGAATACGACATTATATGCAAACTGTAAGATAAATATATTTAAATTATCAAAAATTCGCTTGTAGCGCGGGTATCATCTAGTAGTAATAATACTATGAAATTACCATTTATATTATAAAATTCTATATAATTGATCTAAATCATAATATTTATATTGGTATTAGTAGTAGTAATAATAATAATAAATCGTGACATACAATTCATATTATAAAACCTTATATAAATGATTAATATCGTACTATTTAAATAGACATTTAATAATTATAATATGAATTGAAATATAAATTTATAAATAAAAATATTATATATGCAATTCATATGTTTTGAAACATGATATTTAATATAAACTCATATATGATATTATTTGTTAATTCTATTTGTATTTAATAATTACATACTAATATATGTTAATAACAAAAACAATTTTTTTATTGGATATTGTTATTTAATTCAATATATATTATATGATATTGTTTATATTCACATACAATATATGATAAATGTATTATGAAGTTAGGTTTGCTAATTGTAATGTCGTGTTATTGCTGAGATGACTTCACCACATTGCAACAAACTCAACTTTTAATATATAAGATGTAATATTTATCTTATAGTTTTTTTTATATTTGTATTTTGATGAAGTTTTATTAGGTTAAAAATTTTATTATTTGCAATTTGATTCTTTAAAATTAACTTTGTTAAAATTGATCTATATATTTAATAAATGATTTATTTAATATTTAGAGATATGAATAGTTCGAAAAAATTGAGAATAGTATTTGTATTTGTTTTTATCGAATATTTAATTTCTATTTTTGTATTTGTATTTGATCATTTAGATATTTAAATTTTCGATTTTGATACTGATCGAATATAGAACGTATATAAATATTTCAAATATTTTCTCCAGCCTTAGAAATAAGTTATATGATGTGAACAAGGGAAATATTGCCATTGTTTCATAAGATAGACACCATATCAAGAGCATCATGTTTAATTACTTTCTTTGATCATTATAAAATTAACCACTAATTGTAGCCTTTTAGACACATAAAAAACCTTATGCAACCATGAAGGGAGAGAGTAAGTGAAATTTAGGTAGAGAATGAGAGGCTACTAGAGAGAAGGTTTTAGGAGATAATGATAATTTCTCTTGCGTTCTAGTAATTAGGGGAGAAAAAGAAGAACAAAGTTTCGTGTTAAAAAGAATTGTAAGTTTTTTCATATTCCTTCTTTTTGAATTCAATAGGATTTCATGATAAATTCTTTCATGCACAAATAAAATATAATAACTACAAAATTAGTAGTTTTCATCATATAAAATAGATAAAGACTTAATAATAATCCTAAAGATGACAAAACTATATTTTCATCGTGATACCTGTTAAGATTAGAGAATGTAGATGTCACCACAAGTCAACGAATTGACACAGACATATTACTAACATAGAGTTAGGAACAAAGGTTCAAATGTAACCACATACTCCAACCAATCATCATATTAGGATAAACCGAACAAAGACAATGAAATGAGGATCTCATGAGTAGGACATCAGCATTTCGGTAGACCGAGATAACTCTAAGGTTGACTTTACGTAGACTTAACATTTGTAAGGAGTGCAATTGCAAAAAACATATATAAAATCAAAACATTAAGGTTTAATTTATGTAAAATGGAAGTAAATCTATCGGTTAGAGATGAAACCATTTATAACGATCATCAAAACAAATAGTTTTAAAATAAATCAAGAGATATAGGCTCAAATAAGGGTATTGAAAAAGGGTAATTACTTAGCCTCTATACTAATAAAATAAAAGTTGATAAAGATGAAGTATAAATGATATTTACTTACTCTTATATACTTGTAATGTAGATGCCGAATGGGGAAAATATAAGCGGTATTTATTTAGTTCTCTAGACTTGTATTGTAAAAGACGAGAGAAAGTCTAATTGATAGTGAGTTTGCTATACAAACTAAAATATAAAAGCTAGGGGTATTAATTCGGATTAGGCGGATCAAATTGATCTGAACACTCCGACCCGTTTAGAATATGGATTACCGTATAACCCATAAGGGTTTAAATGTCAGAACTCGTTCGGTTCGAATCAGTTCGGTTTGAATTTCAGATAAAATCCGAGGAACCGAGACAATCCAATTTTAAAATAAAAGGAAATAAAAACATAAAAAAAATTAAATAAGTAAAAAACTTAAAACACTAAAAATTGTGTATATTTTTTTTTATATTTTCTAATGACACATTGGATATTTTTATTTTTGTTTTTATTAAAAAACAACTATTTGAAAAACTCTAAACTTCAATAGTCGAATTACATATATTATCTGAATAATCCGAATTATCCAAAAAACACGAATAATCCAAAAATCCAAAGAGTCCAAATTATCTAAATATCATTCAGGTTATTCTGGTTAAATTTTCTTGAACATGAACAACTCGAACTGAAACCAAACCCGAACCGAATTCAAACCGATTTGATTTCAATTAGGGTCTAATTTTTTTCAAAATTCGAAGAACCTAAATCTATATCGAAACTTGAATAATCCGTTTTTAAATACCGCTAATAAAAGCCTAGAAAAAGTAAATAATATGATGAAATAAAAAATAAGTTTAGATTGTGGCCTAAAAGGATGATCTTATAAATATTAATATAAAGATCCTACTTAGTTAAGAGATAGTGTGTTCGACAAGTTGACATTGCTAAGACTGTTGATGATGTTGAGTAAGTCGAAACCAAAAATACAATAAAGATAAATGTATGAATTCAATTTAACCATTGTAATATATTTTTTTAAAGTAATTAATTTTATCATATTTTTCTGAATTATATAATCGTGTATTTATTAATTAAATTGTAAAAACAAAGTTTTTGCTGTATATTTATAAAAAATATTTCACAAAAATTTATATATAAATTCGAATTGGTTTTTATCTTTGTAAAAGGAGATGACAAAATTGAATAACAAATGGGTTAGAACTGTACATTACTGGTTCAATAAACAGTTCAAGCGAACATCTGTTAGTGGACGTATACTGAAAAACCCATAAAAGATCTTCTGAAAAGTTATCAAGAAGTCACTATTCGAAATTTCCCGGCGCCGGCGACGTGGACGGTGGATTCTCCGATGGGATGGAGAAGCGATGACCAACCAACTGAGACGGAAGGAGATTGGTAGTGTTTAAAAGGGATTAAGAGCGTATTTATGAATTTTGTTCGAGGGCAACCTCGTCATTTCAGGAAAGCTAAATCTGTCCTATTTTTTTACCTTTTTGGTGCTTAGTTTTGAACTTCTCATTCGCTTCCAATTTCTTCTATCTGCTCGGAGGAACTGCGAGCTTGGTGTCCGATGGGTCGATCAAGAATGGTGTCTCGACCTGCTGATGATGATTCAAATCCTGGGTTCGTCATAGTTTCATATTTCTTAGATTTTATCGGTGAATCCTCTGCTCGTCTGTTTTGGTTAGGGTTTAGCTTCTGAGAAAATTCATGGGTTTATCGATGAACCCTGTGTTCGACGTGGGAATCCTTTGTTCCAGTCGTGTTCACTTCTGTCTTGTTCAAATTCGCTGATTCAATTGTTTCAGTAAATTGAAAAGGAAGAAGACATCTCTGGGTCATGAAAATGTGGGGGCTTCTAATTCAACCGGTATGTTTCCGTCCCCTTGATCAAGAAAGCCTAAAGTTTACATGTCCTATTCTTTTTTTTCTTTAAGTGTTGTGTGTTGAGGGTTCTTTAGAATCGGTAATTATGTGTCCACTGTATTTTGAAGCTGTGGTGCGGTGTTACCTTGCCAAGAGTTCTTACATTTTAGATATTGTTTCTTGCGTTATTTATGTGCAGGGATCTTAGGTACATCAGTTTGCGCGTGTTCAATGTATTACAAAACTAAGGTGTGCTGATAGCATCTCTGTATTTTCGGGTTCTAACTTGTGTCCCTTACAATGGCATGAAGGAAGTGAATTCGTGGAGGAGAGAAAGGCTGGTCTGTACCATTGTAACTACTGCAATAAAGACCTGTCAGGTTTGATCCGTTTCAAATGTGCTGTATGTGTTGACTTTGACCTCTGTGTGGAGTGTTTTTCGGTCGGAGCCGAACTCAATCCTCACAAGAGCAACCACCCATATCGGGTTATGGTCAGTATCATATGTCAGCTAAACAATGTAGCATAAGTTGTTTCTTTTTATAAGACAATAAAAAATGTGAAGGGTATTTAAGCGCACTGAGGCTAGTCTTTTGTGACAGGACAATTTGTCTTTCCCATTTGTTACTCCTGATTGGAATGCAGATGAAGAGCTACTCCTTCTTGAGGTAATTTTATTTTCTTAACTGATTCTATTGGAGTGGATTTTCGGTAACTTGTCAGAGTTAGTAGTGAATGAACGCGTCTACTCTCCTAAATCTGAACATAGATTCCATTTGATCCTCAGGTATGTCTATTGTATTTCAGGCCATTTCAACATATGGGTTTGGGAATTGGCAAGAAGTCGCAGATAATGTAGGGAGTAAGACAAAGTCCGAGTGTATTAATCACTACAATACAGCATACATGAACTCCCCATGCTTCCCGCTTCCGGTAAGGACTGTGAAGAAAACAGATGATCTTTTTTTTTATGGTTCATACTCACTTTAGGAATTGAAGAAAAGTTTGCCATCTCTAGGACTTGTCTCATGTCATTGGAAAGAGCAGAGAGGAGCTTCTAGCTATGGGTAAAGAAAATGCAATAAGAAAAGGTCATCCTTGATTCTTTTAGGTCTGCTCATGTAGTTTGGTCTGTAGTACCCACCTAGAATAAGAAATGACAATCCCTACCTCAATTGCTTTTGGTGCAGAAGTACCTGCAGTCATGGAGCTATCTACAAAAGAAGAGCTGTCAATGCCAGCAAAAATCAAGTATATGCTTTTGTTTGTGGTAAATATACTCTCATTTCAACGGTTGCATGCTCATTTTCTCAATCCTTTTTTGTTGACATGATAGACATGAAGCTTCAGAGAAAAAAGAAGTGGTTGATAGATCTTTGCCCAATTTGAGTGGAGGTATGCTGACATTTCTTGGAATTCTATTGCCTTTTGCCTGAATTTGTTGTTCTTTATTCTTCATGGATTGGGTTTATGGCTGGAATTGTTACTTCTTCTTTTTAACCGCAAATATGAACTCTTGCATGGTTCAACTGAAAAGTAATGCATTTCTCTGGACAGCTAAGAAGAACATGAATGGACCACAGGTTAAAGATAGTGTCAAGTTGGAAGGTCTGTTATTGTACATTACATTTGTTGTGCCCTTGCCTGAACGGGTTTTTGGAACAACTACAACTTAGGAAAGCTACTAAACAATACATGTGTGTCCTCAGTTGCAGATCAACAATCTGACAGAAGTGTTGGGGAGAAAAAGCCTAGACTTTCTGGAGATCAAGCTCTCTCTGTCACAGAATCATATGGCTACAATTTCAAGAGGCAAGAATTTGAGGTTGAACATGACAATGATGCTGAGCAATTGCTAGCTGACATGGAGTTCAAGGAGTCTGACACAGATGCTGAGCGTGATCTAAAATTGCAAATTCTTCATATTTACTCAAAACGGTATTGTGGTCACAAAATGACTAGGAGGATAAATTGTAGATCGAAAGAATTTTATATTAGGCATATAATTACATTGTAGTATATAATGCACATCTGAAGAGTTTATAATGTAGTAAAATGGGCATTGACATTGAATTTCTTGGCAGACTTGATGAGCGGAAACGGAGGAAGGATTTTGTTCTGGAGAGAAACTTGCTGTATCCAAACACATTTGAGATGAGTCTTTCATCGGAAGA
>CM071873.1:20973248-20999875 GCA_036759665.1 Gynandropsis gynandra
TCGGAAGAGAGACAAATATGCAAACGCTGTAAAGTCTTCGCACGATTTCATTCCAAGGAAGAGCACGAGGAACTCCTTAAATCGATCATCAAGGAGCACAGAATTCTCAGGAGAATTCAGGATCTCCAGGTTTGATGTTTATCAGACTTTGTTGCCCACTTGTGGGTAATGATCACTATAGGTTAGTGACTCAAAAGCCCTAAAATCATGCAGGAAGCTAGGACTGCTGGTTGTAGAACGGCTTCAGAAGCAAACAGGTTTATAGAAGAGAAGAGAAAGAAGGAAGCTGAAGAAAGTGTGCAGCGACATTTGCAAAGTGTACCAGGCAGTGTAGCTGGTAAAGCATTGAAAAGTCCCAGGGGGTTACCGAAAAGTCTGCAACCCTTTGTTGCTGCTACAGTTTCAAAGGTCATGGATCCGGCAATATCTAGCACCCTGGACAACTGGGATGTCAGTGGACTCCTTGGGGCCGATTTACTCTCTGAGACTGTAAGAACAATCTTCCACACATGTAGTGATTCTCATTCGATGTTTTATTTAAACACAGTGTGTGACATGGGCTCTGCGCAGGAAAAAAAGATGTGCAACGAGATCAGAATACTGCCAGCGCATTATCTTAAGATGCTACAAACCTTGTCAACGGAGATGAAGAAGGGTCGGATAAAGGACAAGTCCGATGCTTACAGCTTCTTCAAAGTAGATCCATATAAAGTGGATAGAGTCTACGACATGCTCGTTCAGAAGGGAACGGCTCAGTCATGACTCATGTTCTGCGATAAACATGAGCCGCTCTTGTTCATGGGAGGTTCTCTTTGTTTCACGTTTCTGACATGTATTCTCAAATATGTTAGACAAGTACATATATACAGGATGCCTAGGATTTTAGGATAATGTAGTGTCATATCTAGAAGCTTTCATGGAGAGCATGCGAAGAGAATGCCTTGAACAGCCTTCTTACACGTCTTGTTCTTGTGTTGTATAGTCATAAGCAAAATCCATTTCCCTCTCAGCCATAGCTTTGCAGGACTCTTGGGAGTTACAATCATCCTTTAACAGCCTTCTTACACCTCCTATTGAACTTCCTAATGTGGAAGCGATTTTTTCTCTTCTCGTTTTGTTTAAAAAATCTTAAATTAGGATTTAGTGACATTTAGCTTTATAGTATTATCTGGAAAAGATTTAAAAATCTATAACTTTTACTTAATAATAATCTATTTATTGTACAGAATACTATGATATTCATATATTTGTTTAATAATAGTTTATCTATTTTTTGCAAATTTTAAAATTTAAGACTAGTTCGTATACTAATGGGGTTAATCAAAATAAACTTTTTGCAAATCCTACAAGAAGAACTAAGGTTGTGGTGGTGGGTGGTGAGTGACCCTCTTGGATCAATTTACACTTCAAATTTCATTATTTTCACATTTCGATCCCTAATGTTTGAAGAGATTGTGTATAATTGGTATATAGCTAAACTATTTCATCTTTATTTATCACATTTACTTGATAATTGTCTATTTATTGTACAAAATACTATGATATTCATATATTTGTTTAATAATAGTTTTATCTATCTTTCCCAAATTTTAACACTAGTTCATATATTTATGGGTTTAATCAAAATAAAGTTTTGCAAATACTACAAGAAGAGCTAAGGTTGTGGTGGGTGACCCTTTTGGATCAATTTACATTTTTTTCAAATCTAATTATTTTCACATTTCGATCCCTAATGCTTGAAGAGCTTGTTTATAATTGGTATATATCTAAACTATTGCATCTTTATTTACGACATTTACTTAATAACATGTCGTAGTATGTTCTAGAGACCGATCATTGGATGATTTTTTATGGGGACTTATTAATATATAACGAAATTTTATCATCTATGATATTTGTTATTTCATTTAGTGTATTTTCTGCATGTTATAAATGAATGTAATAACATCCTTAGAATTATTGTTTTGAATTTATTCGTAAATGTTATCCCTAGTCGAGTATCATTGAAAATAAGGACATCGATAATGCATTAAGACTAGTATATGTTGAATTTATAGGAGATATCAACTCAATATATAGGTATGTGTTAGAGAACAATGTACTGATCGATCTGCCATGAGATTGCTAAATGGATTGTTATATGAGTGTCATAAGCAATTCTCATAGTGATGATGGTGTATGCGATCCTTTGACTTGAGATCACCAGAGATCTTAACATAAGTGATTTGCATACTTTGACACTACTGAACGTCGCTCATAACTGGATGGACTAACGAGATAGTAATCGGGTATGCAATTAACTTATATATTAAGATGTTGGTTGATCATGATAGGATTTTATCCCTCCTATATAGCGAAAGTAATGTCGTGAGCTCCTTGATTAAGTGAGATTGTGAAATGCATGACCATGCTCAAATAAATTGATATGTGATATCGAAGTTATTTGTTTCTAAACAATCTACATGGAAATCAAGATACCTAAGATTGAATTATATGAGTATGACATATTACGTGGCTTGTGTTTGATCTAGACATCAAGGATAAAAGAATTAAACTACATGGTAACATAAATCACAAGAATGGTTATGTCGAGTCAGTGACATTCTCGTTACTTGGGTAGTAATGATGTATTACTAGACACTACTCATTATTTGTGATGTCTATCACTGCCAACGTAACGAGGACCTATAAGATCACACACAAGAACAAATAGACTTGGACGTTATGGGCCTTGAGTTGTGTTGGGATTTATTTCGATATTGAACCTAAAGTCCATTAGTTAATCCTATTTTGAATAAGCTTAGAGTTAATGGATAGAATTAGGTTAATTTGGATTTAAATAAAACTGAATTTGTACAATCCTATCTAGAATATGATTAGGTTTCATAGTTTAACCGCAACACTGAAACTGAACAATCCTATTGGGAATAAGATTTGGATTTGTTTAGTACTCTCGAATTCCCTATAAATACCCAAGTAAGGAAGGTTTTCGAAAGTAAATAAAAACAACACAAACGGGCAGCCATAAAAAGTCCAAGGGTTGAAACACCTAGCTAACACATAAAGTTTTCGTCTTAGCCCAGCCACCCGGTTTGTGAGAGGTTCGCAAATGGATATTCCTATCGTTCATGTGGATACCAGTGGAGACAGGAACGACTCGTTGCTGCTCGTGACTCACAATATCAAGCTTTGAACGACATCGAGCAAAGGTATATCTCATGAAACCCTAATTCGGTCAATCTCCAAACCGATTTAAGGAGGAAACCTAAAATTTTCGTTATCTCTGTTCTTCCATTTCATGCCTTCTATGCATATCGGTTTCCTTAAAATGGTGTCAAAGCTTTGGTTGCAGAGACCCTGATTGACCTTTTATTAGATATACACGTTTGATGAACCATGTTCGAATCGTAATATGCAATTTACATGAGAATTGTAATTGATCTATGTTGTATCATATGCACGTTTTGATTTGTGATATATGATATGCACGTTTTGATTTGTAAATGATATGGACGTTTCCATATATGATATGTGATATGCATGTGTCGAATCTGTGATCTATGATATTGTCTCTGAATCACGATTGAATATCCTTCTTTCCTCTTCTGCTTTCTTTCCTTTTCTTCTTTTTTTCTTTTGCCGAGTCTTTCCATTCTTTCCCGTGAGTTTTCCTGTTATTTCCCGTCGACCGAACCTTTTCTTTTCTTCATGGCGGCACACATGTTTAATGTACCCGATCGGGCACAAGAGTAAGCTCGGTCGGGCGCTTCAGTTGGCCCAAGCTCGATCGGGCTTCATGCATGCCCGGGCCGTGCTACACATTCGGGGTTGTGTTATGTTTGGAGAGCCCGGTTTGGCTAAGAGGGAAGCACGGTCGAGCATGCCACTGCACGGTTAGGCTGTGGGTTGCTGCACGGTCGGGCTTGCATTCTGGAACAGGAGCACGGGCGGGCTTTGGACAATGCACGGTTGGGCTGGTGCCCTGCTCGTATTCGCTTGTGTTTGCTCGTGTTCGTGTTCAATGTAATCTTTTCCTACAAATACATGAAAAATGGATGAAAGATGACTAAATGATACTTAATGTTTGGTGAACTAACTACGAGAATGAACTAAAATACTATAATAAAATAGACGTTATCAGAATCCTTTGAAAAGTTTAAAGAATTCAAAGATGACGTACAAAACCAACTTGACAAGAATATCAAGAAAATTTAATGAGATCGAGATGGTGAATATTTAAGCCAAGAGTTTGTTTACTATCTAAAAGAGTGTGGGATTGTCTCACAACTCATACCGCTAGCTACACCACAATTGAATGATGTTTTTTAAAGGAAAGATCAAACTCTTTTAGACATGGTTCAATCAATGATGAGTCAAATAATTCTTCTATATTCTTTCTAGGGACATGCAGTAGAAACAACTGATTTCATATTAAATCGTGTTTAGTCTAAATCAATTGAGAAGACACCAGATGAGATATGGACCGGGAAACATTCCGGTATGTCTTTCTTGAAGATTTGGGGTTGTGAAGTTTACGTTAGACGTCAAGTCTCCAACAAATTGAACCCTAAATCTGATAAATGTATTTTGATGGGGGTATCTTAAACAAACTAATGGATATTATTTCTACAACCCCACCGAGTACAAAATGTTTGTTGCCTGCATGAGTGTTTTCTAGAAAGAAATTTTATTTCTAGAGAAACTAGTGGAAGCACCGTAGAACTTGAATACATTCAAGAACCACATGATACTGCTGATATTGAGATGGAACTTGAGTAGGTAACACAAAACGTTATGAAATTGAAACCACAAGTTGTTGAGGAACCGAAACCACAAGTTACTGTGGTACAAACATCTATTCAAGAGACACATGTCTTGCATAGGTTAATTAGATAACATCATAGGCCACAAAAATATGGATTTCTTATGACTGAAAATGGTAATATAATGTTCATTGATCAATATAAGCCCTCGACCTACCAAGAGGACATAACTAGCCCAAATTCTGAGAAATGGCTTGAGTGTATGAAATCCAAAATGGACTCCATGTATACAAACCAAATATGGACTTTGGTTGATCCGCCTGAAGGGGTAAGACACATAGGATGTAAATGTATTTTCAAGAAGAAAACCGACATGGATGGTAATGTTCATACCTATAAAGGGCGACTGGTTGCAAAAGTTTTCAAGCAAGTTCATGGTATTGACTATGACGAAACTTTTTCACAAGTTGCGATGCTTTACGAGGATGTGTACATGACATAATCCAAAGGTTTTGTCAGATGGATGTAAATACTGCTTCTTTAATGGAATACTTTACGAGGATGTGTACATGACATAATCCAAAGGTTTTGTCGATCCAAAGAATGTCGTGAAGGTATGCAAGCTACAACGATCCATTTATGGATTGAAGTAAACTTTTCGGAGTTGGAATCTTCATTTTGACGATGCAATCAAAGCTTTTGGTTTCATAAAAACTGAAGATGAGCCTTATGTCTACAAGAAGGTTAGTGGGAGCGCTATAGTTTTCCTCGTGTTGTATGTAAATGACATATTACTCATGGGAAACAACATTCCTACCTTGCAATTTATAAAGAATTGGTTAGAGAATTTCTTTTCTATGAAGGAGTTAGGTGAAGCTACCTATATAGTGGGTATTAAAATCTATAGGCATAGATTAAAGAGCTTATTAGCCTAAGTCAGAGTACATACATACACAAAGTGCTAAAGCGGTTAGCATGCGAGATTCTAAGAAAAAGGTTCTGCCTATGACCATGACATATCTCTTTCTAAACATTAGTGTCCTAGAAATCCGGAAGAGAGAGAACACATGAGTAAGATTCCATATTCATCTTGAACCTATCATGTATGTCATGTCGTGTACTCGTCCCGACGTATCCTATGTCTTGAGTATGACTAGTAGGTATCAAAGTGATCTGTGAAAATCACTGGATCACTGTCAAGAACATCCTCAAATACTTAAAAAATACTAAGGATAAATTCTTGATTAATGGAGGTGAAGACGAGCTCATTGTAACCGGTTTCACTGATGCTAGCTTCAAAATCGACAAGGGAGAATTACCGATCACAATCTAATTATGTATTTGCATGAATGGTGGTTCTATGAGCTGGAAAAGTTCTGAGTGAGTGGAAATTGCCGATTCTACTATAGAGGCCGAGTATCTTGCTACATCAACAGAAACAAAAGAAGCTGTTTGGATTAAGAAGTTCATATCTGAACTTGGGGTGGTCCCTAATAGCAGATGCCATTGAGCTCTATTGTGACAACAATGGAGCAACTACACAAGCTAAGTAACTCAAATCTCACTAGAAATCCAAGCACATACTCAGGCGCTTCCATCTCATTTGAGAAATTGTTGAGAGAGGAGACGTGAAGATATGCAGAGTGCCGACAGACGACAACGTCGCTGACTCATTGACAAAGCCTTTGATGCGGCTTAGGCATACTAGATGGATAGGAATTAGACACATGTCTGATTGGCCTGATTGGTCTTAGCACAAGTGGGAGATTGCTAGAGTATGCTCTAAATACCAATCATTGGATGATTGTTTTTGGGAACTTATTTATGTATCATGACATTTTATCATCTATGACATTTGTTATTTCATGCAGTTTATTTTCTGCATGTTATAAATGAATACAATAACATCCTTATAGTTATTGTTTAGAATGTATTCTTAAATATATCCCTAGTCGAATATCATTGAAAATAAGGATATCAATGATGTATTAAGACTGATATGTGTTGAATTAAGTTGAGATATCAATTCAATACATAGGTACGCGTTAGAGAACAATATACTGGATCGACCCGCCATGAGATTGCTAAATGAATTGTTATGTGAGTTTAATAAGCAATTCTCATAGTGATGATGATATATGTGATCCTTTGACTTGAGATCACCAGAGGTCTTAACATAAGTGATTTGTATACTTTGACACTACATAATGTCACTATAACGAGCTAGTAATTGGGTATGCAATTAACTTATGTAGTAATATGTTGGTTGATCGAGATATGATTTGTCCCTCCTATATAACAGGAGTGATGTCGTGAGCTCCTTGATTAAGTGAGTTTGTGAAACGCATGGTCGTGCTAAAAAATTGATATGTGACATCGAAGTTATTTGTTCGAAACAATCTATTTTGAAATCAAGATACCTAAGATTGAAGTATACGAGTATGATATATTATGTGGCTCGTGTTCGATCTAGACATCAAGTACAAAAAGATTATACTACAGATAACATCAATCACATGAATGGTTATCGAGTCACTGACATTCTCGTTACTTAGATAATAATGATGTGTTGCTGGACACTGCTCATTGTTTATTATGTCTATCATTGCCATCGTAACGAGGACCTATTGGATTTAGGGGTGGGCAAATTACCCGAAGAATCCGTCCCGACCCGAAACCCGTCCCGAACCCGTGAAAAATTACCCGAAACCCGCGGGTCCAGGTTCGAGTTCAGGTAATGAAATCTCATTACCCGCGGGTTCGGAATTTTTATCTTCTCACTACCCGCGGGTTCGGGTTCGGGTATTTTTATCTCTACGTCGGGTACCCGCGGGTACCCGGGGATTTATAGATAAAAATATTAAAATAGACATATATATCATTATATTTACAGAAATGCCACTAGGTTTATTTCACATTTTACTTTTACTTCTCTCTCTTCTCTCTCTGCCGCCACCTCTCATCTCTTTCACCTCTCTCTCATCTCTTTCACTCCTTTCTCTCATCATTTTCACTCCTCTCTCTCATCTCTTTCACCTATCGCTATCGCCGCCTCTCTCATCTCTTTCGATAGACCCTAACGAGTTTGATCTTCCAAGAAAAAACAACACCAAAACTCGTAGCTCCATCGCCTCTGATCGCCCAGAACAAGTCTTCGCCCATTGCTCTCCCGTCGAAAACTCTACCATTTGCGTCCATTATATACGCGTCTATCACGTTATCTACAACCAACTTGTGTTTTCTCATCATGGAACCGAACCCTCCACCACTGAAATGACCACCGACTCCAACACTTGGGCATGTCGCTGCTAACCATGGATCTTGGCACGGGTTCGGGTATCCGCGGGTACCCGGTACATTTGGCGAGTACTCGAACCCCGGGTACCCGAGCCCCTCGGGTTCGGGTTCGGGTAGCAATAGACCTACCCGTCCGGGTTCGGGTACCCTAAAAATCCGGGTGCCCGACCCGTGCCCAGCCCTAATTGGATTGAACACCAGAACAAATGGACTTGAACGTTTTGGGCCTTGGTTGTGTTGGGCTTAATTTCGAAACTGAACCTAAGGTCCATTAGTTAATCCTATTTCGAATAGGATTAAAATTGATGGATAGAATTAGATTAATTCGAATTTAAGTAAAACTCAATTTGTACAATCTTATGTAGAATATGATTAGGTTTCATATACTTATAGGATTTAGATTCGTTTAGGACTCTCGAAATCCTTATAAATACCGTAAATAGCAAAGAAAGGGGGTGTCATTTCACATAGTTTTTCATTATTTTTCTAAACATATATTATAGATTCCATGGGCCGAAACACCTAGCTAGCGCATAGAGTTTTCGACTTAGTTCAGTCGTCCGATTCATGAGACGTTCGCAAGCGGACACTCCTTTTGTTCGAGTGGTTATCGCTTGAGGCATAAATGACTCGTTGGTGTTCGTGACTCACATCATCAAGCTTTGAACGACATTGAACAAAGAAAAATCTCATGAAACACTAATTAAGTCAATCTTTGAACCAATCTAAAGAAGAAATCGAAGATTTCATCATCTCTTCTTCCGCTGCATGCTTTATATATATATATCGGTTTTTTTACATAATAATATGTTAATTGTACAAAATACTATGATATTCATATATTTGTTAAATAATAGTTTTATCTAGTTTTCCCAAATTTTAATACTAATTCATATACTTATGGGATTAATCAAAATAAACTTTTGCAAATCCTACAAGAAGTGTAAGGTTGTGGTGAGTGACCCTCTTGGATCAATTTACATTTTTCAAATCTCATTATTTTCATATTTCGATCCGTAATGCTTGAAGAGCTTGCTTATAGTTGGTATATATCTAAACTATTTCGTCTTTATTTACCATATTTCAACAATTATTTTGGAACACATAATAAACCTACATTATAATGCCATTTCAAGAGATTATTTTAATTATGACACATGTATTCCTCTAGTTATTATTATTAATTTTCAAATCGCAATTAAGGACTTCAATAAAATATGGAATAAGACTACACCATAAACACTAGATCTCGTCATTACAACTTCTGAGAAATACTTAGTTCCCACTACCCAAAGATAAGAAACTGAAGAAGTAGAAGTCATCAAGCCGTTCGTTGCTCGGCGAGTTCCCACCGTGAATCACTAGCCCTTCCTCACCATCCTTGACCACGGTGGAGAACCCGCACCATCCCCGCAGCCTCGGATGCTCCACCTCTGTCCCCACTGTCGCATCATCCAGGATCTTCCACGCAAATGTTTCGGTGTCCAACGCGTAAACGTGCCCACAGAATCTTCCCGCGCCCATATGCATCAATGGGCTTGGCTCTAACTCACCTCCGAATATAACAATATGTTTCCCAGTGACCGCGGTCGCAAACACGCTTCTTGCTGGTGGTACTTTGCCCGTTGTCTCCACCAACGTCCATTTGTTTTCAGCCAAATCAAAGCAGTAAATATCGTCCACGGCATGTCCGCAGAATCCGAACAAAACCCATATCTTTCCCTGCACCACTGCAAGCCCCGGGGCGCCTCTCGGCTTACAGGAATCTCCTGGGGATGGGAACTCCTTCCACTTCTTATCAACCACATTGTACGCGTGGAGAGTGTTGACACGCCCATTAGCAGTCACACCACCAAAGACGTACACATGCTGGTCATCTGCAGCCATCGAGTGGTAGCTACGACCAGGAAGTCCCTCGCCAGTAGGACTTAGTAGCTGCCATTTGTTGGTGTGCGTGTCGTAAGCGTAGAGACCGTTGTAATTTTTTGCCTCGTCCCGACCACCAAATAGGTAAATGGTGGCCCCAATGGCGACCATACAGACGCCGAAAGACACAATGGGGATGTCGCCGGTCGCCGGAGCGATGGACCATGTTTGAGTCTTGAGATCATAAACGAAGAGGTGGTTGTCGACGGGGATGGTTGGCTTGAATTCACCACCGAAGGAGTATATTTTGTTCCCCACTGTGGCCATGGCGTGTGAGCTTCTTGCTCCCGGGCCATCTCCTTTCTGATCAAGCTGATGAACAAAAGAACACACCCAAATCACAAAACCCCACAAGAACAGAGCATTTTCACTCTTGTTTTTCAACTCGAATCATCATATCAGACGTCAAAACCGAACCCAGCTACCAAAATGAACTTATTAGCCATCGATCAGACAGAAAACGAAAGAGATTACGACATAATCACTCACTTGAATACAAATCGTAGCAGATAATACACCAGTAACGTCGTAAGGAATCTGATGATTCTTACACTCTATGGATCGTTGAATCGAACAGTTAAAACTCCGATTAAGACCATTTACGCAATTGTGACATCGAGAATCCGCCAAACAATCAACACAAACCCTAACTTACTCTTCTTCCGAGATCACGTAGACCCAGAAATCAATCAATAAAACTTCTGGGCATCGAAATTCAGCACAAGTAGAGAACAAAAACACGAGTCATCACCGCAAAATCGAGCGAAAGGATTTTTGAGGAAGACTTTACCTTAACCCAATTGTTCTGCAACTGAAGAATCATGGCTCCAGAACACCTCTCTCTCTCTCGCAGAAGAACTATGGAAGTCTTGTTCTTAATCACGTCTCTCTTCCTTGATCCGCGTGTATAAATAGGCTAAGCTTACGAGTTCACGAGAAAACCACAGAAACGTAAATAGCAAAGAAAGGGGGTGTCATTTCACATAGTTTTTCATTATTTTTCTAAACATATATTATAGATTCCATTGTATGTCAAATCAGGGTATGTTCAATCCGAATTATCCGAATACGAATATTTTGAAATATAAATTATTCTAAAAATTTATATGAGTTTAAATTTTAAAATTCCTTTGAATTCGGATCGGTCAGTTTCGGTTCGGGTTGAACCCGAATAATTCAAACAATCCAATTTAAAAAATAAAAAAAATATAATTTAACTTTTTTAAAAGTTATATAAACACTAAAATATATTAATATATTTTTTTATATATATTTATGTTATATTTGATATTTTATATATAACATCCAAAAAATTCGAACCCGAATAATCCAAATTACTCGAAAAATTCAAATATTCAAATGTAATTCGGATTATTTCGGATTTAATGCTTTTGAATCCGAATTAACCGAACCTGAATCGAATCCGGACCGAAAACATTCGGATTCAATATAGATCCAATTTTTTAAAAATCAAAACATCCGAACCCGAACCAAAATCCAAAGAATCCGAATTCGGATTGGTCACCCTACTGTCAAATATATTAGTAGTCACGGGTGTTATGTTAATAATGACATGTTTTTAAGAAGAGTTTTCGAGGAAAAAATCGATTCTGCAATGCAATAAAGGTAATTGTCATAAAATTAGGAAATATTTTTTACTTTTAAAAATTAATATTTTATAATATTAAAGTAGATAATATCCTTATCGTTTTAAGGCATTTATGTATATCCATATAGATATATACTCCACGTATTTGCTTTGAATCTCAGCTTTAGCAAAGTCAATTCGATCACGCAAATAGAATGACAACATATTTTCCACGTCATATATATATAGATATGTATCAGTTTTTTATATATTTATAATAGATATGTATCAATTTTTTTATAGTGTAAACAAATTGTAATTTGTAGATTGTTTTTATATTTTCCACGTCGCACGCTGTAGAAAGAGGACAAAAATACTAGTAAAAAACAAAGGAGAATGAATGTGGACACTTATCATTATTGTTGAATCTTGTATGGTATTTTGGCAATGTTATTTTTCATGCATCCACGAGGCCCAAATTTCAAGCTACATACATTACATAGTACCTATGAGGGTATTTTCGTAATTTGATGCTATAGCATTTCATGTCAAGGCAAAGTGTGGTCATCTGTTAACGATTAAGCCCATTAAATTTAAACCCATTCGTAATTCTTAACCGAATAGTTTCGTTTGTGAGAACTAATCAGGTTAGTAAAAAAGAAAAAAAAAGGAAAACAATCTATTACTCTCTAATTTTACAATTTTAATCCTATTTTTTTTTATCTTTTCTGTTTATTCTATTCTCTCTTGAACTATCATTATTTATATTATTTTCTTCTAAATTTTAAAAATTTATTCTATTTCTCCATCCATTAATTTTCTATTAATTTTTCTGTTACATATTTTTAAAAAAGCCTATTTCCCCCAAATTATATGAATTCCGGCCTATTTCCCCGAACTATATGAATTTCAGCCTATTCCCCCGAACTATATAAATTCTAGCCTATTCCCCCTAATTATATAACTATAGTCTATTTCCCCCCAAACTGTATAAACTCTAGCCTATTCCCTCGAACTATATGATTTCTCTAAAAGTAACATATTTTCTTTAATTTTAATGTATTATTAAATTATTTATATTACAAAATATTAAAATAAAAATACTTTAAATTCTAACAATTATAAAAAATTCTATATGATTTCTCTAATAATAACATAATTTTAACATAACCATATTTCACTCAATTTTTACTCGATTTATTTCAACCCATTTCTCTAATAATAACATAATTTTAACATAACCATATTTCACTCAATTTTTACTCGATTTCACCGAATTTCAACCCGATTTAACCAAATTTTCACTCTATTTCACTCAAATTTAACACGTTTTCACTCAATTTTGACCCAATTTCATCCAATTTTTATTCGATTTCACCGAATTTTAACTCGGTTTAACCAAATTTTCACTCTATTTCACTCAAATTTAACACGATTTCACCAAAATTTGACCCAATTTCACCCAAATTTTACTTGATTTCATCGAATTTCAACCCGATTTAATCGAATTTTAACTCTATTTCACTCATATTTAATCCGATTTTACCAAATTTCACCAAAATTTAATTCGATTTCACCTAGATTTTACTCGATTTCACCGAATTTCAACCCGATTTAACCGAATTTTATCTCTATTTCACTCATATTTAATCCGATTTTACCCAATTTCACCAAAATTTAACTCGATTTCACCGAATTTCAACTCGATTTAACCGAATTTTAACTCTATTTCACTCATATTTAATCCAATTTCACCAAAATTTAACTCAATTTCACCTAATTTTTACTCGATTTCACCGAATTTCAACCCGATCTAACTAAATTTTAATTGGATGAAATTGGGTGAATAGGATAAATTTTTAAAGTTCATGGGGAATAGGATGAGTAGTGATAGTTTAGAGGGGAATAGGATGAACATAAAAGTTCAGGGGGGAATAGCAGAAAAGTTCACCAAAATTTAACCCGATTTCACCAAATTTTAATTATATTTCCCCTAATCTTTATTTGATTACACCCAAAGTTAACCCGATTTCATCTGATTTATTCTTATTTAACCCAGTGTTAACCCAATTTCACTAAAATTTAACCCAATTTCACCCACTTTTAATTCGGTTAAAATTGGGTGAAATCGGGTTAAAATTAAGCGAATATGGATATTCGTATCTGAACCTAAATTTTTTAACGTATAAAAAATATATAAAAATATTTTAATAAAATAATCAATAATCATCAAATATAATCTAAAACTAAAATTTTTAAATCGCACAAAGATGCAAATATACATAATATAAATAAAACAAAACACCAAATTTTCAATTCGTGGATGATTCTACGAACATCGTCAATTCACATAAAACAATGAAACAAATTGTTAGATTACACACTAAAATAAAATTCGCAAAAAAATATATATTTAGTGAGTTTTGTATTTTTTCATATATTATAATGTCTTTATAACATTGTCTAACCCATTTGGATTAGAATCAATCTTGAATAAAAATTAAATATTCAACAATATTAGTTATTTTAAAGTATTTTATATTTTAATCATTCCATCATAAATATATTACATATTTAGTTATATATTTATATAATAAATGTTTAAATAAGATTAATAATGTTTTTTATTTCTAGTTTGATCATTAAAATCAATTTTGTTATATATGTATCGATATATGAACTAAATTTTCTATTTAATACTTACGGATACGAATAGTTCGGATAATTGAGTCTACTATTTTTATTTGTATTTGTATTTGTCGAATATCTGATTTATAATATTTGTATTTGTATTTGTATTAGCGGATATTTGAATTTTTGGTCAAATACTTCGAATATTTTGCCAAGCCCTATCTAGTATAACATTGTTATTTTTTTATAATGAATCACGTTAATACACTTCTTTTTTATTCATCCAAATAGAGTTTTTTTATAGAGAAAACTACAAAAAATTCGAAAATTTATAATTAATATATTTTTTTATAATAAATCACGTTAATACACTTCTTTTTTATTCATCCAAATATATATTTTTTACAGAGAAAACTAAAAGAAATTCGAAATTAATAATTTGTCTCAAAAATATATATTAGTCGTATGTATATATTATAATATCATTGTTGAAAAATTAAAGAGTAGATGAACAAGACGTTTGGTGGAGTTTTCAAACTCCAAAGGATTTTCAATTTAATTCAAACGGTTTTCCATATACATATTAATAGTGTTGGAAGAGTTGGGTCAAGAAGTCCAACAAGGAGTTATTTTTTAGGCGTAAACCCTACCTAAAGGCTCGATCCAACTCTTCCACTTCTCTTGCCGCCCAAGTCTTGTTGTTTCATTAAGGAAAGATTCAAATCAGGACACCAGATCATTTTCTTGCTTAGTATACA
This sequence comes from Gynandropsis gynandra, assembly GCA_036759665.1. NCBI lineage: Eukaryota > Viridiplantae > Streptophyta > Magnoliopsida > Brassicales > Cleomaceae > Gynandropsis > Gynandropsis gynandra. Next base: position 20,988,212 of record CM071873.1, read on the forward strand.
GGATCTTCATTAAAATATTTTTCTTGATTTGTATAGTTTCCTTTTTCTTTCTTTACTTCTTTGCTTCATTTTTCTATATATAAAATGTGTATTCCGTATACAATAAAAGATCAAGAGAATACAATTCTCCTTTTATCTCATTAATCTCTCTTTTCTAATCTCTAGTTTTTAAAATCTATATGGTATCAGAGCACTAATCCAATGTTTCTTTCGCAAATCAGTTTCTTAATCTCTTTTCTTTTGTTTCTCATTATGGATTCCATAAGAAGGATCCCTATTCTCCTTAATGGTGACAACTACAACCTTTGGTCAAAAATTGTGGAGGCAAATCTACGAAGTTGTGATATGTGGAACCACATTGAGCCATCCGATGTTGCAAGTGATTTGAATCCACAAACATGAGGAACAAAGTGGGCTCAAAACGAATCCACAACTTTAGTTCTTATCCAAAATTCGTTGGAGGTGTAACTTCTCAAAGAACACGGTCATATCAAGAAACCGAATGCTCTATGGGATGAACTCACAGCCGTCTACGACCATGTCTCCAACAAAAATCGAATCTTTTGAATTTGCAAGAATCTCCACATGATTTGGCAACATTGGCAGCATTTCAATGAGGTTATTGCCAAGTTCAAGGATTTGTGGAAACAATAGATCCAAAAGTTATTTCCGATCGCAACAACCAAGACAAAGTGTTTTGTCTCCTCTCGGCGTTAGATCCGTCCTACCAAGATCTAATCTCGCAAGTTCTAAGGCAAACGGAGTTCCCGAGCCTTAATGTTGTGTGTCTTCTCATAAAAAAAAGAGGAAGGCACGAATCGCTTGTTTAAAGGCACCTCGGATCTCGCCCACTTAAGCAAGGATAACACCGGTTCCGCATCTTTTCGCAAGATATATTATTGTGATAATTTAAGGAAACAAGCTCATTCGAAGAATCATTGCTAGATTTTACATCCAAACCTTAAACGCAAGAGAGAAACCTTCAATTCCTCTCGCGAATCAACTACAAAAGAACAGGCGGTTTCCAATGGATATATCCATTGGAAATAGCCAAAAATCCATTGCAATGAGCGATTTCCAACTGACAATAATGGATCGAGAGCCGTTGGGAATCGCTCGTTACAAATCGAGATTCGTAGCTCTTCCTAACAGCATTACAACGGATAATATCCGTTGCAATATTCCAACGGACGGGTAACAGATAATTCCGTTGGTAGTTTGTAATAGATGACCGTTACAATTCCTGCAACGGATGGCCACTACAAAACTGTTTCCGTTGCCCATCTATCGGTACGAAAAATGCGCGAGAATTAAAAAGTTTCAACGGATGCCCGTTGGCCGATTTGTGGAAAATGACAACTGGCATCCGTTACAAATTGGCGGGAAATCGGGATTCCAACGGATGCCCGTTATAATTTTTTTAAAATCTGTCAATATGCATCCGTTGGTATTTTAATAAAAAATAAATAAAAAACAAATTTAAAAAACCCTTAGTTAATATGAAGAGTTTTTACAAAAAATAAAACCTAATTCTATTACATATCATCTAAATTTGTGGGGCCGAGGTCATCCCCATGGTCGCCAGCACCTCGTGATGAAGGCGTTAAATCCGAACCGATAACCGGTTTTTGATGCAGCGTTGTTTTCCCCGTCTGATGTTTCACCTTATACGTTCGGCCAGTTAGCAATTCTATGTCACTCTCCATGTGCCGCATCTGTGCTTGAGTTTCTCGAAGTTGCATTTCGAGATCTTTGATACACCGTTGTTGCGTGTAATTCTCTTGGAGCACAAGGGGTACCGTCGTGACGTCTTCGACGATATCCTTTTGAAGCGCATCGAGACTGTATAGACACCCTTATACGATCTAACCGACTAAAAAATAAACAAAGTTAGAGTTAGAATCATTAGAAAATATTTTATTTACTAATCGAATCATACAATAAATTTTTTCTTTACGTCCAAATAAATTTTATCCTTTTGTAAAGGAGTGAGCTCGTTGAGAATTGAACCGCAGGCTTGTGATTGTTGTGTGATCTTATCTATTACAACTTTCATGGTCCGTTCTGTTTGAGGGTGGGCGAGTTCAGGTTCGTCGCTCTCTTCCCCCACGGCTGGTTTCTTCTTTGCGTAGATTTCCACAACCAGCTCTAGAAGAATCGGTTCTCTTCCTATTCGTTGTATCTGTTATATACATAAATATATTTATATAAATATTGTAAAAAACAAAAAATTTAAATAATAACTACAAGAAATTTACCAATTCTTTCTTTCTTTTCAAGAATGATTTTGATCCCGAAGTATGGCGATGCGGACCATCTCCGGGCACGTTCTCGTTGTACCGACATTTCTTGGCCTTCTCGCTCTTGGCCTTGAAGTCCTTAGACTCCCAATGTTGGACGAATTGGTTGAAGACCTCGTCCGTTGCCAATGTCGGTTTGCGATTCTTGCTGTAGTAGTTGCGTTTGGCGTTGTTCATCATGAAGCGCATTCGGGCTTGCATGTTGTGCATCCAAGCTGTGTAGATGCGCGACGTATCCTTCTTCCGCCATGTGTATGAGCGCTGTAAAATAAATTATAATAAATTAGTTTAGAATAAATGTAACTAATCATTTTAAATAAAAATTTTATAGTATTTAACATACGATGAAGTACACCACCATCGGTGGTGTATAACTTCTGGCGTAACTTGCCATGAATAATAGAGTCGATCCTATAGCGATCCCTAGACGATGCTATTGTTCGTATGTTTTAGAACATCATCCACATAAAACCTACACATGAAAATGAAATATTTAGATAATATTTATAATTTAAAACAATATAAATTCATAATTTGAATTCTTACCATAGCGTCCCATCATGGCGATAAGATCGATAATCGGAAGGATGGAACGCCCGTCGAAATTATTGATGGAGGCGGGGCCGAGGCTCCCGCTGAACCCGCTAACATATCACCAGAACATATAAATCGTCTAGCCCTCATTTTGTGTATAATGTTTAGAAGGGTTTGTGTGTGTGAGAGGTGTTTTGTGTTTGAGAGGATTTGATGTTTAGATTTGTGTTGAAAATGAAACTGTTCAACGTTATATGTATAGAATTTTCCAACGGGCATCCGTTGGAAATACCAACGGATGCCCGTTGGAAAAAAAGTATACTCAACGGTCGCAATTAAGTTACACGATGTTCTATTTCTCCAACGGGCATCCGTTGGAAATACCAATGGATGCCCGTTGGCAATGAGTACTCCCGAGGCAACGGATGCTAAAACAACCGTACGTCATCTCGGGTAACGAGCATCCGTTATAATTTGCAATGGATGCCCGTTGGAAAAAATCGTAGCCTAGGTAGCCATGATGACACTTCGCAACAGACATCCATTGCAAATTGTAACAGATGCCCGTTACAAAATCTATAACCGACATCCGTTAGTAATTTGTAACGGATGCCCGTTAGAAAATCTGTAACGAGCGTCCGTTACAAGTGACCAACGGATGCCCGTCGATATTATGAAAAACTTCGAAAATTTTTCTAAGTGTGGAAGGCGATTTAGCGTTCCAACGGGCATCCGTTAGCAATATCAACGGATGCCCGTTGAAATTAGATCATATGAAGTTTTAAAAAAAGTTTACACATAATTTATATATTACATTATAGTATTTACATTTTTTCTTTAGTAGATTCTTCGATTGGGTGTCTTTCTTCAATTGTTCATTGAAACCATCGCAATTTTTATCTTCTGCATATTCCAGTTCAACGTCTTCATAATTGCATATGAATTCTCCGTCTATGTCAGTTCTTGCGAGAATCTCCTCCCGATTTTCTGTATCAATTAACTGAATCGGCTGCGGATGATCGGTTTGCAACAGATATTCTTTTTCATCCGTGTTTATAATTTCTCGTGGCTTGAACTTTACTATGGCCCATCATTCCTATCTTCAACGTTCAATGTTGTTGGATATTGCATATAACATACTTGATCTGCTTGATCTATTGTGATGAAAGGATCATACTTACCATATTGTCGTTTCGCACTGATGTCAATTCCTCCCCATTGATTTTTCGTGTTCCACGTCCTACAGTTGGGTCAAACCACTGACATTTAAAAAGCATTACCTTCAACCCATCGAGACCGAGATATTCCACCTGTAGGATTTGGTGCAAAATATCATAGAAGATATCACCCTCTTAACACAAAAACCGTAATTGTATGTGCTTCTATGTTTTTCGTGTTCGTATATGTGGACTGTGTAGCAGCGAGTAAACAAAATTGGCCAACACATAACATTTCGTGCAGGAATATTAGCCAAATCTTTTAACCACATAGGAAGTCTCTCATCAGAATATTTCACCTATATAACATAAAAAACAAATGAATACTTTATAATATACACAATTAATTTTAATATATATATAATACGTAAACACGAGTACTTACGTAATCTCTCAACCATAATCCATAATGTTGAACTTTCATTTCTATGAGTTCATATGCGCTTAGATGAGGATATATACCAATTACGTCTTCATCAAATATCATGTAAAGAAAATACATTAATATTTTAAATATATATATATATATATTAATTGTGTTTAAAAGATTGATTTTCATTGTTTTGTACCTTTCGAAAGGTAATAGCTCTTGACAATTTAGTAATATATGTGTGGATGTGATTATACTCCTCTGGTGTTAACCAATATTCTTCGGATTTACCTCCTGTGCATCCAATCGGTGTAAATATATCAGGAATTATGCCAAAATGTGGATTATATTGATATAGATAGTTTGTGTGATCAGCTGCAACACGTCTTTCTTTCATCTGAATATACGACTCGAAATAAAATGTGCTGAAATATGTGATTTCATCCAACAAGTATTGTTTATCAATAGATCCTTCAATGCTTCTTTGTTTTTTGACTTTTTATTTAAATGAAAGAAAAACCTTTCGAAAGGATACATCTATCTGAATTTATTTGGCCGATCGAGTATTGCCTCATCTGGTAAATGTATTGGCAGATGTTCTATGACATCGAAGAATGAAGGCGAAAAAACTTTTACCAATGAGCATAATACTTCAAAGATATTGTTTTTCATTAATTCCAATTCATCCCTTTTTAAATTTCTTGAACATATATCTCTGAAAAATATGCTAATTCGCATAGCACATCATGAGCACTTCGTGGTAAGAGCTCAACAAATGCAGTTGGAATGAGTCGCTGCATGAAAATGTGACAACCGTGACTTTTCAACCCGATCAGCCTCGAACCAATAGTATCCACACGCCGAGCAATGTTCGATGCATATCCATCTGGAAATTTAACGTCTTCTTTTAACCACCTAAATAATGCGGTTTTCGCAGCACCATCTAATCTGAATAATGGGATAGGTGCCCTTCCATCTCTTAATTCCAACCTAGGTCTTCGACATATTGTCTTCAAATCTTTTCTTAATTATATATTATCCTTAGTTTTTCCCTGCACATTCAAAACAATATTGATGATGTTATCGAAAAAGTTCTTTTCGATATGCATAACATCTAAATTATGACGTAATATCAGTGATTTCTAATATGGTAGTACCCAAAAGATACTACGTTTATACCACTTTGCCATTCACCTTGGCCTTTTGGTTTATGATGGCCACGATCTCCACCACATTTTATCGATTCTTGTAAATCGTCAATTGTGTTCAATCTTTCGTAAATGATTTGCATTCCGGTTTGTATGCACGGTGCCTGTTCTTTTTGTTCCACGTTCTTTCGAAAATGTTTTTTGTCTTTTCGAAAAGCATGTCCACGAGGAAGAAATCTTCTATGACAATCAAACCAACATGGTTTGCGCGGTGCCTGTACTAGTTGAAATGAATCTGTATCCCCTATACAATATGTATATGCTAATCTCCCGTGCGTGCTCCATCCAGATAACATTCCATAGGCAGGAAAGTCGCTAATTGTCCACAAGAAGACCGATTTCAATGTAAAAATTTGCTTCGCACTAATGTCATAAGCAATAATTCCTTCGTTCCACAAATGTCTTAATTCATGAATTAAGGGCTGCAAAAAGACATAAAAACTTTTCTTCGATTTTCTGGTCCTGGAATCAGCAATGTCAGAAACATTACCTATCTTTTCAAACAAATATTGGGAGGCAAATTATACGGAGACAAAATCACCGGCCACAGAGAATATTGACTTCCATATTGTCCATATAGACTTAAACCATTGGTGCACATGGAAAGATAAATATTTCTCGTTTCATACGCGAACTCAGGAAATATTTCATTGAAATCTTTCCAAGTCTTACCATCTGATGGATGTTGCATTATCCCTTCGCCCGTCGAGTGTTCTGCATGCCATCTCATTGCCGTAGTGATTTTTTTCGATTCAAATAACCTTCTCAACCTGTTTGTTACAAGCATATAGAACATTTTTTGTATGTTACATATTTACGTGAAGATGGTTTTTTGGCTCAAATCTGCTTGCACCGCAAAACTTGCATTTCAACAAGTCTTTATCATTTCCCTAAAACAACATTCTTTTAAAATATTCTTTGTTTCGTATTATGTCTCGGGAGCTTGATTATTTTCTCGTAAAGATTCAAACATGGTTTTGCAAAATGAATTATGCAATTTTTAGCAACATTGTAGTCTGTTTTTATACTCATCAATCTTGAAGATAAAGATAAGTGGGACTGACCTTCACGAAAACCTTCATATATAGGTTGTTTCGCCAGGTCCAACAGGTTGAAAAATCGGCGTACACCGATGCTCGACATCTCTTCATGCGGGTTTTCATGAACAACGCCAGGAAAAGCATCTGACACCATTGCCACATATGAATTGCTCATTGATTCTTCATAAATAACTTCTTCATTTCTTTCTACATGTGCTTCTTGCACAATATCTCTAACGCCGCAATTTTCGTCGTAAAATAACCAAATTTCGTAATTCTCAGCAAAACCCACCTTGTAAAGATGTTTGCCAACAATTTATTGACTTCGATACTTCATGTTTTTGCATCTTTTGCATGGACATAACATTGTCTCGCATTCTTGACACAAAGATTGTATCGACACAAAACTCATGAATTGCTCCAATCCGTGTAAGAATTCTTGCGTAATCTCTTCGGTTATAGGATCTTTTCTTTTATACATCCACTCTCTCGATCTATGTATATCTTTATTTGAAGAAAAAAAATTTTGTTGAAAATATATTTTTTGTTGTTGTTTTGATGCTAAAACCTTGATATTGATAATTAAATAGTGTTATTTCCAATGGACATCTATTGGAAACCTCAACAGATGCCCGTTGCAAGTTCACGTGAAATTATTCCACTGGAAATCCTCGAAATTAACAATTTCAACGGACATCCGTTGTCAATACCAACGGATATCCGTTACTATTGGGAAAAAATGTCTATTGGCCATTTTTGTGGTTTTCTAACGGCTTTCCAACGGATGATAGCAACGAAAACGATCCGTTGACCGTTCGTGGATAGCTGCAACGAATTGCAACGGATGATAGCAACGAAAACGATCCGTTGATCCGTCCGTTGTAAACTGGATGTTTTTTGTAGTGATCTGGCTGACAAGCTGCTCATCAAGCCTCGAAGTAGCACTACGTGACCATGGAAGCTCTCATGCAACTCCTTCACAAAATGACTCACGAAAAACCGGAAGACGGTAACATGTCCTTTATTTAAAAATTAAGACATCATATTATTATAGATTCAGGCCCCACAACTCACATGATTAAAGATAGAGATTTGTTTCACACTATTTATAAGTCGTTTGGCCATATTACAGTAGTTGACAGAAAAGACATTTCTATTAAAGACTCGGGTGACCTAAAACTTTTAAACAAAGAATCTACGGCTATTTATGTTTCGGCATTCTCTAACAACTTACTTTCCGTTCATAAACTTGCTAAAGATTATAGTTGTGTTGTTTGCTTTGATGCTAACCGTTTTTGAATTTAGGATATTGAGACAAAGCAACTCATTGGAGGAGGGAGCTTCAAGAACGGTCTTTATAATTTAGAAGAGCTTCAAGGAGCCTCATTTTCTGTATTTACTGCTTTCAGTTCTAATAAAACCGATTTTTCTTCTCATGTATGGCATGAAAGATTAGGACATCCTCATCATAAAGCGCTTAATCTCCTATTTCCTAACATTAAATTAGATGACTCTTTATGTGAGGCTTGTACTCTAGGAAAGCATTGTCGTACCGTTTTCCCTATTTCTACTACTATCTATAATAAACCGTTTGATCTTGCTCACTCCGATGTGTGGACCGCTCCTCAAATCTCGCGATAACAAGAAATATTTCGTGACTTTTATAGATGAAAAATCTAAGTTTACTTGGATTTATCTTCTTGATTCAAAGAACATGGTTTATGACTGCTTCATTTAATTTTACAGGCACGTTGAACTCAATATGAAACTAAAATGCTTACAATCTGAGAATGGAGGCGAGTGCTTAAACCACAAGTTCAAACAATTTCTTACTGAGAAGGGTATCGTACACCAAAATTCATGTGCATACATGCCTCAACAAAACGACGTTGCTGAAAGGAAGAACTGCCACCTTATGGAGGTCTCGTGCACCATAATGTTTCATAGAAACGTCCCAAAAATGTTTTGGGGAGATGCTGTCATTACAACATGCCATCTCATCAATCGAATTCCCACAAAGTGCTTGAAAGACCAATCTCCATATGAGGTACACAATGGCTCCAAACCTGATCTAGAACATCTTCGAGTTTTCGGTTGCGCTAGCTATGTCTTTCTTGCAGAAAATCTTCAAAACAAGCTCGAACCAAAGATCATGAAGTGTATATTCTTCGGGTACAACACTGATTAGAAAAGATACAAGTGTTACAGCCCTTCAACCCAGCGAATGCATGTCTCTAGAGATGTCAAGTTCGATGAATCAATCAGATACTTTGACAAACCAAATTGGAAAGAATTAGAAAATATCTCGGTCTCATATGATCTTAACTTACTATGCGTCATATTATCTCTAACATTAGTAATCAAGGTATGTCTATTAGTATAGGCTTATCCTCGGAAGAAACCACCGAGGAGATCGTGGAAACACCAACCGAGGAGACCGTGGCACCCTCCACTAAAGAGATCATGGATCAGCCTCTTCAAAACGAAGGAGTAGAAGATGCAACCATCCAACTTAGGGAAACCATAGAGGACGAGCCTGCGGAAATCGATGAAGAAACACATCACGATGATACTCAAACCATTGACAGAGACATAATCGGTCATGTATCCTCCAATGATGATCATACTAACATTTTACATGCAGATCTTAACGAACTGACGCGATCCCGACGCTCTAGACGAGGTTAGGGTTGGATATGCCTTGCTGCAACGAATTGCACAAGGGTGTGTGGGGCGAGTGGTCACACGAGAGTTGCAGAAGGCTCTCAATTCACCGGTTCGTCTCCAATGGATATTACGCCCCAATGAAGAACGAAAGATTGTTGGATATGACACACCAATGAATGATGCTGGATATTACGCACCAACAACCAAGAACTCACAAGGAATTCAAAGATAAATCAATAGATTGATTCAAAGTTTAATTTGACAAAAGTTAGATGATTGTTCTTACAAGGGTGGCCGGCCATATGTAGATAAAAACTAGAAGCAAAATTCAAAAATACATTAAATGCTTGGTCTTCATGCAAAAGCCCTAATTAATATCTTGGTTTCTTCAAACAAGAAGATAACTTCTTGCTGGCCGTGCACATTGGGAGGCGCTCCTCTTGGGTCTCGGGTCATTAATTAGGTCGCGGGAATAAGTGACTCACGACCTCGTTAAAAACCCGTCGTCGGAAAACCCCGCGGGATCCGCGCTGTGGGCGTCTCGGGCCGCGCTGTTGGCGTCTCGGGCCGCACTGTTGGCGTCTCGGGCCGTGTTGGGGGCGTCTCGGGCAGCACCGATTTCTTCTTCTTCCGCGCCGCAAGTCGCTTCCTCTTCTGCGTTGTTGGTCACGTCTTCAGCGTCGTCCAGGATCATATCCTGCCCCCTTCTTCAAAAGGATTTGTCCTCAAATCCGCATGATCTGCAATAAAAGGCATTAAGTCAGAAACATCGAAACTAGAACTTACATTATACTTACCTCGCAGATCTAGCCAGTAGGCGTTGTTGCTGATCTTCTTGGTCACAGTGAATAGACCGTCGATCCGGGGCATGAGCTTCGACTTCCGCTCATTCGGAAAACGTTCTTTCCTTAGGTGAATCCAAACTTGATCACCGGGCTTGAAAATCATTCGCTTCTGAGTTCGAAAACGCCATAGTTGATGCTGCCACGTTCGCAACGCTCTCACAAGTGCGTAAAGATCTTTATCATATGTGGCACAGATGAGATTTGCGTCTCCAAGCTTCTTGCTGAAATAAGAAAATGGTTCCCGTTCCTGAATCATGATTGAAACCATTCCTAGACCAGATCCATCAGTTTCAAATATTATAAGGAAATCCGGTAAAATTAATGGAGGGGTATGAGTAAGCTTCTCGTTTAGCGTGTGGAACGCTTCTTCTTGTGTTTCCTCCCACTTGAATCCCACGTCTTCCTTACTAACTTCCGTAAGAGGGGCGGCTATGGTGCTGAAGTCCTTTACGAATCGCCGGTAAAAACCTGCGAGTCCATGGAAGCTCCGGACTTCCCCGATGGTCTTTGGGCTCGGCCATTCCCGAATGGCTTTGACTTTCTCCTCGTCGACCTTAACACCATCTGCACTCACTACAAATCCTAGGAAAACAATGTTGTCTGTACAAAAGGTACACTTCTTAAGATTGGCATATAACTCCTCTTTCCTAAGTACCTTCATAACCGATTCTAAATGTCCTAGGTGCTCATCCAAATTCTTACTATAGATTAGAATGTCGTCAAAGTAGACTACCACGAATCTACCTATGAATTCCCTAAGCACTTGGTTCATTAAACGCATGATAGTACTAGGTGCACTTGTCAACCAAAAAGGCATCACTAACACTTCATATAATCAGTGATTAGTTTCAAACGTTGTTTTCCATTCGTCACCTTCCTTCATCCTAATTTGATTGTATCCATTTTTAAGATCAATTTGCGAAAATATCCTACTTCCATGTAGTAAAGCTAACATGTTATCTAGCCTAGGAATAGGATGTTGATACTTCACCGTAATGTTGTTGATTCCGTGACAATCAACGCACATGCGCCAGCTGCCATCCTTCTTCGGTACGAGCAGCACGGGTACGGCGCATGAACTCATACTCTCGCGAATATGTCCTTTGGCCATAAGCTCCTCGACTTGCCGTTGCAGCTCCTTTGTCTCCACGGGATTGGTTCGATAGGCTGGTCGATTTGGTAACGTTGCTCCGAGAACGAAATCGATTTGGTGTTCGATTCCATGTATCGGTGGTAATCCGGTGGGACTCTCTTCGGGAAAGACGTCGCTGTATTCCTGCAATAGATTAGAAATCTCACTCGGCAGCACCGGTGCAAGGTTAGCTAAGCTCGAAAGAGCTTCCCTATAAACAAATAGTAATATGGTTTGATCGGAATGGAGAGTTTTCTTGATCTCACCCGATCGCGTATAAAAATTCGACGGTCTAAGTTCAAGCGCGCTTTGCTTCTTTAGGTGTACTTGGTCTTGCATTACCTCCTTTGG
>CM071873.1:21000127-21023113 GCA_036759665.1 Gynandropsis gynandra
ATGGCAAATGGGACGGTCACTTGGTTTGTCACCTTCATCTCACCATTCTCATTCAACCACTGAAGCTTATACGGCTTCGGATGCTTCTGAACTTTTAGTCCGAGCTTTCGAACCATCGTAGCGCTAGCCACATTCGTGCAACTTCCACCATCAATGATGACGCTACAGACCTTGCCGTGAACCAAACAGTGGGTGTGGAACAGATTCTCACGCTGTTCTTGCTCGTAACACTTGGGCTGTGTGTTTAGAGCATGCTGCGTAACCAGCAATTCTCCCGTGGTCGGTTCCTCTTCTCGCGTCTCGTCCGATAGTTCGGCCGTCTCATCCTCAGATTCAAATTCTCCGTCGTCACGAAGAATCATTACTTTCTTGTTGGTACAGTCACTGGCATAGTGTCCTCTTCCGTGACTCTTAAAGCATTTCACATCCCGAGCCCTCGAAGTTGTGGTGTCGGTCCTCCCTTTAACTCCCGGCGCGGCTGGAACAAATTTCTGCGCATCGCGTCCCGCGGCCGGTACCTTTGGCGTGTCGCGGCTTGCTGGAGCCGTGCTGTCCCTCCTTGGATAGCTCAACTTCTCATCACGTAACTGACCATATTTTCCAGCGCCATAACCCGAACGGGGGTTGCGTCGCCGCTGGAGTTGTTGCTCGATGAGTATTGCTTTGGGAAGCATCTCCTCGATCTCCACATAGTGTTGAAGCTCGAGTTGGTCTTGAATGTCTAGGTTGAGACCTCCAAAGAACCGTGACATCGTTGCCTCTCGATCTTCCGTAAGATCAGCCCGTAACATGAGCAGCTCCATCTCTTGGTAATACTCCTCCACAGAACGGCTTCCTTGGGTGAGTTTCCGTAACCGCCGATGAACCTCTCGGTGGTGATGGTTTGGCATGAACCTCTTGCGCGTAATATTCCTCATTTCTAGCCAAGTAGCTACTGGTTCTTCGCGATTTCTTCGCCGTGAAATCGTGAGTTGATCCCACCAACTCAGCACATAATCGTAAAACTCCGTGGCCGCCACCCTAACCTTTTTGACCTCGGGGTATGATTGGCAACCGAAAACTAGTTCCACCTTCTTTTCCCATTCAAGGTATGCTTCCCGGTTGGCCTTGCCATGGAATGCGGGAATTTTTAATTTGAGACCAGCGAGGTCATCCCTCAGGTCGTCTCTCCGCTCCCTAGGCGCACGTTGCCGCTGGTGACTATTTCGGGACGAGGATGAGCTGCCTCGTTCGTAGTAGTTGCTGTCCTCTTCAAGCGGGTTCCTCTCACGTTGCTGGAACACTGGAACGTTTTTTGGCAGTGGGGGACGTTTGGCTTGAAACTCTTGACGGAATTCCTCCATCTTGTTGTTGATACTTTGCTCTAGGCGAGCCGCGAGAGCCTCAATGAGAGTCTCATTGACACGGCTTTGATCACCTTCCATTTCACCCGTGTTGTCTTAGGTTTTTCCTTGCGTGTACCTACTTGTGAGCTCGTGCACAATTAACAAACGGAGCAGCCACAAGCGGAAAGAAAACAAACACAACCCTAGACAAAGAACACATACGGGTATAGTCGCACACGCACACGTTCGAACAATTTCAACCGCACGGACTAGATACGTACGAATAAAATTTTCAAACACACGAACTAGACACGCACAAATATCTTTGAACACGTTCGCAAATATACGTACTCAATAGGCACTTAAACGCACGAAATATAGATACGCACATAATAGACTACTAACGTTGAATATAGGCGCACGAGTTACTCCAATCGTATATCACATATTCATTCAAGCTAATCACTCACGGGATAAACTTTTGAACGTTCGAATATACCTTTATATATATATATATATTTGTTTTTTGTAGGTTTCAACCAAGTTATGACCGAAAGATCAAAACGAAAATAAACTAACCTTTGACGCTAGAACGAGCTCTGATACCACTTGACGTGATCCCGATTGGAACGATGCTCTAGACGAGGTTAGGGTTGGATATGCCTTGCTGCAACGAATTGCACAAGGGTGTGTGGGGCGAGTTGTCACATGAGAGTTGCGGAAGGCTCTCGATTCACTGGTTCGTCTCCAATGGATATTACGCACCAATGAAGAACGAACGATCGTTGAATATGACACACCAACGAAGGATGCTGGATATTATGCACCAACAACCAAGAACTCACAAGGAATTCAAAGATAAATCAATAGATTGATTCAAAGTTTAATTTGGCAAAAGTTGGATGATTGTTCTTACAAGGGTGGCCGACCATATGTAGATAAAAACAAGAAGCAAAATTCAAAAATACATTAAATGCTTGGTCTTTATGCAAAAGCCCTAATTAATATCTTGGTTTCTTCAAACAAGAAGATAACTTCTTGCTGGCCGGGCACATTGGGAGGCGCTCCTCTTGGGTCTCGGGTCATTAATTAGGTCGCGGGAATAAGTGACTCACGACCTCGTTAAAAACCCGTCGTCGGAAAACCCCGCGGGACAAAACCGACGAAGGGAAAAGAGTACACGCGGGCCACTTAACCTAATCAATGACCGTTGCGGTTTGAGCTTCGGCTTGACTGACGTTTGTTAGGCTCGTGACTTCACGTGGATATGAATACTCTTCGTGTGTGTGGATGGTCGTAAGAATCCCGACAATAGCGTCTTTGAGCTTCGCGGCCTTGGCTCGGGTCATGGGACCGGCAGGTATGATCAAGGCTTCTTGCTCCATGGCTCTAGCTCGGGTTACGGGACCTACGTATCTTGACCTAATCGCGTCTTGGTTCGCATTGATGACGGTCACATCTCGGGTTATGGGGTTGGCGTCTCGGGCTGCGCTGTTGGCATCTCGGGCCGCGCTGTTGGCGTCTCGGGCCGCGTTGTTGGCGTCTCGGGCCGCGTTGTTGGCGTCTTGGGCCGCGTTGGGGGCGTCTCGGGCAGCGCCGACTTCTTCTTCTTCGGCGCCGCAGATCGCGTCCTCTTCTGCGTTGTTGGTCACGTCTTTGGCGTCGTCCAGGATCATATCACGAACCTACAGTAATGGAGGTTGTCGTCGAATAAGAGCAATATTCAGCTGTCCTTCCTTGTAGAAGCACTCCACTTAGGACTAAACGTGTTTTCTTTAACGGTTTAGCAGTTGTTTATCCTATTCAACGTTATTGTGATACCTAACTTACCTACTCATCATCAAGCTTTTCTAAGTAAGATTGACTAGAAACCGGAACCTCACAGCTGTGAAGAGGCGAAACAACACAAAATTTGGAATGATGCGATGACGGAGGAAATCTCGGCCCTCGAAAGAAACAATACATGGGATCTTGCTGAGCTACCACAAGACAAAAAAGCTGTAGGCTGTCGTTAGATATACAAGCTCAAATACAACAGTGATGGTTCCATTGAATGATACAAGGCTCGACTCGTCGCCAAAGGATTCACACAAACCTATGGAGACAACTACATTGAGACTTTCGCCCCAGTAGCGAAACTCCACACAGTAAGAATCTTATTGTCTCTTACAGTTAACTGTAAATGGAATCTTTGGCAGATGGACATCAAAAATGCCTTTCTCCAAGGCGATCTAGATGAAGAGGTATACATGAAACCTCCACCTGGCTACTTGGTGGAACCCGAGAAGGTGTGTAAGCTCTGCAATCTACGAGCCTGGTATCACAAACTTCATGGTGCCCTCATTCTCCATGGATCTCAAATGAGTGAGATAGATCATTCCCTATTTTCAATTCAGGGGGAAACATGTACCACTATTCTACTTGTCTATGTTGATGAGATAATCATAACATGTGATAATTAAATTGGAATTGGAAACACAGAATATTTTCTAAAAAGAACCTTTGATATCAAAGATTTGGGTGAATTAAAAATTTTCTAGGAATATAAGTTTCATGTACCAGTGACGGTCTATTCTTGTCCCAGAAAAAGTATACACTTGATCTTTTGAGTGAGACAAGTAAATTAGGAGCTAAACCAACCAAGACACCAATAGAAGAGAAGTTTAAGGATCATCGAGAGGGGGATCTGATCTAAAATGTCTCCCATACCAGAAAACCATTGGAAAGGTCATCTATCTGACCATCACATGACCAGATTTTGCCATCGGACAAGTCAGTCAACACATGCATGCTCCGCGGAAGCAACACTAGAGTATGGTCAAAAGATTCCTACGCTACCTAAAAGGGTCCCTTGGAAAATGAATATGGATGGAATGCAACAATGAAACCACTACTGTAGACTACTGTGATGCTGATTGGGCAGGAGACTAGACTGATTGCAAGTCAACAACTGGGTTTGCACTTTTGTTAGTTGAAATCTTGTCACATGGAAGAGCAAGAAGCAAAATGTAGTAGCTCACTCTAGCGCAGAGGCAGAGTATAGAGACATGGCCAACACAACCTGTGAATTGATGTGGGTCAGAGCTATTCTTCAAGACCTTGGGATCAAGAACTCCGACCCCATCCCCCTTCACTGTGATAATCAAGCCACCATTCATATAGCCAAGAAATCCGTGTTTCATGAAAGGACAAAACACATAGAAGTAGATTGTCACTTCTTAAGGGAGAAGATCAAACTAGGAATCATTGCCACAGCCTACACAAGAAGCTCAGATCAACTTGCTGATATATTCTCAAAAGCCACAAATTCGAAATTCAACAAAAGTCTTCAACAGAGATTCAGATTGCTGGATTTATACAAACCGCTGAATATGTCAAGTTCGACCAAGTGTATAAACAACACCAAGTGATGGTACTCTTTTTCCTTCATCATGCTTTTGTCCCACTAGGTTTTACATGATAAGGTGTAACGAGGCTTGATGGTACATCTCTCACCTGGTCGAACTTGAGGGGGGAGTCTCCTGCCCAGTCAACGTCACAGTAGCCTACAATAGTGGTGTCATTGTTGCATTCCATCCAGATTCCTTTTCCAGGGGACCCTTTCAGGTACCGTAGGATTCTTTCGACCATGCTCCAGTGCTGCTTCCGTGGAGCATGCATGTGTTGACTGACTTATCCGACGGCAAAGCTGAGGTCTGGTCGTGTGATGGTCAGATAGATGAGCTTTCAAACGGTTTTATGGTATTGAGAGACATTTTCGATTCTCTTCTGTTGGCGTCTTGGCTGGTTTAGCTCCTAATTTACCTGTCTTACTCAAAAGATCAAGTGTATACTTTCTCTGGGACAAGAATATACTGTTAGTGGTATATGAAACTTTTATTCCTAGAAAATATTTTAATTCACCCAAATATTTGATATCAAAGGTTCTTTTTGGAAAATATTTCGTGTTTTCAATTCCAATTTGATTATCACCTGTTATGATTATGTCATCAACATAGAGAAGTAGTGATAATGTGCTCTTTATTTCGCCTCAGATATGAGTAAGTTGATACCACCACACAAGTGCGTAATCACTGAATTTCACTGATTCTAACTTCACGTTCTTCAACTCGGAGTAATGATGGAAATTGAAAACTTTCTCTGTCCGCCATTCCCACTCTAAGGAGGACTTTGAATCATTACGACCAATGAACATAGAAATTTCTAATGTCATCATCAATTTTGTTCCTCACTCGTTGATTGAGTCTCATCGAACGATCATTCTCCTCGTCCATAACCTCAACATACTTGTCTTCGTACAACTCTATAAGCTGTGGATGCGATCTGCATATCATTTCCTCCTCATTTGTTCCTAGCAAACTCCTCGAGCTGTGTATTTAGCATGATACATTCATGGTTGGAATCCGTCAACTCATCTTACAACATCATGCAAATCTCAACCATCATTAGTCACATTGATATTTGCAACGAGGCATGCTCTTCATCTTGTAGAGGCTTTTCACAATGGTTTCTTCAACTCGACTTAGAGATACTACAAAACAAAAAAACTTGTTAGAAAAAAAACGAAAAAGATAAAAGCAAAAGAAGATGAAAGGACCTCACTATCACTCAAGAAAGTGTTTATCACTCAATTTCACTCGCTCTCTTGTCCTTTCATCATCTTCTCTCGTTCAATCTTGTAGAGAACTCAAAGATTCAAATTCAAAAGTAAGCTCCATAAAATCAAACTAAATCTTAAAGCTACAAGTGGTATCATAGTTACGTTATTGTGTTAGAACTATCTATTCATTTTAATTAGTTTATTTTGTGTTCATTTTTTATCTTTTCATTTTCGGATCATCAATACAAACAAGAGAATTCGGACAAGGAAACTAAAAACAAAGAAGTCGAATAAAATAAAAAAGAGGAATAAAGAAAAAAGAGAGTTGTTAGGACTAGGCTTTATAGAACCTAGTTGTTATGCCATATGCTTGTAGTATTAAGATTTAGTTTGATTTGTAGGGTAGCTTCTAGGGAAATTACTCGTGAATTTGATTATTTAAGTTCTCAATTAAATAAAATAAGGGAATCCAATGAAAGGGCAACGAAACGAGTGAAATTGAACGATAAACACTTTTATGAGTAACCATGATCATCTCGTTTTCGTACACGTTTCTCGCATGATTTTAGAGATATTTATGACCATAGTTGCGATGTTTATGTGTGATTTTGTATTTATTTTACTTGTTTCCATGTTTTCGTGTTCTTGTAGGTTTTAATGCGTATTCGATTCATTTCGAAGTTAAGAAGCGTACACGGGACATCATTGGACAATTAAGATCACAACGGATCCAACGGAACGAGAAGTGGACAAGTCATGGCCAAGAATGACCAAGTGTACGACCGAGCATGCATCAAAGGACACAACCCGGTCGAGCAAGATCAAATGCACGACCGAACAACAACCTTCACCATGTGCACGGTCGGCCTTGGTCTCTAGCACGGTCGGGCACCCTCCTTGGTGAAGCAGCACGGCCGGGCATCAAATCCAGCACGGTCGAGCATCCTT
Source organism: Gynandropsis gynandra (assembly GCA_036759665.1). NCBI lineage: Eukaryota > Viridiplantae > Streptophyta > Magnoliopsida > Brassicales > Cleomaceae > Gynandropsis > Gynandropsis gynandra. Next base: position 21,007,001 of record CM071873.1, read on the forward strand.
CTTGATGGAGCAGCACGGTCAGGCTAAGTGAAGAGCACGGTCAGGCCCCTTTGTTGCAATTCATCCCCGAGAGATGTGCACGACCCGGGCACACATCATGCACGGTCGGGCACTCTCTTGGTAAGGGAGCACCGTCGGGCGTCTTATGATGCACGGTCGGGTGTCTTATGGTGCACGATCGGGCAACTAATACAAATTCATCCCCGTAGCTTATGTACGGGTCGGGCGCTCCAAGAGCACGGTCTGGCATCCTACCAATGAAGGCAACACGGTCGGGCATCAAGGGTAGCACGATCAGGCTTCATGGAAAAACAACTTGTCTACAATTATAGAGGAAGCATGCCTGAACGGGCATGACATGAAGCACGATCGGGCATGACTATGTAAAATGGCCTACCGATGAATTTGGTGGAAAGGAGTCGGCCAAAACTTCAATTTGAAATTTATAAAACAAAAAGGACAGAAAAGAAGGATAGATCCACCATCCACAATCCAGAAATCCACCATCAAGAACACAATTCACAGCCACCATCCATCCATAGAGTCCCCTTGACGGGAGGCACGCAAGGAGTTGGATATTTATTTGGGATCTTTGCTCGTTTGATATCTCTATGCTCTTTAATCTACTGTTTTGTTTGTGATGTTTAGATTCATGAGCGAGTAGTATATTTGTTCTAGGAGAAGGGATTAGCGCATGGCTATCCCGAAACCTTCTTTGATTCATTTATGAATGCATTTCTCCGTTTCGTATTATCTATTCTTTGTCTGAGAACTTACGATCTTGTGTTTACGAATGGACACGTATATGCATGTGTTAGGGATTATGAGAAGGACTGAAAGGGAATTTTAATCTTAGAAAATTAGAGTTACTGAGAACTTCCTATCTTAATTGTATTTACGAATGGCCACGTATATGCATGTGTTAGGGATTAGGAGAAGGAATGAAAGGTGAATTCTAATCCTAGAAAATCAGGCTTAGAACAACCAATACTAGGTCACAAAAGTAGAGTAGTAACGGTTGAGGGTTGAATCGGGCAAATCATGAACCGTAATGGGGTTTAGTTGGTGTGTCAGCGACAAAAGTAGAGGATGACTCAATCTAGCCACATTCCTATGCCTTGAGAGAGGATAGGTTCTACATTAGGATTGTCCGTCTTAGATATCTTGATAGGGAATGCATGATCAGATAGACCGGGGTTAGATTTCGGAGGCTATGTGGTGATTTGTCTACAAGTAAAGGAGACCTAGAGGAGCATGGAGTTAAGAAGTTGAAGGCGCTCGACCATAAATAATCTTCTAAAACACTTGAAGACTTTGAACACTAGACGTAAGCATCACACTGCTCGACTGAGCAGAGACGTGAAGTGGAAATGCTTATTATTTTAAATCAATGTGTGGACTTGATCAATTGGTTTACCCAAATCAAAACATCCTATCAGGTTGTGGAACTCCTTTCACCCCTAATCAATTAGAAACAACAAACAAGACTGACACAATTAATGGAGACGACGACGGTCCTAACCCCACGAATAGCTCAGATTAGCAACGAATAATTATTAAATGGCTCCACAAATATCGTGCAGAATGAATACTTAATAAGCTAAAAAAATTTGGAATCACTCCCAAAGCTCTAATGATAGTTCTAAGAAGAACTAAAAGAGAAAACCTCTCAGATTAAAATTCAAGTGGTGTTACAAAAGAAAAAAATGAAAAGCTTAAATATAAAAATAAAATCTAGAACTTCGCAAAAGCAATAAATGAAATTACAAAGTTAGATAAGATAAAATGAAAAAAATTAGGTTGACTTGTGTGGTTTTCTACGATGGTGTAGCTTCCCATGTGATTGTAGATTTCTAAGTGGTTATACTTTCTCATGCATTGAAACTGATGTAAAATTGAAGTCATTTGACTTATCAATAAATAACAATATCATGTCCTTAAATTTGGTTCGTATGCAACAAAATGAGTTAAGTCAGAAACATTAATGGTTTTACTAATACAAATTTGAATGGACCAATTGATCTCGGCATAAGCTTAGACTTTAACTTATCTTTTTAAAAAAATCAGCATTTTTCTCTCAATGGTGTAAGCGGAATAAACCATAAACGATTTCAAAAGCTGAAAATTTTATCGCTGAATGAATGACTCAATTATATGAAAATTCAATATAGGGAAACAATCTTCCCATGATTTTAAGTGCTTTAAGACTAAGGTTTATAGTAATATTGACAATGTTCTATTAACAACCTTAGTTTGTCTATCAGTTTGCGGATGAGACGTTGTGGAAAACAACAATTTTGTTCCTAATTTCGACCATAAAAGTTTCCAAAAATAGGTAACAAATTTAAATCACGGTCATAAAATATGGTACTAGGAATTACATGCAAAAGAAAAATTCGATTAAAAAAAAGATTAGCTATGTGTGATGCATCATAAATTTTATGGCAAGCGATAAAAATGTGCCTTTTTTGAAAAACAATCAACTACCACAAAAGTTGCATTATTACGGCCTTGAGGACTAGGTTATCCTAAAATCCACTAATATACTTACCCAGGGATGATTGGAAATATGCAATGGAGCATACAAATGTGGGGCTGAAGTCGAGCCTTAGCTTGTTTGCACTTGATGCACCTTGCACATATCCGTTCAATGTCTCGCTTGAGGTGTGGTCAATAGATATGTTTCTGAAAAATTGATAATTACTTGGTCACTCCAAAGAGTCCCATTAGTCCACCACTATGTGTCTCATGAACCAAAAGATCGCGTAATGTGCAGTTAGGCACACACAAATTATTTTTACGAAAAAGAAAACCCTCATACCTATACTAATATCCAAACTAGAACATTCACATGCTCTATAGGTATTTCCGAATTCTAGGTCAGTGTTATACAAGTATTTAATACATTCAAAACCAAACAATTTAGAATCTAACGTAACAAACAAATTATGCCTACGAGACAAAGCATGAACAACTCGTTTTCCTTTCCTTGTTTATATTTAATAACATATGAAAAAGTTTCAATAAAGTCTACCCACTAAACACGGCATTTATTAAGCTTTTGTTGACCTTTTAGATGCTTGAGCGCATCATGATCTGTATGAATGATGAATTCCTTCAACCACAAGTAGTGTTGCCATGTCTAAAGCGCTCGTACCAAGGCATACATGTTAGTATCGTACGTCAGGTAATTGATTTGGGCTCCGTCAATTTCTCACTAAAGTAAACGACAAGTTTCCCACGTTGCATGAGTACAACACCTACACCAATACCAGAAGCATCATATTCAATCTCAAATACCTGTGAAAAATCAGATAAAGACACTAATGATGAGTCGGTGAGTTTGTCTTTTAAAAGTTAAAATGCAGCTTGTTAAGCTTCTCCCCTTTGAAACAACACATCTTTCTTGATAAACTCAGTGAGTGGGGCAACGATCGTACTAAATTCTTCTACAAAACATCAGTAGAAGCTTGCGAGTCCATGGAAGCTTCGCACTTTGCTAACATATTTTGGGCTCGGCCAATCCTTGATTTCGATTATTTTCTCCTCATCAACATGGATTTCTATTCGCTAACCATGAAGCCTAAAAAGACTTAACTTATTAGTACAAAACGTACACTTTTTAACGCTAGAAAATAAGTGTTGTTCTCGTAAGACATCTTATTTAACACACGAAATGTTATCTTCTAGATTTTTACTATAGTCTAAGATATCACGAAATAGACAACAAAAAAATTTCCTATGTGTCTGACTCATTAAGCGCATAAAAATCATCAAGCATGTCATCAAGGCAAAGAATAGGAGTGGCAATATGTTTCCGTGATTTGGTTTACCGCTTGATAGTCTAGTTACATTTGTCATATGCCATCCTTTTTTGGCATGAGAATCATCGGTGTAGCGCAAAGAGATAAGCTTTCCCAAGTGTATCCTTTGCTCATGAATTCTGAAATTTGACGTTGGAATTCCTTAGTCTCCTCGAGATTAGATCAATAGTTCGGCTTGTTTAGAGTTTTCGCACCAAGCATGAAATATATTGGATGTTCAATTCCATGAATTGGAGATAGTCCATCTGGAATTTCTTCAGAGATGACGTTGCCATAATCCTGCAAAAAATTCATTAAACTCACTTTGGACATAATTAGATTGTTCGTTTGTAATCCAAGCGATTCTTTGTACATAGGTACAAACATTGGCTCACACGGCAAATGGTAATTTTGACCTCACTCGCTCTTAGAAAGAAATTAGTGTTTAACCTTCCGGGTTTACTCTCACAGGCTTTTAACTTGGTTTCCCTTGAGACCTCACATTTTAAGTGACCTACATCATGGCCACTCGAATTTCCCACAGCTTTATCATTCTTCGCCATTTTTAGTTGATCAAGGTGTATCTCTTTTTGGCGTCATTTGTGTTAATCTGATTTGTTTCCTTTGAATTTTAATGTGTACTTGTTGGTGTATCAGCCATGTTGCACTTTGGTATCGGATTGCCAAGGTCGTCTGATTAGATCATGCCCGGCTTGCATTGGGGAAAAGCCATACAACCTGTCATCCTCATGTTTTCCAATACGAAAAGGTACATGAATTTGCTTGTACACCTTTGTCATAACCATTGGGGTCGGTATGGATTGGGGAACCATTGAGTCACTAGTCCAAGCTTTTCGAACATCGAATAACTACCAACATTAGGTCAACTACCACTATTAGTGATAAGACTGCATACCTTATCCTTAACAAAACATCTTGTGTAGAAAAAGTTTTCTCATTGTATTTTCTGCTTAAAACGTAGGTTAAGAAGTCATCTTTCTATAAGCAAGTCTTCTTTAGCAGGCCCTTGTTCTTCCATCTCTTCATCACTGCTATTAAAGGCATTGTAATTTTGCTTGCTATATGTGTTGGTCTCAATTGTTCTATCATCGCACAAGATCATCGTCCTCTTGTTGGGATACTCATTAGCATAATGCCATAAGCCTTGACATTTGAAACATCTATTATCACAAGTGCGTGTATTAGAGTTTTTGGTTGTAGGAGGCTTATGTGTATGTGATGTGTCAAATTTTCCTTTGAACTTCAGTGGAGGATTTGGTCCAAAACCCGTTGATCATCCTTGTTGAAAGGAGATAAGGCACTAGAGGATCTGTTTTGAATTTTTGGAGCCTCTTACTCTCTTAAGATGTTTCAAAAATCTTAAAGCGAGATGCAACAACTCTTCAAAGTCCTTGTAATGTTGGATTTCCACCTCATATTGGATATCTTGGTTTAGGCTGCCAAGAGATCGATCCATCGTTGACTCAATTTCCTCATCTGAGTTGGCTCATAGCAAAAGGATATCCATCACCTTGTAATATTCTTCTACTCTCCGATTGCCTTGCTCCAATTTACCGAGATTTAAAGAGTGTCTCGATGATAGTGTTGATAAACAAATCGTTTCATAATGGTTGTCTTCATCTAAAGGCATGTAGCAATACGTATGGCTTCATTCATTTATCGTGTTGCCAAGGTTTGGTCCCACCATGTTAAGGAATAGTCAGTGAAATGGTCGACAACCAATTGCCTTTTCTTTATCTCTGAGTAATTATGTAACTCAAACACCATCTCCGTCTTACGCTCCCATTCGAGGTAAACATCAACACCATTTTTTTCCAGAGTATGATGCCATTTCAAGACGAATGTCACTGATATTATCATCCAATTGGCCTTGTCTTCTACGGTCATTTCGCGGTCTCCGTGGTTGTTTTACTTCTCCTTTGTAATATGATTCTATTGAGCTATCATCGCTAGAGTTTTGTGAAGAGTCTCTTTGTTTTAACCCAAAGTGGTTTGCTCCTCTGCCCTTGTTCTAACCATTCTAGTAAAGGCGCAATCCGATCTAGCACAAGACAAGGCTCAATCCGATCTAGCACAAGTTGCTTGGGTGAGACATCAAAGCTTGCATTTGAAATTTGTTCAATGAATTTCACCATGGTTGTGAATTTCATCATCGACCATTGTTGTAATCTTTTTTTTTTGCACAAAAAACAAATAAGTTAGTATGAAAAATAGAATTAGACAAGGAAAATAAGTAGATCAAACCTCACAACACTTAAAGTGTTTCACTTGATTTATGTTCATCCTCCTTGTTTCCTCCTTTGAGTTTTCTCAAGCAAACTAGATAAAAAGCTAAGCCAAAGGGATGCCAAATCTTGAGTTTTCAACAAATCAGAATTTACTCTACAACTAGTGACCCAATTTCAATTTGAGTTGCCATTTTTTTGTTTTAAAATATAATAACAAAGACTATTGTATTTTCTCTCGTATTCTAACTTTGTACCATATATATATAAATTTTATTTTTTAGTTTTTATCGTATATATATTTCGAATGAACGATTGGTATAATATTTTTTTTATTGGTTCCTTTCAAATTGAATACACAAAAGATTAGAAAAAATTTGTCGAAACAAAATAGAAATATGACAAAAATAAAATAAGTAAATGATAAAGATGATAATTCTAACGAGGAAAGGAGCTTTAATGCTGCTTGACGTGGATTCAAATCAAAAGTTCCTATTAGGTTGTAGAAGTCATTTCACCTTTAATCAACTAAAAAAGACAAAATAGGTCCACATAATCAGTGAGAATTATGATTGGCCCTAGCCCCTCAAATAACTTGGATTAACAATGAATGAATATTGAATGGCGTTATAAATATCGTCAGAATCAATATTTGTTAAGCCAAAAACGAACTTTGGAATCACTTACAAAGCTCTAATGGTAGTTCTAAGAAGAATTAAAAGAGAAAACCTCTCAGATTAGACTTCAAGTTGTGTTACAAAAGAAAAAATGAAGAACTTAAATAGAAAAATAAAATCTGAACTTAACAGTAGTAATAAATGAAATTACAAAGTTTGATATAAGATATAATGATAAAAACTAGATTTACTTGTGTGGTTTTAATGATGGTTTAGCTTCCCATGTGATTGTAGTTTCTCATGCGTTGAAAATTATGCAAAATTTGTCATTTTGACTTACGATAAATGATAATTATTCATCATTTTGGACTTGAATAAAATGCACCGTTTCAAATTCCCATATTTGTGTTGACTCATTTTTATTTTGTTGCAAGAGGCGTTGAATATTCTTGGCCACATATGCTTGAAGTTGATTTGCCCAAGCTCTCGTGATTGGTTTCATGAGTGCCACATCGCCCAATGGACCGTTGATAGGGACAACATTATTAATTTTCATTGTGATCCCCTCATCTCGGATTTTGGTTAGAAACCTTTGTGAGACTCGATCAAGTAGTCACCCTTTTAACTGAGCAATTTCTGATGTTTTCTATTAATAACATTTATTTTCCCTAGTGTTAGCTTATTTTAAAGTTTTAAAATAAGGTGTTGAGGACGAGATCTTAGACCCGTCACAAATCGCACGAGGATCAATAATGAGGGTCAAGGCAAAGGGATGTGAGATGTTTTATGTAGTGCTTGACCGATCGATTTTACCTAGTTTTATTAAGTTTAGCTTATTTTATTCAGTTTGGATTATTGTTTGGTCTTTATAAATAGGGAAGAATTTTATGATGCTTTAAATCAAGTTTGAATAAATTGAGATTGTCTTTTCTTTGCTATTTCTTAAGATTTAGCTACTAAACTGTTAGAGAAATTCTAAATGTTCACGGACTTATTAACACTAGATCACAAGTATTATGGCATCGTCGATGAGTCTTGGGTTTCTAGTCAGGTTTTACTTAGGACTTAGAACGTTCTTTCTGAGGAAAGATAAGTTCCAGATTTTACTATCGAGATACTAGGGTGTTTCAATTTGTTTTCATTCATCTAACAAAAGAACGTTGGTCTAAATTCATGTCAAGTAGTATAGAGACTCATTTTATGTTAGACTATCTTTCTATCATTTTTTATTCTTATTTTCTCTTGTTTGATTCACTTTAGTAGGTTTTAATTTTGTTTTTAGGTAAATAAAAAACAAAACAAAATGAAGAAAAAAAGAGAAAATAAAAAACAAGGATTAAAGAAGAAAAACAAAAAAAGGAAGAAAAAAGGAATAAGACGGAAAAGGAAAACAAAACAAAACAAAAGGAAATAGAAATAAAAGAAAAGGAAAAGAAAGAAAAGAAAAGAAAGGGAATAAAAAAGAATAAAAAAAAGTTTTGGAGTAGAAATAGAAGTATCATAAATTAGGAATCTTAGATTTAGTGATGACACTATACATTTTTAGTTTCAAATTTTAGTTTGAATTTATCGAAATTAATGGTGAGTTCTAAACTAAATCAAATAAAAAAATCCGATGAAAAGATATGAGAGCGAGTGAAAATCGAGCGAGACAGTTTTTACCGTGAGCTTTGTTCATCTCGCTTTAATTGATCTTTTTGTATTTTAAATAAATTTTATGTTTTTTAGTTATCTTTTCAATGTCAAGTTCAGGAAACAATCGCATGAAACCACTGCAAGGTGGAGGAACAACTATGTTTTCACAAATCATGATGATTGAATCCCATAAGGCATTGATGGATGAGTTCACTATCATCCATCGAAAACTTGATAAGGAGGATGATGCCGATCTTGGAGTTCATCAAGAACAACCGAAGAGACTACCACCTATTGCTAGAAATTCATAACTTATGGATATGGATGCAAAAGAATACACAAAACTTTGGGCACCATGATATGTCCATCAAGTCAAGAATCGAGACGATGATAATGTCAGTTAGAAATTCTAACTTCCTTGGGATGAAGTATCGTACAAACATACTTAGAGTGGGAAAGGAAACTAAAAATAGTTAAGCTAGCTTCGGAAAATTTTATTTAGTACGCGATTGCATGGTGGAATTAGCTCACACTTCATGTTGGTGGTGTGGAGAGAAACCAATAGTGACATTGGATGAAACACGTACAGTGATGAGATGTCGATTTGCACCATATCATTACTGTATAGAGGAAAATCAATGTCCCCAATGACTGGTGCAAAGGATTCAAAGCGTAGAGGACTCTTACAAAGAGACATCCAGGCCAATAGCACAAGGTACTAACAAAATTCTTATGTGTAACCGTAATATTATATGCCACGAATGTTAGGGTCGAGGTCACTATATCAAAGACTATCCAAACCACCGGATAATGTTGGTACGAGTGGATGATGAAAATGTGATAGAACTGGACGATGACATGGTATAACAGGATGACCATATATCTCAAAACCCGGATGAAAGTGGTGAGGAATAATAGGCAACAAAGGATGAATCACCTATAGTATGACGAGTCTTTGAATTACACGATATGGAGGAGCAACTATTGAGGGATGAGAGGTATGAGAATGCGAGTGAACATAAGGTAGATCACCACAAAAATAGTTAGATCTTGAGAGAAACCTAGATAAAGGCCTGTGAGAGTACACTCGTGAGATTAACATTTATTTCTTTCAGTTAGAGAGAACATGACCTTTATACCTCAACGAATGAATGTGTTTACATACAAAGAAATGTTGTTTCTTAACAAGTTAATTTGTATTGTATCGAGATTTGTTCCTAAATCATTCCAAGGTTATCGAGAAGGTATCTTGAAGAATGAACCATCAGATAAAAAGAAGGGACTAGATTTGGTGTGGTCGAGAGATGACATCATGGGCGCACAGAAAAGCTTCTACATAGGTCCAGATCGCAACTTGTAACGTAAGGAGATGGACCTTATAGATTACAAAAATGCATCAACCCTATCCTACAATAATGAGTTACGAGGTGAGTACTAATTTGGGTAATTTCACTGCACTTGTGGACAGGATTTGAGAAAAAATTCTTTTATAGAAAGAGGGAATGATGAGGACGAGATCTTTGATCCATCACAAGTTGCACGAACACCAACAATGACAGTCAAGGTAAAAGACCTTTGAGATGTGTTTGCTCAAATAAACATAAAAAGATGGAAAATGACCACACAAAGACGTCAAGTAACACTTACAATACTAGAGGTCCCTACAAACGATCGACCCGAAACTGGAGGACGGACAATGATCGGCTAGAGCTGAAAATGATCGACCCGAAAATTTCTCTAGACCAACATAATTTTTTTTTGCAGATTTTAAGGTTAAGACTTATGTGGCGCTCGACCGAGCAATTGCACTTGTTAAATTAGCTAATGTTATTCAGTTTTCCATTTTTGTTTGATCCTTATAAATAGGGTATCCATTATATAATATTTTAAACTAAGCTTTAATGAATTGAGAGTGTGTTTTGTTTGCTTATTAAACTCTTGTAGAGATTCAGTGTCACCGGTTTATCAACACTAGATAACAAGTGTTTAGGATTTTCTAGTCGGGTAGTAGTTGGGATTTGAAATGTTATTTTCTAGGGAAAACCGGTTATAGCTATCAAGTTATCAGGGGTTTTTAGTCTATTTCAATCTATTAAACAAAAGAACATCGGTCTAAGACCATCTCGCGCTGTTGCTTCCGCCCGGCCAAGTTGTTGGTTGAATATAGTGAATTCATTCATAATGTATCGAAACTTATCCATCATAATTTACAATTGTGTTTTTAATTTTGTTCTCTTGTACCTCGCGATGGTTCATTGTGATGATATCATTAAATAGACATCAATACGCTAGCTACAAAACATAACACTTAGCAAATATATAAAAATATGAATGGAAAAGAGGATGAATGAAGCTCAAGTTCTCTAAGAAAACTGCTTCGCTTAATTTTTCGAATAGCTCTCCCATCTTTTCTTTGGTTTCTCTTGTTTGATCTAATTTTGAACATAAGGAAAAATTTGAAATTAATTCTTGATGAATTGAAGCTAAATCTTGCTATAAGTGTATAGTGTCGACACTACGTCTAAAATTCCTAATCTTTGATATTTATGTTTTATATGTAAGACTTTTTCTATTTTTATATTCTTTTTTTTTGTTTTTACCTTTTTTATTTTGTTTCTTTTCATTTTCCTTCATTTTTTACTTTTTTCTTCCTTTTGTTATTTTCTTTTTTCTTTCTTCCTTTTTTTTCCTTCTGTTTTTTATTTTCCTAAAACCAAATAAATAAAGATTAAACCAATTAAAATGAATCAAATACAAGGAAAAAATAACTAGAATAAAAAATAAAATGATAGAAAGATAAACTAACATACAAACGAAGCTCTGATAGCATTTTATAAAGTGGTATCAAAATTCCGTTCTTGTGTTTGCCTATCTTTTTATCATTTCATATTTTTATTTTATTTATTTTCTTTTTATTTAATTTTTTTTAATTTTTTTGGTTGTTTTGAAAAAAGGAAGAAATGAAAAAAAAAAGAAAGAAAGAGAAGAAAGTAGAAGAAAATGAATAAGAAAAAAATGAAGTATAAGAAAAAATAAAAAGGAAGAGATGAGATAAAAAACGGAAAAAGGAAAAAGATAGGAAAGAGAAAAATAAAAAAGGATAAAAACGAAAATAAAAATAGATCATATATTTCAGAATGCATGTATTCCTAAACAAAAAATTTAAATTGTTGAAAATTCGCGTTAATAAGGATTAATACTTATATGAAGTCCTAGAGAATGCAATGGATAATTAAAGATAACTACAAATTAATAGTATCGATAAAAAGTGTAAGAAAGAAGATACAAAGGCATGATAGTATATTCAATTAGAAAGAGTTTGAAAATTTGCTACACTTTGGAATTACGAGTTTGAAATTAAAAATTCAAATCCAAATTCATCAATCGAAGTGAAACCGACAAAGACAATGAAAGGAATGAGATATTTGATTGTTTTTATATGTGTTTTGATGCTTTGCAAAAAACTTGGAGACAAAATTGTAGATCTTTAATTGGATTGGATAATTGATTTTGAAAAGTGCAATTAAATGTCAGATTTTGGTGGTCTTTGGTCGGGATTGAAACAATAAAATCTATTCTATAACGAAAATTTCGAGCATTGATATTGGTTTATAACCTACTTAAGAGTTATTTGTACATCCACTAATGAAAAGAACTAAGATTCATTTGTGATGAGCAATGAAAGATATGATTTTTAATCTGATTTTAATTTATTTTTAATGTGCTTTTATATGTTTAATGTGATTTATAATGTTTTGCAAATGTGGTGGAACATAAATTGTCTAATGTGGAACATTAAATATGTTTTTGTATATTATTTCCAACTAAAAGACGAATCGTAAAGCTAGATGTTTTTAAGCATTTAGTTTGAAATATTTTTTATGTTATTTAATGCATATTATTTCTAGTCTAAAGAATAACCATAAATCTAATGGTTTGAAGCATTTGGTTTAAGTTATAATGAAACGGAATTTTTTCTAGTTGTGAGAACCTAGAGAAGTTTATAAGTCTATTTTATATGATCTAATGAAAACTAATAAACTTCATTGGTGTTGGGTATTATTTAAATTCAATTATTGTTGTAGTGATGTGCCCAACAATATGTCCAAGACATTTAACAATAGCATTGTTTCTGTTAGAATTAAGCCTATAGTGGAGATGTTATTAAATAATAAGAAGGCTCGTATGGTTGGGATAGATAAGAGAACTACAATTGTAGAGACTAGTGTTGACAAATTAACCGAAAAATACGACTCGTCTTGAAACGTGTCCCATATCCAAACAAAAATATGTACAACCCACAGATTCAGGTTTGATTTTGGGTAATAAATTAATATAACTCGTGGATTTGGTTTCGAGGTCGAGTTTTTAATCTCTTGACGGGTACTCACTGGTAACCAAGTATTTATTATATGATTGTGTCAAATACCCTTACTTTTTATGATCTTTACAAAATAATACCATTAGGGTTAAAAAGTATCTCCAATTTTTGAGTATTTCTAGTCGTTTGTGTGCCTAGTACCATTGTTTTTCTCTGAATATTTTTCACATAGAAGACAATGAAGGCTCAACATCATTCGATAAAGTATATTTATTGAAATAAAGTATTGTGTTATGTTTTGATACCAATTATTATAACCTTGTTGGATACTTGATTTCATGATTATATTTCATTTAATTTTGATTTTTTGGGGTTTGTTATATATATATATATTATCATTGAAAAGTATCAATATTTACAGTATTAATGTTTAAATTCAATACTCTCGTATGAAGTAAGATACTCGTGGATACATGCCTAATGTTTTGAGTATTTGAAGGTCGAATAATTATATTCCCGAATTTGGATTCGGTACAAAAATAATACTTGTTCAGATACCCTATCATGTACGGATACTCGATCTAAGCCCAACCCTAATTGAGAAGAATACATATGTACACATTCCAAAAGTGATTCAATCATTAGAAAAAACTAAATTGAAGAGTAGGATTTATGTTTTGTATCCTACCTCATACAAGAGCTTTGAATTTAATAATATTGGGTGGTGAATTAGAGACAATTATAGATGTACATTCAAAAGGTGAAATCTGAATAATGTTTCTTGTCAGTAGGCATTGTGTGATGATAGAAAAGAAAATAGTTCTTGAGTCTTATAGTAATGAATATTATTTGGTGTATAAATGACAAAAAAACCTTTAAGAATTTAGAAGAAATCTGATGATACTCTCCATCGGTAATAAAAAACATTTCTGGGATATATCGTAGAAAAAAGGATCCGAACGAATCTCTATAGAAAAAAGAATCCAAATTGAGCATAGACGACACAAAAGGTAATTTTAGTCGTTCATGTGCATCCGAGCATAATAATAGATCATGTAAACCCTTTAGAAATTGTTACAACAGAGAAAATGAAGGCAAGACTTGTCCATAATAAAGTTTAGTCTGAATTATATGTTTAATCTATTTTATAATATGTTGCATTGAATATGGTAAAACAAAAGTTATCTAATGTCAAACATGGCGTGTTTGAGATATAATGTTTTCAATCTAAATAAGAATTGACATGCCAAATATTTGAATCATTTAATTTTAAAATTGATACAAGTTATAACAAGGCATATGTTATTTCTAGTTGTGAAATACTAGAGAAGTTTAATAAGCCCAAATTTTATGAACGGATGAAAACTAATCCATATCATTGGTGTTGGTCATTATTTAAATTTGATTGTTGTTATAGTGATGCATTAAAAAATATGACCGAATCATTTAACAAAAATATTGATTTTATTAGAGTTAGGTATATGTGGATATGTTATATATAATAAGAAGGCTTGCTATTATTAGAATATATCATAATGTTATTGTTGCATATAACTACACGAATGTGCGCACTCTAAAAGTGATCCGATCATTAGAAAAAACTAAGTTTCAGAGTGTGAGTTATGTCTCGTATTGTAGTTCGTACAATAGATGTAAAATTGATGATGATGAAACTTTTATGTGATTAATTTACAATAACATACATATACATTTAGAGTATGAGATATGAATATTATGTCTTGCCAACATTCATATTGTGTGATGATGAGAAGGAGAATTGATGATGAGTCTTATATTAATTAATATTATTAGTTTGTAAATGACAAGAGACCTATAGGAGAAATATTTTTCCATTTTATGGAACAAAGTTTTGCAAGAAATCTAGTGCGACTCTTAATCGGGGTAACAAAGGTCATCATAGTCGATGTTGTGAATCCAAATTGTTATAGTAGAGCAAATTATGGTAAGACTTGTGCAACATAAATTTGAGTCTGAATTATATGTTTAATCTCATTTATAGTTTGTTGCATTGAATAAAGAATTATCTAACATGGAACATCATATATGGTTGAGACATTATTTTCAATCTAAAGAAGAACTATAAGATCAAAGGTTTTAAGCATTTAGTTTGGAATACCGATTGAGTTATAATGAGGCAGTTGTTATTTATAGTGATAAGAAACTAGAAAAATTTAATAAGTTTTAATTTTGATTCTTTGATAAAAACTAATCCATGTTAATGGTGTCGAGCAATATGTAAAACCTTTGATCTTCTTATGATTGTAGCGATGAGCTAAACAAGATAGTTGAACCGTTTAAAATTTGCACAGAAACACACATGTACACACTAAAAATGATTCGACAATTCGAAAAAGATTAGTTTAAAAATATTATTTTAGAATAATTATAACCAGAAAAAAGCATTTAAAAATGAAAAGAAAAACTTACAGCGTAATCAAAATCAAACAGACCACAACACTGAAACAACATAGGAACTCCAAGCTATTGAAAGTACTCAATTAAGCAAGAATTTGTAGCGAAATCAAAACCATTGACACAAAAAGAACAAGTTTGTAGACCTAAAATTCCATTGCGCAGTGATTGCTGTGCCATAGTAAACATGAAAATCACAACGATTAATGATGTGCGTTAAGCTCAAGTAATAAAACCTAGACTAACTCTTCCGCAAGAATACGGATCGTGTAGTAACTAGGGTCGAACACAAGGAATTGATGCGACTTATAAGCTATTAAACTAATTGAATAGACGTGTAAGGTGACTAAAGATGGAATTGTGATTGAACTAAACTAAACTAAATCGACGAGATAAACTTATGACTAAGCACCATGGGTATCGAGAGTTTGCATAACGATGTAACGAAGTTCTAAAAGGATAATTGGTCTAAGGTACTATAATGAGTTCAGGGAATTCAAGCTCTCCTATAGGAACTGACTGGCGTAGACTTGTCCACTATCTAGCATGCATATACCAATATATCTATTACGCATCTTACATGGATAGACGCATTATGACCGCTATCCTAATCCCTAGATTCAATCGATTGACCTGGCGTAGATTCTAAACCGATTAAACCCTAAATCATGGCTAAGTTCCAAAGTCTAATGCCCTGGCGTAGATTTATTAGACTTCTATCATCATCAATCAAGTGGCGTACAAGTATTGAAGCATTAAGATCAACCAATCAATCTGAAAACATGATCAAATACCAAATTCATTCATAACGAGTGGCGTACAAGTATGAAAGCATTAAGATCCACCATTCATTAAGCACAAAACTTCGTTACAACATGGCAATACTCTCTAACCCATGGCAATAGATCTACTCAGACATGAAAACAGCAAAGGAAACACAAGAGAATACTAAATTCGACATAGATAGAGAATGAGATAACTTCCTATTCATAAACCGATGTCTTCAATAGATCCTCCATCCTCCGGATCCCTCGTTCCGTCCTTCTCGATCCCTCCAA
>CM071873.1:21034457-21044920 GCA_036759665.1 Gynandropsis gynandra
CGTACGAACACGGAAAACATAGAAGCACATACAACTATGGTGTTTGCGTTAATAGTGATATAGAGGGTGATAACTTCTAAGGTATTTTGCACCAAATCATACAACTTGAATATTCCGGTCTCGTTGGATTGAAGGTTATGCTTTTAAAATGTCAGTGGTTTGACCCAACCGTAGGACGTGGAATATGAAAAAACCGTTGGGGAGGAATTGACATCAACCCGGCACGACAATATGGTAAATATGATCCATTCATCACAATAGATCAAGCAGATCAAGTATGTTACGTGCAATATCCAACAACATTGAAACGTCGAAGAGAGGAGTGGTGGTCCGTAGTAAAGATCAAGCCACGAGGGATCATAAGCTCTGATGATAAAGAAGATCCATTGCAACCCGATCATCCGTTGCAACCCGATCATCTGCAGCCGATTCGTTTAATTGATACAGATCGCGAGGAGATTCTTGCGAGGAATGACATAGACGGAGAACTCATACGCGATTATGAAGACGCTGAACCAGAAGATGCTGAAGATGAAAACGGCGATGAATTCAATGAACAAGCGAAAGATGACTCGCCCATCGATGAATCTACTGAAGAAGAAATGTAAATACAATAATGTTACTATGTGTAATACATGTAGATGATATGTAATGTAAATGACGTATAACGTCCATGAACGATGTTTCATGTTTGATGTATTAATCGAAATGTTAATACAATCGAACATGTTATATAAACGATGTTTGATGTATAACAAATTAAAATAATCTAATACCAATGTTGAAAATATTAACGATTGTTGAAACACGAATTTGCCCTTGACACTTAGAAAAAATTTCATGAATTTTCAATAATCGCAACGGACGTTCGTTGGAAATACCAACGGATGACCGTTGGAACGTTAGAAGTTAAATTGACGCCACGTGTTGACGCTTGACGCCACGTGTTGATTTCCAACGGTCATCCGTTGGCATTCCAATGGACGTCCGTTGGAAAAGTGTAATGATGACTGCAGAAATTGCAGCTTTCCCAACCGTTTTTTCAGGTTTCCAACGGTCTTTTCCGTTGGAAGGGTAGACGAGCCGCCTTTTAGCAGTCCGTCGCCTCGGGAACACGCATTCCCAACGACCATCCGTTAGAATTTCCAACGGATGGCCGTTGGGAATGCGAAACGTCGCGTCAATTTAATTCGTCCGTTGCGATGACGTATTTTCCAACGGTCATCCGTTGGAATTTCCAATGGATGGCCGTTGGAAATTCCGGTATATATATTGCAACGAAACTGTTCTTATTTCAACACCAAAACACAAATCCAGAATTAAAAGCATTACAAAACCTTAGAAAAAATGAGACCGAACGTTCTCTTGGAACGTTATGGTAAATTGTAGATAATTGTATTTAATTTTATTTAAATTTCGTAAATATTATCTAACTTTTTATTTTGATATGCAGGTTTGATGAGGATGATGTGTTAAAACACACCAACAATAACATCATCCAAGGGTCGTTACAGGACGATCTCTACTACTCCTGACAAGTGACACCAGAAGTTGTGCGCCAGCGGTGGTGGCGCACTTTTATTGTAAGTGTTTTAATTATATTTCACTTTATAATTATTAATATATTTGAAAACTAATAATTTTATAACTTTGTTTGCAGCGTTCATATAGATGGCGTCGAACTCATACGTTGCGTATCTACACAGCATGGATGCGCGACATGCAGGTTCGATTACGCCTAATGATGAACGGTGCAAAGCGCAACTACTACGCCAACAACAGCAAACCGCGATGGGCAACCGAAACGGTGTTCAACAAAATTATTGAGCACTGGGAGTCCACGGAATTCAAGGCCAAGAGCGAGAAGGCCAAACAAAATCGCTACGGTGAGAAGGTTCCCGGAGATGGTCCGCATCGCCATACTTCGGGACCAAAATCCTTCACGAAGAGAAAAAAAGAATTGGTAAAGTTTTAATTATTTAGATTTTTTAATTACTTAAATATTTATCTAACAAAATTTCTTTTATATTGTAGATGCAACGTATGGGAAGAGAACCGACTCTTCTTGAAGTGGTATTAGAAACCCACGCAAAGAAAAAGTCGGTTGTCGGAGAAGAGGCTGCCGAACCGCAACTCATCGATCCTCAAGCGGCCCAAATCGTGAGAGCTGTGACGGAGAAGATCACACAGCAATCTCAGACTTGCGGTTCAAGCCCCGACGACCTCAGTCCTTTATAAAAGGACCAAATTTATTTAGAGGTAAAAGATTATTATTTTATTTGTAAATTATTAATCAAATAATTTGTTAAAATCTAACATTACTCTTATTTGTCTTGTAGTCGGTGAGACCGTATAAGGGACGTCTATACAGTCTCGGATCGCTTCAAAAGGATATAATCGAGGACATCACGGCAGTACCTCTAGCGGTGCAAGAGAATTTTTCGCAACAACGGCGGATCGAAGATCTCGAAACACAACTTCGAGAAACTCGAGCCCAAGTGGCGCGAGTACAACAATTGGAGAGCGTCATTGAGTTGATGTCCGGCCAGGTGAGGGGATCAACACCTCAGCAAGAACCGGAACTCGATTCGGATGCAACTTCGTTTAGAGGTGGTGGTGATGGCGGAGATGATATAGACGCAATCGACCTGAACGATTTGTAATAGGAAATAGTTTTAATTTTTGTGTTTTGTAATATAATTTTAATATTCATATTCAAAACTCTTTAGTTTTAAAAATATTTATATTTTGTTTTTATTTTTTTCATTTTTTTAAACTTTCCAACGGGCATCCAGTGCGAACACGGGCATCCGTTGGCATGCATTTCCTGCCAAATCTTTCCCGCCATTTTGCAACGGGCGTTTGTTGCTATTTCCGGCCACCTGGCAACAGATGTCCGTTGCAAAAATGAATTTTCCCCACCTAATTTGCAATGGACAGCCGTTGCCTTCAAAACGGCCGTCCGTTGCAATCGTGCAACGGTGATCCGTTACAATGTTTTCTAACGGGCTTTCCATTACAGTTTTTCCAACGGAAAAATTCGTTGCCACGTCGTTGCAATTTTGTAACGGATAATATCCGTTGAAATTCCGTCGCAAATTACAACGGATCCTCATTTGTAATGAACTTTTCGCAACGGTCGGGAATCCGTTGGCGTCCGTTGGAAACGGCCGTTTCCAACGGATTTTTGGCACTTTCCAACGGATATGTCCGTTGGAAAGTACCAGTTTTTTGGTAGTGCAATTCATTTTAGTGTTTTAGAAATTTGCCTCACATCACGATCAATTCAATCCTTGTTAGTTTAGTCGTATTCTTAGTTTAGGTTGCATTAGTCCCCAGTGTTCGACCCTTGTATTACACTGATCCGTACTCTTGCGGTAAGTGAATATTAGGATTTTTATTGCGTGTTAGTTCGTACATCAATCCAAAAGTGTTCATTCATTAGAAAAAGCTAAGTTTATGACTTGGAGTTATCTCTCGCATACTAGTTTATACTAGATATTTGAAATTAGTGATGCTAGAATTTGTTATGTGGTTAATTTGCAGCAATTCACATGTATATTTAGAAAAGATGAGATATGAATAGTATTCATGACCAACATGTATATTGTGTGATTATGGAAAAAAGAATAATTGTTGAATCTTGTATTAGTGAACATTATTTTGTGTGAGGAATGAGACCTACTTCTTGTTACAAAAGTTTTGGAGAACTTTGGCGATACTCTTAGTGGGCGTAAAAAATATTTTATTTGAGTCTCCATGAAAAGGGGTCCAAGTTGAGCAAACATGACACGAAAACTTATTGTTTTCAATATGGTCATTCCTGACATAATGTTAGATAATTTAAACCCTTTTAAATTGTTATAGTAGAGCAATTTAGGGCTAGAAATATGTAGAATCAATGATGCGCTAGAATCATATGTGTTATATGATTTATGACATGTTTCATTGAATGTAATAGAACAAAAATTGCCTAACATGAAATATTTTATGTGTTTGAGGCATATTACTTGCAACCTAATGATCATTTCGTTTTCATACGTATTTCTTGCACGATTTTAGAGATGTTAATGATATAGATGCGATGCTTTACGTATGATTCCGTATCCGTTTTACTTGTTTTCGTGTTTTTATGTTCTTACAGGTTTTTATGCGTATTCGGTTCATTTCGAAGCTAAAGGACGTGCACGAGACAAAGTGCCAACATCGAGGATCATCACGAGACAAACGGGATGAGAATCGGCAAACAATAGCCACTACCCATGCGGGTAACTCCCTAGCCCGAGTGGACATTTGTTACGGTGATTTTGTCTAGCAAATTGAGCACGGGTCGGGCAAGAAATACCACACCAGGGGCCTCAACCCGCTCAGGCAGCACTTCAGCCCGAGCGGGCAGCCTCTTTACTTATCGCGTTCTTGCGCGATCTTCCGCGCCGTACCCGAGCGGGTCACTTACCCTGTCCGCACGGGTCGCGTCCGTCACCTGCAACTCCAAATAAGTTAATTTGACTTAAAAAATGGGAGTTTGTTGGGGACTTAAAAAATAAGGAAAACGACTTTAGAGAAGAGGAATAAGTGATATTTCGCTGGAGAAAGTAATGGAAACGTCACCCAACTTATTCAAGAATGGAAACTCATAAAAAGACAACAATCGGTGGCTGCTACAACAAAAGGAATAACTGAACGTCCAGAAGGAAAGAGAGGAAGAAAAGGAAAGAAAAGAGGAAGGAAAGAAGAAGAGAGGAGTGAGAGGTCGAGCGGATTGACTCAGTTTGGAGTTCTTGATCAAGGAAAGAGAGTAGAGATAAGGAGGAGGTTCTTGCGAAGGATACTTACAAGGAGCATTGGAGATCAACCTCAAGACTTCGGTTTCGTTTGGTTTTCATGTTCCTTAGCCCTTCTATTTCGTTTATGATTGTTTACGGACGCATGAGCGAGTAGTTTGTTTGTTCTAGGAGAAGGGATTAACCCATGGCTATCCCGGAACCACTTTTGATTTATCTTTGAATGCATCTTCCCGTTTTCGTTTATCTATTCTTTGTCTGAGAGCTTAAATGACTTGTGTTTACGAAGGCCTAGTAGATACATGTTTTAGGGATTAGGAGAATTCTAGTCCTAAAAGATCAAGTTTAGAACAACCGAGGTTAGGCCACGAAACTAGGGTAGCAGCGGTTGAGGGTAAAACGGATGAATCACAGGTCTTATGGGTTTAGTTCAAGGTGTCAGCCACGAAAGTAGGGGGTAACTTGACTAGATCACGTGTCTATGCCTCAAGAGAGGGTATATATCATATTAGGATTGTCTGTCTTAGATAACTTGAATGGGATTGCATGATAGATAGGTTGATTGTTGGCTTCGGTAGTCTTGTGGTGAAACTGGTTTCCTGGAACGTTTGTCTCATTCCTAAGAACTAGTTTGTTTATTTGTTTTCTTAGTATTTCATTCTTAGAATCATATTTCGTTCGTTAGCAATTTTGATTCGTAGTTTGAGTTTAGGTTGTGTTGCGTAGTCCTTGTGGGATCGACACCTAAAGTACTACACACGTGCTGTGCATTTACGGATAGTTTAGGTTATTTGTTTAACTTTGATAACGCATCAAGTTTTTGGCGCCATTACCGGGGACTATTGTCAACACATCTTAGATTCGAACCTAGAGTCTTTCTTGTTTTGTTTTTGTTTTTGTTTCCTTTTCTTTCGTTTCTTTCTACCTAATTACGTCTATTTGTCCTTTGTTGGTTTATGACCAGGTCTCAAGGTGCTTCAAATCTACTCTAAATCGACCCAGAGATCGACCCAGAGATCGACCCAGAGATCGAGCGAATTTGCAGACAACTGAGAAAGGGCAATGAAAAAGGTAACACAGAGCCATCAGATCAACGAGATATGGATAATCAGAACGGCCACGAGCAGCTTCAATTACCTCTCGCTAATTTGGGGCACTTGCAGCAATAGCCACTTGCACCTCAACCGCAAGAACCACAGACTCCTCCACCACGTCATCTCAGGGATTACGTGGTGCCGAACATGAACAACGTGCAAACAGCCATAAGGATGCATGCTGTTGCGAGAGAACAGTTTGAGATTAAGCCGTCGATTATCAACATGCTTTATTAGAAGCAATTCATTGGTGGAAATCACGAGGATCCCCATCAGCACCTCAGAGAATTCCTTGAGCTTTCTAAGACGTTCAAGATACACGGAGTCTCAGAGGATGCGATCTTATTGCGTCTCTTCCCCTTCTCAATTGGGGGAAGAGCAAAAACTTGGCTGCAATCGCTCCCCGCTGGATCTATCACGACTTGGGATAAGCTCTGCACATTGTTCTTATCACACTTCTTTCCTCTAAGTAAGACGATTCAAATAAGGGGGGGAAATCACAACGTTCAGATGCAGAGATGGAGAAACTTTGTTTGAGGCGTGGGGCAGATTTAAGGATCTTCTACAGTTGTGTCTACACCATGGTCTTGAGCAGTGGTACGTTATCCAAACCTTTTACAATGGAATTTCAGACGAACACCGAACGAAATTGGATAATGCTGCTAGAGGATCGTTTATGGATTTGAGCGTCGAGGAGGCATACGAGCTGATTGATAACCTTGCCATGAACCACACCATGTGGTCAACACCGAGAGGTATGCCTAACAGCACTCGTCGTCTATATGAGCCGAATCAGAGCAGGGCTACGGGTAATGCATCGTACGCCATGTACTGTGTGAATTGTGGAGATACGGAGCATGTAGCGTATCAATGCATGGTACATGAGGATTTCAAACGATGAATTATGCCCAGCAGCAAGGAAACACTCAATTCAGGAATACCTACAACCCGAAATTGAGGAATCACCCGAATCTTTCGTATCGAACGACTCAACAGGTAAAGTATTCGGGGTTTCAGCAAAGGCAGCAAACTTTTCAGAAAAACAACCAGCAATTCCAGCAAGCTCAGCAAGTTCCGCAAGCTCCTCAACCTCCTCAAGCCTCTTCGTCAAACCTTGAAGGAGTGTCGCTCGAATTTATTAAGGACCAAAGGCAGCAACAATTGAGTCAAACCAAATTCAACGCGGATGTGGGGATAGCGATTAGTGAGCTTAAATCTCATATGGAATCCTTGAGCACACATGTGAAGATGCTAGAAAATTCCATAGCACAACAGGCTGCCTTATCCTCTTGGAATCGCGGACAGCTTCCCGGTAAACCCGATCTTAACCCGAGAGAGCACGTGAACGCCATCACCTTGCGCATCGGTAATGTGCTCGAGAATCCACCCCGAAAGACCAAGAGAAAGCTGCTGGAAAATCAGTGGATAAAGGAAAGGGCATTATGAATGAGGGAGGAGCTGAATCAGAATTGGAGAAACCGTACGTTGCTCCATCGGTGTACAAACCTCCGATAACTTATCCTCAACGGTTGGTGAGCAGCAAGAACGAAGTAAGGTATGGAGGGTTTGTAGAGATCCTTAAGAAGCTTCAAATCAACATACCGTTCATAGAAGCCCTCCAAAAAATGCCACGTACGCCAAATTCCTCAAAGAAATTCTGTCCAACAAACGGCGTATCGAAGAGAGTGAGACGGTAGCACTCACCGAGGAATGCAGTGCCATTCTTCAAAACAAGCTGCCCACGAAGTTGAAGGACCCTGGAAGCTTATCCATTCCGCGCACAATAGGTAATCTTGATATCGATAAAGCTTTGTGTGATTTAGGATCAAGCATGAGCCTCATGCCACACTCGGTCTTCAAGCGGATGAACTTCGACGACCTCAAACCTACCAAGATGTCTCTGCAACTCGCTGACCGTTCGGTAAGATATCCAGTGAGGATTTTTGAATACATTCCCACCAAGTTAGGTAATCTTTATATACCCGCTAACTTTGTTGTACTTGATATTGAAGAGGATGCTAGGATACCTATTATACTTGGCAGACCGTTCTTAGCTATTGCAGGTGCGATGATAGACGTACAAAAAGAACTTTCCCTTTCCTTACGTGTTGGAGACGAAACGATTGAATTCAACTTGTCCAAATCCATGAACGGAACTTCCATCAAGGAGTCTTGCTTTCGAATTGACTTGCTGGACGAGTTAACGAACGACACGTTTGATCAAGTAAGTATTTCCGATCCCCTCGTTAGATGCTTGACTCAAGTTTGCAAAGATGCAGGTTTTACCGACGAAGAAGCTGAGGCGTACGCAGAATTCATGAGTGTTATTGAAGCACTAAGAGACGCCCCATGTGAGGAGATACCACACGAAGCACAAGCTGACTTCGCAGTGGAGAAGGCGCCCAAACTCGAGTTGAAGCCTCTTTCTTCTTCTCTTCGATATGAATACCTCAGACTTAATGATCTATATCCCGTTATTGTTAATACTGACTTGAGTGCAGATGAGACATAAAAGCTACTTGAATGCTTAAAAAATCATAGGAGAGTGATCGGATACACCATCGAGGATATCAAGGGACTAAGCCCTTCGTTGTGCATGCATCGAATATTCATGGAGGACGGGCATAAACCATCCATCGAAGCGCAAAGGCGGCTGAACCCCAACTTAAAAGAGGTAGTGAAAAAAGAGATACTAAAACTTTTCGATGCAGGTATCATATATCCTATCTCGGACAGCGAATGGATGAGCCCCGTGCATGTCATGCCAAAGAAAGGAGGAATGACGGTAGTACGCAACAATAACAACGAGCTGATTCCAACGAGAACTGTCACGGGATGGAGGATGTGCATAGACTACCGCAAGGTCAACAAGGCGACGAGGAAAGATCACTTCCATCTCCTATTCACCGACCAAATGTTAGAACGGTTAGCGAATCATGCCTATTTTTGTTATTTGGACGGATATTCTGGTTTCTTTCAGATTCCCATTCACCCTCCAGACCAGGAGAAGACGACTTTCACGTGTCCTTATGGGACATTCGCCTACCGTCGTATGCCTTTTGGCTGCAACGCTATGGCTACTTTCCAGCGTTGCATGATGGCAATCTTTTCCGATTTAATTGAACATATCATGTAAGTGTTTATGGATGATTTTTCGGTTTATGGCTCTACATTCGATGATTGCCTCGTTAATCTTTCTAGAGTGTTGCAGCGATGTGAGGAAGCGAATCTTGTTCTTAATTGGGAAAATTGTCACTTTATGGTGAAGGAAGGTATTGTACTTGGACATATGATCTCATCGAGGGGCATAGAAGTCGACGAAGCCAAAATCGAGGTAATCGAAAAACTTCCTCCACCTGTTTCAGTTAAAGAAATTCATAGCTTCCTAGGGCATGCAGGTTTTTATCGGAGGTTCATCAAAGACTTCTAAAAAATTACAAAACCATTGACGGAGTTGCTGGCCAAAGATGTTGCATTCGACTTCTCTCAAGAGTGCCACAACACCTTCAACACCATCAAGACAGCATTGGTTTCTGATGCGTATCAGAGTTAAATATAACCTAATCTACCCGCAAGTGCACGGCACGTGTGTAGTATTTTAGGTGTCGATCCCACAGAGACTACGCAACGCTACCTAAACCCGAACTACGAATCAAACTTGCTAACGAAAGAGTGGTGATGAAGAATAAAATACTGAAAGTAAACTAAAACTACTTGGGTTCTAACGATAAGACAAGCGTCCTAGGAAACCGGTTTCACCACAAGACTACCGAAACAAACGATCAACCTATCTATCATGCAATCCCAGTTAAAACTATCTAAGGCGGACGATCCTAACATGATATCTACCCTCTCTCAAGGCATAGACACGTGATCTAGACAAGTTGCCCCCTACTTTCGTGGCTGACACCTTGAACTAAACCCATAAACTCTGTGATTCGCCCGTTCACCCTCAACCGTTGCTACCCTACTTTCGTGGCCTAACCTCGGTTGTTCTAAACCTGACCTTCCAAGTCTAGAATTCTCCTTTCGGTCCTTCTCCTAACCCCTAACACATGCATCTACGTGATCAGCGCAAACACAAGTAGATTTAAGCACTCAAACAGAGAATAGATAAACTAAAACGGGAAGATGCATTCAAAATAGATCAAAAGCGGTCTCGGGATAGCCAAGGGCTAATCCCTTCTCCTAGAACAAACAAACTACTCGCTCATGCGTCTGTAAAGAAACATAAACATAGTAGAAAGTCTAAGGAACATAAAAACCAAACAAAACCGAAGTGGTGCTGCTTGATCTCCAACGCTCCTCGCTTATCTCTTCGCAAGAATCTCCTCTATCTTCGCTGAATTGTTCTCCTCTGTAAGCTTGCTGTAATCACGTCTTTTTGCCTCCTTTTAAGCCTCCTAAGTCGGTCCAATTGTTGCCCTAATTGCCCCACGAGTTCCCTTATGTTTTAAGTTAAGTTTACTTAAGTTTTGAGCAGTTACGGGCCGCGACCCGCTCGGGTAGGGAGGGTGCCCGCTCGGGTGCCGCTAGGGCAACTCGTGCAGATTGTGCTGCTGGAATGAGGCCCGATCGGGCATGG
>CM071873.1:21051886-21062886 GCA_036759665.1 Gynandropsis gynandra
GAAAAATTGCCCAAACAAGAAAAGAAAGTGGTTAGTTATTTATACAAAAAAAAAACATGGTTAGAGAAGAGATATGAGAGCCATATGGCTAGAAACTATAAAAAAACATTTCCACTGGTTCAAGAACATAAACTAATGCAAAGAAGAGTGGAAAACACACAAAAAAGTAAAACTCCAGCAGCTGGACAAGAAGGGAGGAGTAGCCAAAGAGAAAAAGGAGGAGAAAAGGAAAGAAAGAAAAGAGGAAAGAGAACGAAGGGGAGCTGGAGTCGAATTCAGTTTTGGAGTTTTAAGATTTTTCCGGGCAAACTACGGTCCTGTTGGTCTGGCCCTTTTCAGGTACGAGAGGTATTCCCGCACGAAGCAGTAGAACTTTGGAGTGAGACGAGTGGCACATTCAAAGCTAATGGACAGTGGCTAAAGCTCTACCAAGCCGCTCAACCGATCGAAAGTGGAAAATCCATTTCCCTTTCCGATCCACCCGTCACGCACACATGAGGAATGGAGATGTCAAAGCTTAAAGACGTTAAATAAGCGCTTTGTGAGAGGCAACCCAGCTGTTTTCTTTTATTTTTCTTAGTTTTTAGTTTGAGACTCGGTTATTCGTTTTCGTTAAAAAAACACAAAAACACAAAAAAAACCCACCACAAACGTGCTTCATTTCCCTTACCCTCCATCGGAGCTTCACATCGAGGATGCCGTTCAATTCAAGTCTGGGGGAGCAGCTCACGTTTGTCAGGTGATTTCGTTTCATTTTGTTTTAGTTTCTCTTTGATTTCGTAGTTTTTATGTTGTTTTTGATTTTGTGAGTCAGAGTCGTCCCAGGCACTTGTCTAGTGCCACATTTTGAGATGAACCCTGAACCTAGGATGTTTAAGAAGTTGACCTTTTCCGTGAGATTTTGCATGTTTGATCTAGGTTTTCCCAAGCGTTAGAGATTATTAGTCGGTTGAAAAACAATAGGTCGTAGTTCTTTGGGAATCCTAATGTTGCTTGTGGGGGTTTAGACGAGGTTGCTAGGTTAGTTTATCGTTTATTCTCTCTATCCATATGGCCATACTTCGTGTGGATGATGCTTTACTTCACTTTTCTTTGAGGATTACTATATCGTATGAGATTGAGCTTATTTGCAGATTAAGAGCGCACACTAACACTCTGCTGTCGATAGAAATAATGCCTAAAAAGCATGATCTAAAATCGATATGAGTGCATCGACCTTGATACTCTTTCGATCGCTCGGGTCTAAGTGATGGGTTGGCGATCATCTTTCTACGTCCTAAGGGCATGGCACAATAAAACACCGCCTACTCCGCTGCACTCTTAAACGAGATGCATGAGTATACCGTCATCGGTAGTCTGGGTCTAAGTAGATGCTGGATCCCTTCAAATCCGACGTCCTAGAAGCCTAGTGTGTGCATAAAAATAAAAAGAAAAGAAAAAAAGGAAAAAGAAGACATGAAAAGAAAATAAAAAGAAAGAAAAAAAAAGAGAAAGAAAAAAAAGGAATAAAGAAAGAAAGAAGTTCGGAAAAGAAACAAGTATCCTCGGTTGTTCTAGGTTTAGCATTGTCTGAAGTCTTGTTTGGTGGAGACAGTTACGGTGCTAGTTGATCGGTTAAGTTCGCATTAGCGGTACTTCTAGGAGAAGGGGGAATTTTGGGATTTTGTATACCCCACGTGTTCCACGTTTATGTTTGTTTAGGGACAAGCAAACATTCAAGTCCGGGGGATTTTGATCATCTTGTTTTCATACGTATTTCTTGCACGATTTTAGAGATGTTTATGATATAGATGCGATGCTTTACGTATGATTCCGTATCTGTTTTACTTGTTTTTGTGTTTTCATGTTCTTATAGGTTTTTATGCGTATTCGGTTCATTTAAGAGCTAAAGGACATGCACGAGACAAAGTGCCAACATCGAGGATCATCACGAGACAAACGGGACGAGAATCGACAAGGAATAGCCACTACCCGCGCGGGTAACTCCCTAGCCTGAGCGGGCATTTGTTACGGTGATTTTGTCGAGCGAATTGAGCACGAGTCGGTAAAGAAATACCACGCCCGGGCCTCAGCCCGAGCGGGCAGCACTTCAACCCGAACGGGCAGCACCTTAGCCCGAGCGGGCAACCTCTTTTCCCATCGCATTCTTGCACGATCTTCCGCGCCGTACCCGAGCGGGTCACTTACCCTGCTCTCGTGGGTCGCGTCCGTCACCTGCAACTCCAAATAAGTTAATTTGACTTAAAACAAATGGGAGTTTGTTGGGGACTTATACAATAAGAAAAACGACTTTAGAGAAGAGGAATAAGTGATATTTCGCTGGAGAAAGTAATGGAAACGTCACCCAACTTATTCAAGAATTGAAACTCATAAAAAGACAACAATCGGTGGCTGCTGCAACAAAAGGAATAACTGAACGTCCAGAAGGAAAGATAGGGAGAAAAGGAAAGAAAAGAGGAAGGAAAGAAGAAGAGAGGAGTGAGAGGTCGAGCGGATTGACTCAGTTTGGAGTTCTTGATCAAGGAGAGAGAGTAGAGAGAAGGAGGAGGTTCTTGCGAAGGAGACTTACAAGGAGCATTGGAGATCAACCCCAAGACTTCGGTTTTGTTTTGTTTTCATGTTCCTTAGCCCTTCTATTTTGTTTATGATTGTTTACAGACGCATGATCGAGTAGTTTGTTTGTTCTAGGAGAAGGGATTAGCCCATGGCTATCCCGGAACCACTTTTGATTTATTTTTGAATGTATCTTCCCGTTTTCGTTTATTTATTCTTTGTCTGAGAGCTTAAATGGCTTGTGTTTACGAAGGCCAAGTAGATACATGTCTTAGGGATTAGAAGAAGGACTGAATGGAGAATTCTAGTCCTAGAAGATAAGGTTTAGAACAACCGAGGTTAGGCCACGAAAGTAGGGTAGCAGCGGTTGAGGGTAAAACGGATGAATCACAGGTCTTACGGGTTTAGTTCAAGGTGTCAGCCACGAAAGTAGGGGGTAACTTGACTAGATTACGTGTCTATGCCTTGAGAGAGGGTAGATACCATATTAGGATTGTCTGCCTTAGATAACTTGACTGGGATTGCATGATAGATAGGTTGATTTGTTGTTTTGGTAGTCTTATGGTGAAACTGGTTTCCTGGAACGTTTGTCTCATTCCTAAGAACTAGTTTGTTATTTGTTTCCTTAGTATTTCATTCTTAAAACCATATTTCGTTCGTTAGCAAGTTTGATTCGTAGTTTGGGTTTAGGTTGTGTTGCGTAATCCCTGTGGGATCGATACCTGAAATACTACACACATGCCGTACACTTGCGGATAGTTTAGGTTATTTGTTTAACTTTGATAACACATCACCTAAATAAGAACCATTTAGCAAAGGATTGAAGCATTTTGGGTTAGAATAATGTTTCAAGTATTAATGAGTTAGATTGTTTTAGTTGTGATAAATTAAATAAATTTATTAAGTTTGATTTTGATAATCTTAATGAAATTACCGCGCGTTATTGATATCAGACATTATTTAAACCTAGTTGTTATTGTAGTCTTATAAGAAATAATATGGTTTAACAAGAATATTGTTCTTTCTAGAACTAGGCCTATGGTGGAGATGTTAAAAATAATAAGTCTACTTAATTTTAAAATCGATAAGAGGGGTTCAATTGCAAAAAAAGTATATACACATGGATAAACTAATTTAAAAAACAATTCCCTCGTTAGAAAAATTTAAGTTTAAGAGTTAAATTTATGTCTCGTATGCTAGTTCATAAAATATATTTGAAGTTCATGATGCTAGAATTTTATGTGGTTAATTTATAACAATGTACATCTAGATTTAGAAGATGATATATGAACATTCTTTATTTTTATGATAGAGATTATGTGATGATGAAAAGAAGAATAATTGTTGACCCTTATGTTAATGATTATTATATTGTATGTAAGTGGAGGCCTTTACTCCAATATTTCTCCACTCTATAGTAAAAAAATGTGAAAGAAATCTCGCAATACTCATAGTCAGTGGTAAAAATCATGCTTGGTAGACTAAAAAATATCGTATAAAAAAAATATGTTTCAACAAAAAAAATATTCAAATTAAGCAAACAAGACATATATAGGTCATTGTAGTCGTCCAGGTGAATATGAACAATACTTTTGAATGTGTAACCCTTTTCAAATTATTACAGTAAAGCAAATTAGGGGCAGACTTGTGCATAATAGATGTTGAGTTTGGCTTATATTTTTAATATGATTTATAATATGTTACATTGTATATAGTAAAATGAGTATTACCTAACGTGAATCATATGTGTTTGAGGTATATTATATACAACCTGAATAAGAATCATAAGGCTAAAGCTATAATTAGACATTTGTTTCCATTGTGAGAAGTTAGTGTAATTTAATAAGTTCATTTTTTTGTGATTTGATAAAACTTAATCCTCGTCATTGGTGGCGAACATTATTTAAACCCGATTGTTGTTGCATTGATGTGCATAACAATATGGTTGAGTCATTTAATAATAATATTATTCCTATTATAAATAGGCATATGGTGGAGGAGATGTTAGAAATAATAACAAGTTTGTTATGTTTAGGATAGATAAGAATGCTATAATTACATAGAAGCACATCATTAGAAAAAGCTAAATTTAAGAGTGGAAATTATGTATCATTTCATAGTTTATATGGAAGAGTTGATGTTCTTGATGCTGGAATTAGTTTTGCGGTTAATTTCGACAAGATACATGTATATGGATAACATGAGATATGAGTAGTATTTTCTTGCCAATATGTATATTGAAAGGAGAATATATGAGAAGTCCTGTATTAGAAAAAATATTTGGTGTGGAATTAACAAGATACTTTTCGAATAAATATTTTCTACTATGCAAAGGTTTGGAAGAAATCTAGCAAAACTGTTAGTCAAAGTTAAGAATCATGTCTTATACACCTAAAAGATATCATAAAAATGTTTTGAAAGAGTCTTCATATAAAATAGGATTCAAGTTGAGCAAACACGACATACAAGGTCATTTTAGTCGATTGTGTGCAGTTGAACATAACGTTAGGTTATGTATACTATTTAAAATTTTTAGCAGCAGTGCAAACAAGGGCAAGACTTGCGTGAATAGATGTTGAGTTTGAATTATATGTTTAATCTAATTTATAATATATTGCATTCTATATAGTGGAACCTGAATTGTCTAACATAGAACATCATATGTGTTTGAGAAGTATTATTTTCAATCTAAAAAAGAATCATTATAATGAGGTGATATATTTTTATGAAAAGTTGTAGAGTTTAATAAGGATGATTTTGATGATTTGATGAAAATTAATCCACGTCATTCTTGTTAAACACTATATAAAATTCTTTTGATTGTAGTAATGTTCATAATAATATGATTGAATCATTTAACAATAAAATTGTTCATGTTAGAAATAGACATAAAGTGAAGTGTTAGAAATAATAAAAAGACTAGCTATGGTTAAACAAATAAGAGGTCTGCAATTGTAGAGAAGCATCCGAGAGACTTTAAGTTCATACGAGAGACTTTAAGTTGATGATGGATTTAGTATAAGGTTAATATGGAGCAACTTTAAAAATATCTTTCAAATTTTATTTTTACTTCAACCCTACCCTTCACTCAAAAAAGTATAAACTTCAAATCTACCCTTAAAGTATTGATAACCCCATATTACCCTTGTCCTTTAATTAGTAGATAAATTTTCTCTCTCCCTCAAAGCACCTCAATTTCTCTCTCTACTGTGGTGCGGAAATTACTGTTCTCCCACACCACATCAGATTCGACGCGAGTAGCTTGAAATCGACTTCAAAATCATCACATGTAGCTTGAAATCGTTTGTTGTCAACAAAGAAGCTTGCAATTAAGCACGTTTCGCAGAAAAACAAGGTATGTTAGTGAGTTTTCGTTCTCTAGTGTTTTTGGTGTTTCTTTTTTGAATTGGATAACCCAAGTGAGTAGTGAGTAATAAGTATAGATTCGATTCTCCCTTTTTCAAAATGAGTCTTATATGATATAGTCTAAACGAGTCATATTTATTGAAATGTCAAATGATCACAATGAGTGACAATCTCTTCGACTCGCACGGACGCACTGGGTCATAGAGTCTCATCGAGTGGTCGAAGGGATCATAGGTCAAAGGGTCTCAGGGGTCCAAGGATCGCAGGGGTACAAGGATCGCAGAGCTACAACGGTCGCAACGGGGTCAAAGGGTCAGAAAGGTACAAGGGTCGCAGAGGTCAAGGGTCGCAAAGGGGTACAAGGGTCGCAGAGGTACACGGGTCGCAAAGGGGTCAAAGGGTCACAGAGGTACAAGGGTCGCAAAGGGGTCCAAGGGTCGCAAGGGGTACAAGGTTCGCATAGGTACAAGGGTCGTAGAGGTACAAGGGTAGCAAAGGGGTACAAGGGTTACAAAGGTACAAGGGTCGCATAGGTACAAGGGTCACAAAGGGGTCAAAGGGTCGCAGGGGTACAAGGGTCGCAAAGGGGTCAAAGGGTCGAAGGGGTCAAAGGGTCGCAGAGGGGTCAAAGGGTCACACGATCGCACTAGGTCACATAGTCTCATCGAGTCGCACGGTCGCAATGGGTCACATAGTCTCATCAAGTTGCACCGTCGCACTGGGTCACAGAGTCTCATCGAGTCGCACGGTCATTCTGGGTCACAGAGTCTCCTCGAGTCGCACAGAATTTACCCTCTTTTTATGTTTTTTGTTGCAGGTGTAATGGATTCGGTGGATGAGAAAATCACACCGATTTATTTTTTGTATGATGGTAAATGAAAAAAAACCAAAATGGAGAATCTGAATAGGTTGGTAGAGTTAAGGAAAAATAGAGAGTATATTTCTATTGTCCCCCGGTTCGTCTGGCATACTAGTAACTTATTGATGAGTTATGCGCAAAGATTATGGTTGGAAAAATACAACAAAGTTGAAGTTAAGCTATTTTCCCAATATTTATGAAAATAGGAAGCCAACATATATAATGAATGACAAGCATCTTATTTGTTATCTGTTCGATGGCATAAAAGGAATTCGACCACTGTTGTATGTGGAGATTTAATAAGCAAATGTGAAGTGTGAAATCAAAATTGAGAGGAAAGTTGAACCACTAATTCCTGCTTTTGGAAACATTTCTAGAGAAGGTGAGGATAGAAGTGTTGTAAATTATGATGATTGCGTTATTTTGAGGTCATAATAACAAAAGTAGAATTGGGAGTAATCTGACAGAAACAATAAATATTTTGGATTCGGATAATTATGATTGTGAACATACCAGCGGGTTAAGAGAAGGTGGTGGGTGTGCCATGAATGTGGTAGTTAGTATTATTGTTAGTATTGCTGTTTTTTTGTGGATTTAATATTATTGGAACAAGGGTCGTTGAGGTACAAGGGTCGCAGGGGTCCAAGGTTCGCAGAGACACAAGGGTCGTAGAGGTACAAGAGTCACATAGGTACAAGGGTCATAGAGGTACAAGGGTCGCAGAGATACAAGGGTTGCAGAGGCTTAAGGGTCACAGAGAGACAAGGGTGCAGAGGGATAAGGGTCATAGAGGGACAAGGGTCGCAGAGATTTGAGTCATATTTATTTGTAAATACCCTTATAAATTATTATTTTTATAATTTGATTCATATTGTTTGTAATTAATTTGATTTTTAAATAATAAATTATTTTTCATATTTTTCAAATTTGATTCATATCACAACAGTCACAATGGGTCGCATAGGGACAAGGATCGCATAGGGGTACAAGGGTCGCAAACCCATGCGATCCAAGCGATCTATGCGATCCAAGCGACCCGTGCGACCAAGCGACCCATGCATCTCATGCGACCCATGCGACCAACCGACCCATGCGGCACTGTAGATATATTTTCACCATGTGACCCATGCGACCATGCAACCCATGCGACGCTGTAAATGTATTATTTTCACCATGCGACCCATTCGATCTATAAATTAGTTTGGTGTTGTAAATGTATTATTTTCACCAAAATTCTCGTCGAACTTTTCAAGAAAATTTGAAAAACATAACCGTGTGATCATGTCTTTTCGAATTCCATTTGACGTCGAATAACGACACTCGCTCTCCCTAACTCTCATCATCTTCTCCATCCATTTTTTTTCGAATAACAACACACTTTCTCTAACTTATCATCTTCCACCCATTTTTTCGAAAATGTCACATTTCCCTCATTTCTTCCAAATCATTCTTTCGAGCTTTCTGGAGAACTACCTTGTAATCTCCTTCATCCATCTCTCTGTCGGTATGTTACATGTAAAGAATGTACAGATTTGACTTTGTTTTTCTAATTTTGATACAGGACATTACATAGAACTTCTTCGATGAACATATTTACGGGAAAACGAGGGACAACAACATGGCAAAGCTTAAATCGGATGTGTCTAACAAAACATAGGAAGTCAAGTTGGATGGCTCCAGATTCATTAATGGATGGAAAGATTTCTCCAACGACCATGATTTTCGTAGTCGGGGTTTTTCACATCACCAATTTTGGAGATGATATGTGTAAGCTATAATATGCATCATCTATATCATCATCATACGCAGAAGCAGGGTCATTTTCTTCATCTCAGAGAATTTTTACAATACCACTCACGCATTCAAATTTGGCCGTAGATGCATTGGTAAGTGACCTCAAACCAATTCATCATATATCATTTCGGTTATTTATTCGGGTTTTCTTCATTTCTATTGGTGTAACTTGGGTGATATCGTAGAAACTTATAATAGGGTTTGCGAGGTCGAGCGGTCTTTGTGGTAGACGATGTAAGATACTGCTGATAATCCATTATGGAATGGCGTGGTTGGCAGATCTAAGGCCTGTGAAACGTGGTGGCGCTAGCATCAAAGGGGGTTGGAGAAAGTTTAGTCACGAACATGGACTGAACGAGGGTTGTTCTCCCAAAGTCAAACTGGTCTCCAATGGAGCAAGACCTCTGCTTCAGTTTGTCCCTCAACCAGGGCAGAACAACAACATAATTTTGAATTCAGTTGTCTTTTGATTGCTTTGAACCTCCTTTGAACAACAACATTCCTTTGAACTTGAACTTCATGTTTGTATGTTGTTGGTTTTTACTATTATTCGATAGTTCGAATTATTTTTAGTATCGCTATTTTTGTGGATTTAGTATTATTGTAACAAGTGTTGTAGAGGTCAAAAGGTCTTAGGGGTCCAAGGGTCGCAAAGGCACAAGGGTCGTTGGGGTCCAAGAGTCATAGAGGTACAAAGGTCGTAGAGGGACAAGGGTCGCAGAGGGACATGGGTCGCAGAGGGACACGGGTCGCGGAGGGACAAGGGTCACAGAGGGACATGGGTCGCAAGGGTCACAGGGTCACAAAGGTACAAGAGTCGCTGAGGGATCCAAGGGTTGTTTGTAAATAACTTGATAAATTGTTATCTTTTTTAGGAATGGAAGATGTCAATAACTTGATACATTGTTATTTCTTTAAAATTTATTCAAATTATTTAAAAATAATTTGATTTGAGTCATAAGAAATTATTATTTTAATAATAATAAAGGGTCAAGGGGTTCGGGGGTAAAAGGGTAGCTGAGGGAAAAAGGTCGTAGGAGTTAAAGGGTCGTATAGGGGTACAAGGGTCGCAAGGGTCGCAGAGGTCCAATGGTCAGATGTACAAGGGTCGTAGAGGGTAGAAGGATCACAGGGGCATAAGCGTCGCAGGGGTACAAGGGTCGCAGGGGTCTTGCAACCCTTGTACCACTGCGACCCTTTGACCCCTTTGCGACCCTTTGACCCCTTTGCGACCTTTATACCCCTGCGACCCTTGTACCTACGACCCCTGTACCCCTGCGACAATTGCACCTCTCTGCGACCCTTTGATCCCTACAACCTTTGGACCCTCTACGACCCTTGTACCCTCTGTGACCCTTGTATCCCTACGATCCTTATACCTCTGTGACCCTTATATCTTTGTGACCCTTGGATCCCTAATACTCTTTTTTATTAAAATAATAATTTCTTATGACTCAAATCAAATAATTTACAAATAATATGAATAATCCCGCCCTCTCCCAATCCCTTGGGCTCCCA
This sequence comes from Gynandropsis gynandra, assembly GCA_036759665.1. NCBI lineage: Eukaryota > Viridiplantae > Streptophyta > Magnoliopsida > Brassicales > Cleomaceae > Gynandropsis > Gynandropsis gynandra. The sequence goes on from CM071873.1 coordinate 21,061,977, forward strand.
TACAAAATGTTGATTCCTTGCAGGTTCTTGAAAAACCCTTTTTTACGGGTTCTTGAACCATTTTTTACGGGTTTTTGAACCACCTTTTCAGCATGGTCTGCATCAATTGCTTTCCCTCCCCCTCGCACTGTTTTTGCTATTTTTGCCTGTGGATATTTTAACATATGGCTATGTTCTTGCCTTTCACGGTATTAAAACTCGCTTAGTTACCGATGGAAGTTCAACATAAGGCTCAGAATCCTTCGATAAAGGTTCAACATCTACATAAAATTTACTTCATTAAACTCAAACGACCCATGCGACCAATGCGAACCTGCGACCCATGCGACCATGCGACCTTTGGTTACCCATTCGACCCATGCAACCATGCAACCCATGCGACCATTGGGAAATAGTGACCCATGCGACTAATGCGACCTTTTGTGACCCATGCGACCTATGCGACTAATGCAAACTTTTGTGACCCATGCGAGTAATGCGACCTTTTGTAACCCATGCGACTAATGCGACCTTTTGTGACCCATACGACTTATGAGACTAAAGCGACCTTTTGTGACCCATGCGACCCATGCGAACAATGCAACCTTTGTGTCTCAAATGAACCTAGTTACTTGGTGGTACTTTGACATCTATGACAATAACTTTTGGAGTTCTGTCAGCACCAACATCAGCGGTGACCTCTTTGACATAACTCACTAGAGTATCCTCGACAACACCATTATCTGCGACGACCTCTTCCACAAGAACCAGTAGAGTATACTCCACAGGAAACTCCTTAGCGGCGAGCTCTTTGATAGGACTCACTAGAGTATCCTCGCCAGGAACCTCCTTGTCGGCGACTTCTTCGACAGGACCCACTGGAGTATCATCGTCACGAACCTCCTCAGCGGCGAACTCTTCCACAGGATCC
>CM071873.1:21071247-21085311 GCA_036759665.1 Gynandropsis gynandra
CGGAATGTGTGCTGGAGTGCATGCCCGATCGGGCATGGTATGTGTGCCCGCTCGGGCACAAGGCAAATGGTCGGGCATGACTATGCCCGGTCGTGCAAATGGTGCACAAGTTTGGCCGAAGGTCTTGCCCGGTCGTGCAAGAGTTGTACCCGACCGGGTGGAGGCTTTTCTTGCTCAATCTCGTCCCGTTTGTCCCGTGATGATCCTCGAAGTTGCTCCTTAGCTCTGTGCATGTCCTTTTAGCTCCAAAATGATCCAAATACGCGTAAAAACGTGTAAGAACATGAAAAGCACGAAAACAAGTAAAACGGATATGGAATCATACGTAAAGCAACACATATATATCGAAAACGTCTCCTAAATCGTGCAAGAAATACGTATGAAAATGAGATGATCAATATGGATGTCACAGGAATTCAAATACCATTTTGGTTTTGATGATTCCCCACTAACGTGCCTGCGGCAAGTATCCACAATCTTCACGAATGTGTAAAGCCCCCACGAAAATCCTTCACAAAATTCTAAGTCATCAACCATGTAATTGAGATCATGGCTGATAAAGTTTTCTAATGAAGGATTGTGAGCCATAACTTGTGCCAACAACATCAAAGTTGCCAACCTCTTCTGGTCATCGAATTCATCGCCTTCACAAGCTTTTCACTTACTTGTGCGGGGGTGACCTTTCCACGGTTTAAATTATTCAGCTTGAATGTATCATCCCTTTTGGACTCCCATCCTTTGGGATATGGTCCGCATTTCAATCCGAAAATTAGTGCGTGCTCCACTATAGAGTACCGGATGGGAACACCGTTTAAGACAAACCGTAACTCCTTCTTATCTAGTATAATCACAAAGTTATTTAGTAGGATAGACATTTGAACCTTCGTCAATATGGATTCACAATTGAAATGGAATAAATGCCTAAATTGTGAATCTTTCTCGAAGTCATTCAACTCATATTAATCTAAGATTCCTCTCAGCTTTGTTATTGTCTTGTGAGGATAACACATGGTGGTGACCTTTGGCATTCTATCCATGTGCTTGAATTCATACAAAAACTTTGGCTTTGGCGGCACCTGCAAAATGACCAATTAAGAATACATTAGACTTCTACCGACTCAAGCAACTCATGCGACTCAACCGACCCTTGCAACTCGATTGAGCCATGTAACTCAAGCGACCCATGCGACTCAATTGACCCATGCAACTCAAGCGAACCATGCGACTCAAATGACCCATGCGCCTCAAGCGATCCATGCGACTCAAACGACCCTTGCAACTCAATGAGACTCAAGCAACCCATGCGAATCAAACAATCATTGCGACTCAATGACACTCAAGCGACCATTGCGACCATTGAGACCCAATGAGTCACTTCAGTCGAAGATGGTCATGCAACTCCTGTGACCCTTGCAAGTCAAGCGACTCACTGAGACTCAAGCGACTCACTAAGACTCAAGCGACTCATTGACACTCACACCCATTTCAAATCAATAAACTCTTTTGCGACTCAATAGCCTACAAAACCCTAAAAATCGATCTACTTACACTTATTGACTCCATTGAAGATTGACTCGTGCTCTCTTCTTCACTGCTGATTCTAGTCATTTCCTTTGTCTCAACTTGAATTTTTCTTCTTTCCAACAAACCGATCCCTTTCAAGTTCGAAATCCCCTCGTATTCCTTGCTCTCAACTTTGAAACAATTTTTCACGTCGAAAAACTGCCAGGATGTGTGTATTTTCACGTCAAAAAATTAAGGATAAATTGATATTTTCTTCAATTTTTCTATTTAATAATTATTTTCAGGAGGGTAGACGTGAAGCACTTCAATCCTACGAGGATATCTTTTATATTATACTGGTTAATATACTGCAACGTATATGTATAAGATATGAATGATATTATTTGCCAACATGTAATTGTGTGATGATGAAAAAGAGAATATTTTATGAATCTTATATTAGTAATACTATCTGTTGCATAATGGAAAGAGACTTATAAGAGACCTTTATCCACTTTGTGGTTTGGAAGATAATTGATGAGACACTAACAAATCAGTCGGTCCATAAAACTATCCGGTAAACCTAAAAAAATCAAGAAAAAAAGATTTGAACTAGTCTCCAAAAAAAGTCCAGGTTGAGTAGACACAAAATCAAAGATCATTGTATTTGATGTGCTCCATCTGAATATAATGTTAGATTGTGTAAAAATATAATGAGAATTATATATAATTTCTATTTGTGTACAATCTATTTTAGCTTTTAATTGGTTTGTTATTTTCAACAAACGATGATATTATAGCACTCTCATATTCTCTTGATTCTCAAATTATACAAATCTTCAAATCTCAAAACCTTTAGGTAACATATATTTTATCAATTTTGTCTGAGATTATAGTTTCCTATAATATTTTTTGTTGTATTGGTTTTGAAGAATCACTCTGTTGTTGGTAGAATCATTTCTAAATCGTTCTTTATCCATTAACATATGATAAATTTATTTTATCTATTAACTTATAGTGAATTATTGTATTATATTGATTTATGATAAATTACTGTACTCGCTAATTTATGCTTAATTATTATACTCTCCCCTTCACTTTGGTCTTTATCCGATTTCTCCTTAAGTTTAGGTTTTAATCTTATTTCCCCATTTAAAATATGTTGAATTCAAGTCTCAGATTTCTTACTTTGATTCCCTCTAACTTTGGCCTTCCATCCAATTGTCCTCTTATTTCCCAGTACTATTCAAATTCTGCCATAACCCCCTATGTTGACTAAATATTAGTAACACATTAAATTCTATTAAAACCATGAAAAGAAGCTTTTATAAAATTGAAAATAATGGTTTCCTATCCAAAATTTATAAGTTTAAAATAATCCTCAATAATTACATAATATCCTAAGATTATCTTGAACACTTTTCGATAATTTTATGTTATTTGATAATTTTAGATTTTAATATTTTATTGTGGATTTTTTTGAATTGTATAATTTATTATTATTGAGGTAGAAATCGTTATTTTTAGGTTTCAAGATAAAGTTTTTAAGGTTTTTGAATTTAACGGATTGTTATTCTTTAGTTCGCATAGGGAGATTTTCGAAAAATTTGAATAATGTTTTAGGAATATAGGATTATGCTAAAGTCAAACGGGAATCAGATGGGAGCCAAAATTAAGAGCGAATCAACTTAACGTAAAATTAACATTAAAGTCAAGAGGGGAATTAAATGAAGACCAAAATCGAGGGAGAAATTGGACTAAAGCAATATTGAGAGGGTGACAGACAATTTACCTGAATTTTTATTGCTAATTTATAAAATTTTTTGTCTTTTCGATTTTTCTGTCTTACGATAGAATATATTAAATTTAGAAAAATATGGGAAACCAATATTTATCTGTCTTGGTGCTTTGGACTCTCACAAATAAGGGAGCACCGATCGTTTATTTGGTAATACACATTACACTAAATTTATCATTGATTCTAGAGCTGTTCATCATACGAAAATACATTATTACACAATTTATAACCTATAAAGATCATTATATTAATTTACCGGACAACTCTAGGATAAAAACTTGTCAGATTGGAGAGCTTAGATTGTTGGATGCTCTGTGCCTTATTGAAATGTTATTTGTTTGGTCCAATGTACACAATTTTTTGTCGCTAAATTGTTGAAGGGCCACTCTTGTGTTATCAAATTTTCTGATAGATTTTGTGTCATAGAATAACATTCACGAGGACCCAAATTGTAATGGTGAAGAGTGTGATAGGATATACAATTTTCTCGTGGTCAAGATGGAAAGGGTTCATCATATTGCTTATACGGAATCAAGTTCTATGTGAGATTTTAGATTTGGATCATCCATATGCTAAGTTTTTCTCTTATCCTTTTAGTTATGTTGATTTTAGTAGTTCATAAATTGTTAAATACATAATTGTGATGTTTTGTTGCGTGCTAAATAGACTCCTCTAATTAGTGTAGAAAATTATAATTTTGACTTATTCATTCGATAAATGATGCCCATATCCAATTTGGTTTGTAGGAGGTGAACGTTATTTTCTAAAGATTATCGATGATTATTCATGCTCAACTTGTATTTGTTTGACCGCAAATCCATCGTCAACATTTATTACCACATTTTTTGTTTTAGCTGAGCGATCTTTTATTTCTCATGGAATTATTCACTAGAATTCTCATGTTGTTACACCACAACAGAATAAATGGTTGAACACAAGCACAAACATATTATGAATGTCATTTGAGTCCTTCATTTTCAGGCTCATTTACCTATTGAGTTCTGTGAAATTGTGTCCTCACTACTGTACTTCTCATTAACCGTACACCTTCTAAGCTATTTCATTGAAAATAACCGTATGAGATGGTTTTCTCGACGATCCTTCATTAATCAACTATGCATTTTTGTCCAACTATGTCATCCCCCAAGACATTTTTTATTGCATGACAAGTTTTGTGAATGTAATCATTGTTGTGTATTCTTAAGATATCCATGTGGGATGAAGGAATGGAGGGCCTATGATATTGAAATCCAATAACATATTTTCTCCTCAGACATTGTGTTCTTAGAGACTAGATTTTTGTTTGACTTGTCAACAACTTCGATGGTTGAACCGCAACATATGATAGGTGGTCCAATGCTCTATACCTCGTGTGATGATGATGTTTATTTGGACACCTCCCCAGGAATGATATTTTTGATAGGGGGAGATTCCAACGACATCCAGAGGAAAATACTATTCTATTAGCGTCACCGAAAAATTCAAGTCCAATTTCATCAAAGATACAACTTGAACCACTCTACGAGAAAATAAATCTTTGGGTCATGATTTTGTGTTTGAAAATCATCTCTTCTATTGAGGCCATATGTTACATATTATGAGCCAAAAATATAACATATCCCGATCCGAAACCTGTCCCGAACCCGAGGAAAAATACTCGATCCCCAGAATTTAGGTTCAGGTAACAAAATCTCATTATCTGTGGGTTTGGGTTCGGGTTCAGGTTTTCCATTCTTAGAAACGGGTACTCGCAGGTACCGAAGTTACATGTACAATTACCAAAATACCTATATATTTTTATAAAAATTACAAAAATATCATTAGGTTTAGGTTAACAATTTTGTCTGCTGGAGCCTCTCATCATCAATTCAATAACCTCTCTTCTCATTCTCACTCTTCTCTTTCCCAGATTCTCTAGATTTCTTCCCTTCCATCGTCATTCCTTGGTTTTCCCTTCCGTCGTCGTCTATCTGTTTGTCATCCTTTTCGTCCTTACTATCACTCATGTGTTCGCCGTCCTTGTTGTCGTCCATGTGTTCGCCGTCTTCCATGTGTTCGTTGTCCCTACCGTCTTCCATGCCTTCATCATCCTGGCTTTCGTTATCCATGTGTTTATCGTCCATGCCTTTGTCATTCTTGCCTTCATCAACCGTAGGTCGTCTCTACGTGTGGTGATTTTCAATCCCCTACAGCACCGGAGCTAGAGGAGGGCTTGTTGGAGGAGTTGGAGTGGGTACTGGTCTCGAAGGTTTAGGTGGAAGATCTGAAGCTAGTTGTGACGACTTCCATATCTCCTGTGCTTCGAGTTCAAGTACTCACGGGTACCCGGCTCATTCTTCGGGTACTCGAGCCCCGCGTACCCGTGTTCAGAATCATCAGAAAATAACTTGGACTACAAAACGACATTTGCCTCAATATTGAAAATTACTACAATTTAGACATTTATCACAGTGGCCACAATACATAATTGTGAATTTCATTAGATTGATGTGCACAATACAATTATGAATGGTAATCTCATGGAGGACATGCGCTTACGGCTTGATTTTTGCACCACATATTCTACAAAGGTATGTAACATTTGTAAGTTGTTATATGTGTTGCGACAAATTGATCTTATGTTGCATTATTTATTCTACTATGTAAACGAGAATACTTGCCTTTAATTAATTATTTATATGGATGATTTACTGATGGGAGAATTATTCTACTATCATCACTCGTTTCAAGGAGTATTTGAGAAAATACTCTCATATGAAGAATCTGGGCATGTTAAAATATTTTATGGGAGTTGAGGTGGAACACTCCCCAGATGTTATTTTCCTATCATAATGTAATATGTTCTTGACCTTATTGGAGAATGGAAAGGTTAGGCACAAAGCCATCATGCACTCCAATCGAGCATAACCTTAGACTTCAGGTTTCGTATGATTGCAACATGCACTCCAATCTCTATGATTGCAAGGAGTACCTTTTGATTGCCCCAAATATTATTGGCTCTTGTCATACCCCTGTTTCATCTCACTATTACTCGACCTGAGTTCTCATACATTTTCCAATGTTCTCAAAGTATTTTTGTAGACTCCTATCGTTGATCATTGAAAAGTTGTATTATGTGTTGTTTGTTATCTTAATGGGAGTCTGAGCCAAGGAATTTGCTTTGATCCTATAACTCACTCTTGTGTAGGCGTTTTGCAATTTCAATTGGGTTATATGTCCGAGAGTATATGTTCTTAGAAAACTTATGTTATTTTGCTCGATTAGTCTCTTATATCTAAAAAAACTAAGCAATAATCCACCGTATCTAATCCATTGGCAGAGAAAAAAATCAGGCTATGGCATACATTTGTTGTGAGCTCAAATGCTGCGTCAACTACTTCAGACTTTTTGCATCGACATTTGTTCTCTAATACATCTCTTTCGTGATAATTATGCATCTTTCAATATAGTCTGTAACCTAGTCTTCCACATATTGGTATGGACTGTCACTTTGTGCATAATGACTTAGCTGCAACATTTATTCGAATTACTCAAGTATGAAAAACATATCAACTTGCGAAATTTTGAATAAGGCTCGCAAGAAACATTCTTTCAACAACTCCAAACATCAACATCAACTTCAATTTGAGGGGAGTATTGCAATAATCTATGAATATTCTCATATCCTTTTGCTTTAGTAACACAATCTTGTAGTTAAGTTTATGCATGTATCATTTTCTAAATTTGTTCATATGTAATGATTTATATATACTTGTTTCGATTAATTGGACAAGTCAAACAAATTCATCATTTATTACTCTTATTGTTATGGGAAATGAGGGATTTTCCTATAATGCCTCCAGACTTTCCACCATCGAACTAGATTTTTTGGATCCCTTTCCAGATTCTCATATACGGAAATCAGAGATTTCCCTATAATTCCTCCAGACTTTCCTCCACCAAATCAGATTTTCTGAATCCCTTTCTAGATTCTTACCACCACTGGTTTCCCTTTGGACTCATCGACTAAGATAAATTGTTCCACATCGGCTAGGACATGAACTTTAGACTCATATATATGGCACTGGATAACCCTAAACTATTGAGCTAGTTTTTGGGATTAGTTAGACCCAAACCCATATTTGATATGGTATCAGAGCCTAGTTCGTCTAGATTTGAATACCGATGTTAGGCCCCTGACTGTGATATCCACGCCCCAAAACCGAGCTAGGGCATGAGGGAGAGTGTTATGAAAAGTTATCCCACATCGGCTAAGACATGAACATTGGACTCATATATATGGTACTGGGAAACCCTAAACTCTTGAGCTATCATTTGGGATTAGTTAAGCCTATATTTGACATTATTAATAGTAAAACGAGTTTGACTTTTTTATACATTTTTCTACACGGTCTTTTCCATCTACCGATACAATAGCGTTGACATTTTTATTTGAAATTTCTGTTCAAAACCGTAATCCTTTTGTTCCATTTGAGGAGAATAGTTTGGTTTGATGGTACTTTTCCACGTAAAATTTTTGTCTTGTGGTTTATTATAAAGAAACATCTTCCAACTCGTAATATAATTTTATAGATGGTTTTGTTCACAACAACCATTTGTCCTCTATATCATATTTGGTACCGTTGTATTCATTGAATCTTCAATGCTTTTTGTTCGGTATACATTCTTTGGGTTGTCTTTTGGATTAATTCTTATTCTAAATATTATTATCAAGTTTTGGTTAATTTAGTTAAACATTTGGGGTTGAAAATACATTTCTTAAAGTTTTATTATATATAACTAGACTATATGTATGTTACATGTAAAAGAAATATAATATAATATAATATTTAATTTATATAAAATTTTTTTGTATAAATATTACATTAAAGTAATTAGTTTTGTGATATATCGTCTATGTATGATCTAATGCATCTCATTTTTTTTCAATTTATATCTAGACTAGACATTCCGCAAGGATACATATAATGTAGTAACAAGGTCTAACATAGTGACTAAGCATGATTTAGACTATCAATATCACAAAAACTATGGTCATGAACAATATAAAGTATCTTATTTACCTAAAATCTATTTTATCTAAGTGTATTTTATAAGTATTTACATCGAGATAGTGCTTATAGATTTTTTAACATACATGAATTCATTAAAATTTTCAAAAACAATTTCTTTGGCTCAATCAGGGGATTCAATTATCTGAAACTGGATCTATCTCCTTTCACAATCTAGTCCTTAATCTAGTATATAGATCATTTATGTCTCCATCTAATGACCTACACATCAAACGTTCTATCAATAAATCTACCCGCTCTCGTAGTCTAGATTCCTATTAACCATCTAAATCATTGACATATGTGACTTACATCTCAAATGTATAATATCATGATATCCTCATCGCTAAATCGACATACCTACCTCTCGATATGATCATTTCTATCTAATTCATGCGATGTAATATAATATGACATCTCCATCTGAATAAACCACGCGTAAGTTAATTCCAGTGATCAATAAAGAATAGAAAGAACAAAAACATGCGTTAAACCATAAAACAGAAAGAACAATGAATGTGTTCGTTAACTACTATGAATCTGAATTTAAAACACTCTAGCATACATCATGTATAAACTACATAGATCTACATCTTAGGAATAAGCTATAACAAGAAACAAAAGAGAAGTAAGGTTGAGAAGACTCAATCGATCTCTCAATCAGTCCCCAATGTGGTCTCCCCTTTTACTCATCTCTCTTGTAGTTCAATATGTTGATTCTAATCCTCTAGCGTTTTACTTGATTCTACACATTCCAAAAGCTCTTTTTTCTTACTTTTGATCTATTTTCGTCTTCAGTTTTTAGCCATGACCCTTTTGGGAAACTTTAGATGCCTCTTACAAATTCAAAATTTCCATTTTTAAATGATTTTAGCATACCACCCGGTCAAGCGTCTCGCTACTCGGGCCGAATGATTCTTGTTTCCACGTTCTTTCCATGCAATCTAGAACACACTTTGATGTGATCGTGCATTCTACTTAGCCAAGTTTTCAGGTTCGGGTTGAGCGGTTTCATTAGAACTTTTCTGTATGTCGTGTTGTTATTGATCCACCGAGTGATTGGCAGCTTGAGCCAAAAGATTTCACTGTATAAATACATGATGCACATGTTTTTGCTGTAACTTGTGTTGTTTTACCTTAATTATGCTCATTGTCACTGTAACCTGTAATATCACGAGATGAAGCAAACAAGGCATAAAAAGGAATTAAAAGAGACTAAAACTATGTAAAGCATAATGGAAACATGCAAGTTAGTATAGAGTAAAAACGGTGTGATCCAATCCCTTAGACTTGAACTTTTGTCCGTCCTCGAGAAAACATAAACTATGAATAATGCTGAAAAGGGAGTGCATGTAAATCAAGATCATAAAAGATTTTGAGAGTATTCATGCCCTCCAAACTACATTGATAAAGAACGAAATCAAATTAGATTCCCATATAATTTTCTAGCTATAGAAAGATTACAAATTGTGGGATTTACATCAACATTTGAAATCTATAGAACATGAACTAAAAACATACCAAACATATTTCTCAAATCTATTTATCGTTGTTCTAAGAAGTAATTCGGTCTAAATTTAAAGTAATGATTATATCAACATTATATAACGATTTTTTTGTAGATTTTTTTTTCCGAAATTTCCTTTTATTCTCTTATTTTATTTTATTAAATTTTTTCTCTTTTTTACGGGAATTCGAACATTTTATGGCATTTCGTCTCTTTCTTTTCTTTCTGCATATAAGATATCATTGTGATTTGAAAAATAAAAAGGCAAGTAACTAGGGTCAACACTCACACGTGATGATTATTACCATATCCGAACGATATGCCTAGTGCTTGTTCAAGTGAAATAGTTTAACAATTAAGAATGGTAAACTCGAACAAGATGGAAATGACCTAATAGTCAAACAAGATGGAAATGACCTAATAGTCAAAAAAACGAGAAAAGATTCTTAGGGAAACATCTAAACTTAGAACTAGGAATCTAAGGTAATTTTAAGATGACTAAGTATTAATTTATCCCACAAAACAATAAAATCCATCCTAACATCGAATTCTCCAATTCGGCTAAGTTTGACAACTCATTTAAATATACATAGTTTATACTAAGTATAGTGTATTGACGTGTGGAAACGCGAGTTATAATTAACCTAGTCCACTTCACCGCAAGTATACGGATCTTGTAGTACCAGGGTCGATCTCAGGGACTAATACAGCTAAACTAAGAACAAAACTAAACTAGGAAGAAAGGTGATATGAGGGGATATGGTTCTAATGGTCCTAAATCTAACCTAATGGAGACAACGAAACGAAGGTAAAGATGAACTAGATATGATGAATACTACGGGTGTACGGGATACCGAATATTGCATACATGAACGACTAAAGATCATAGATCTACAACCATCTCTTGACGACGGAAAATTCGTGCTCTATTGTCGAGGAGTGATTCTTCCGAGCCTAAACCTCCTAACCATGGATACATGCAACCCTGCCTTCCGACAGCCGATTAACACGTACCATGGCAGCATTAAGACCGCAATCACTATCCCTAAGTTGGCTAACCGACCGGTCAGATTCTCATTAGCCAAGACTTAATCTACTACTTAGCGGACCGGATTCGTTCCTTAACCTTCCAGCAAGGTTCGATATCCATTGTTGTTGAGCGGTCAGCACTAACATATGATTGATATTGCTAAGCATAGAACCGTAAATCAAGAGTAAAAATCATAGAACTAAGCATTAAAGAAAATCATCGTTCATACAAACAAAACCGATAACCCTACCCGCAGTAGGGACTCTACTCACTCATGGAATACATGAAAACAGAAGATAACACAACCCAATACATGATAAAACCCTAAGGAACTCGATGCCTCGACCTTCCCTAATGCGTTACCGGTGTACGGGACGGTGCTTCTCTTCTTCTCCGATGCTTCCCGAGCTTTCCCAGATGTTCTCCAGTGTTTTCTTTCCCTGTTCGTCGCCCCCTTTGCCCTAGATCCATTCTCTCCCTTTTATTAGCTCGTTTGAAACTTAGATCTAGGTTGTTGCGGATTGCGCGGCCCGCTCGGGTAGTGGTGCTGCCCGGTCGGGTAAAGGCTTGCCCGACCGTGTTGAACGTTGCGCCCGATCGGGTAGTGATCACCCGATCGTGTGGTTGAGGGGCCCGAGTCGCGTAAACTTACGGGGCAAAATGGATGGCTAAGTGCCCGAGCGGGTATTCAGAATTCGCCCGATCGGATAGTGATCACCCGATCTCCTTGTTCATGTGCCCGGTCGTGTAATCTTGCATGAACAAACCCCGTAGACTTTACCCGAGCGGGTGGAGAATAGTGCCCGACCGGGCACCCTTGTGATCTTGATATTCCTCTATTCCGCTCGTTGCTCGGGCGTTCCTTTGGGTTCTGGAGCTCGGTCTCGGCTCTGAGTAGATTTTCCTTCAAATCTTGTGGTTTTTAACAGGAATCCTTCATTTTGATCTCATTTAGGCCTTGTCGCCTATAAACCTGAAAACCAACAAAACGGGTGTGTGAAGCTCAAAATAGAATCGGATAAGTAAGAATCGATGTACGAATCATGCGAAAATGATATAAAAACCTATCCTAATAATGATACACTTTCAGTGTTATCAAACTCCCCCAGACCTAAACCTTTATTTGTCCTCAAACAAAACTAGAGTCTAGCCTTAGAAGAATCTAATAACAATGGATACTAGCTCAAAATTTCCGAAGTATTAGCCACTTTTGCATTTCAGCGCGTCACATGGATAAAAGCCTAAGCGTACCGAGTATAGCCCTATATCTACCGAAAGTGCTGAGCCATAAAATCTTTCCTAAAATCTAAGTCTACTTCACTACCCTAGATAACGTCCAAGCAATCTCCATACCGATTTTTCTAAGCTCTTGATATCGTTTGAATTTTCTTTTCTCGTTCTTATTCATTTTCATTTTTTTTCTTCGCACTTAGATACACGCTTTGTTCCTAGGACGTCGAAGTCGAAGAGGGTAGCTTTCTACTTAGACCCAGGCTGCCTATGGCACACTCATAAGGTTGCGCGACCTTAGAGGAGTGAAGAGTTGCGTTTTTGACTTTTTGTTCTTTATTTTCTTTTCTTTTTCTTGATTACGCAACACTCTAACCCTTAGGACGTAGAATAGCTTCTCTACCCACCACTTAGACCCGAACCATCGAATGTCGATGTACTCATGTCATTCTTAACTCGGAAAAGCGTAAAACTTATCCTAGATGACAGCGGAGTATAAGCGTGTGGTCTAACTCTAGAACGCTAAAATATATCAATGAAGCATAGCTAAATGGTATCTACGGAGATATGTCTACTTGGTATCGAGATCTAAAGGGTGAATTCAACTAGACATAGGGTTTCAATCATAGCTACTCGACTAAACGGTATCTAAAAGGGCTTCTAAGCAAACCTAAACTATTATCCACGATTCAACAAAGTAGCAAAAATATGACTAAATTCGAAAAAATTTTCGCTAGATCCATTTTATTTCTAAATCCTAATCCTAATCTAATCATGCCGCTCTAAAAATGCATCCAAATATCAATGAATGTAAGAAACCCCCCCCCGATCTGAACGGAACACAGTCCCGGTGTTCTAGACCTAAAAGGGACCTCTACATGTAGAAAGATCGAGAAAGCATAAAAGTGGTAGCGAATACACCTGGCGTGTGCGTATGTCTCTCTCGGATCGTGACTTGCTCGGATGTAGTGACTCTTGCGCTCTAATGCATTGGTAACGTGAAAGACCTGTGATACGACATGCAATACAGAAGAGTAGAACAAAGAGTACTAATGAGTCTGAAAAGAGCGTACACAAAAGCTATCTAAAAACAAGAAACGATAAAAATGGGTCAATAAAAGAAAATAAAAAGAAAATGAAATAGGAAAAAGAAGGAAAGAGATGTCTAATCCTCGTCCGCTCCATCGCGGGTACTCGGTATGTCTGCTGGGTCTCCCGTGGCTCCTTCCCCAGGTGGGAAGTAGAATCCCTGTAGCTCGTACGGGATATGAGGATGGTAGGGGATGGCTCCGGTGTGGTAGTCCTGCGGAATCGGGATGTAAGGCTCCTGATAATGCGTCATGCTCAGCTGCTGAAACCGCCGGACTGACTCGGTGAGGTAATAGGTATGCTGTATCAACTGCTCGTGAAACTGCTGCTGCTCCGCATACCTCGCAGCCTCCAAATCGTACCTCTGCTCAGCCATAAAAAACTGGTACCTAGTCTCCTCCGCTACGTACCTGAGGGCGTCGGAGACTCCTTCCATGGAAGGAAAGTCGGATCTGCTGTGGGGGTACTCAGGACGCGCGCGCGAGTGTGTGGCGCGTCGGCTGCCTCGCCTCGAGGAAGACGGTCTAGATGCGGCTGCGGGAGGTGGATCCATCTCTGCTACTCTCGGGCCGATGTGCCCAAAGTTCGGGTCAATCCTAAATCGGGATCCCTCCTCGTCTAAACCCGATACTACTATCTCGCTAATGTCAACCTCTAGGCTCCTACCGTGCTCATCCTTACAGCACCAGATGACGTTGTACCTCTCTAACGCGACCGCTCGTCGGTTTCGCAAGTGCTGGAGGTTCAACTCTGGCTCCTCATTAATCCTATCGTCGGCTAGTATCCCAAGATTGATCCCGACCCTACGAGCTATCATGGTGACTATACCACCGCACATGATCTTCGTCTCCGTACA
>CM071873.1:21086422-21112375 GCA_036759665.1 Gynandropsis gynandra
ACCTACCCGGTCGGGTGTTGTGCGTGGATGCACGACCGGGTTCTCCAATTCCTTACCGTGCCCGATCGGGTAGCACAAGTGTGCCCGATCGGGTATTGCTGCATCTCTTAAAAAAAATTTAAACGTGGAAAACAAAACAGCAATAACACGAATCTCCAACTTCCTAATTCCTAGAGAAATTGTCCAAAATAAATAAAAATGAAAATGAAAAAAATAAGTCCGAAAAATTAAAATGAAAAAGGATATGCTCGGGTTGCCTCCCGAGAAGCGCTTGTTTAAGGTCGCGAGCCTGACCAAACCACGCTACTTATCAGGTGGACGTCCTCGACGTCGTCGTGTCCGTAGCGTTTCGCGTGCAATGTGTGCTCGATGTGGGGTGGCACGCGAAATTGCTGAACTCCTTGCACGATCGGTATTGTCGTTTCTAATATTGGTCATGAAACTTTCTACGTTCGGGGTTGGATCGTGCTTTGCAAACATTCTGGTTGAGCTGCTCCTAAGTCCGGTTAGGGATTTGTCACTCGTTTCCTTCGGCTCTTCCAGAGATGTCGTGCGTGTGAGCCTTTCGGGTGAAGGCTTCATCTTTACCCTAGGTACTTTATCGATGTCCCAATTATGAGCTGGACGTTTTATGTGGCTTCTTGGCATCTTAGGATCATTCATGTACTGATTTGCCGCTCCACATTTAGCTAGGGATGTGTGGAAGTCATGGTTGGAAGATTCCTCTTTTCTTTCGTTGTTAAGCGGCTCGGTTGGTACCTTGTAGCTACTTTCCCCGACCGCTATTCGATTCAAATCTAAGGAATCCTTGATCTGAGCTTCCTCACAAATCTCCTCGGCTAAACCTTCAAAACTGCCCTCGGGGAACACGAAATCAATATGGCATGGTTGCTCAATCGTGTCCGCTAAGCTGAATTCTTCTTCTACCTCGGGTTTCTTCGTGTAATCATCAACGACCGTAGCCTCATCCACTGTTATGTTATACCCATACTCTTTCTCGATCAAAAGTGGACTTGGCTGAGTGAGTAGAGGATAATATTCCGGACTTTCCGATGCAACCTCTTGTGGTTGCAATGCCCATTGTGCAAACTCCGAAGTTTGCAGGTCCAATGATCCAAATAGGTCGCCTATTTTCTCATTGGCGCTTTCTTTTTCCGCTTCCACTCCCATGCATAAGTAGTCTCTATTCTCAAGCATCTCACGGAGGTAGTTGTATGTGGCGGGATATTCTAGGGCTGCTACGGATTGAGTTGGGTATGGTTGAGGCACATAGGAGTGGTAGCTCTGGGTTTGGGGTTCCGTCCATGGCTGGAAATTCCCAAACGATGGCTGTGCATCCATACTCTCGGTGTTCCTATACGGGATGTAGGCTTGATCCCTCCATTCATGATTGTACGTATTCCCGTATGGATGAGCGTAGCTATCGTAGATCTCCTCTTCATACCCCCAAGCATTTCGTTCCCGTGATCGTTCAAAGTATTGCGGGTGGTATAATTCGGAGAGCTTACGACGAAACTCGGAAAGCTGATATCTCAATTCAGCTATGTCGGCGCCCGAAGGGTTGAAGTCGTCCATATTACCTCGCAAGACAAAGGACATCAAACTCGATTAAGCTCTGTGAGGTAAAGATATATATATAATTTTTTTTCATTTTTTCGACACTATAAGAAAACAAAAACAAAATGCAAGAAACAAATAAGACTCCGGAAAGGACAAAATCCTAATCTAGCTATTCCTAGTCTAAGCCGTTTTTAGTCCCCGGCAACGGCGCCAAAAACTTGACGTGTGGAAACGCGAGTTATAATTAACCTAGTCCACTTCACCGCAAGTATACGGATCTTGTAGTACCAGGGTCGATCTCAGGGACTAATACAGCTAAACTAAGAACAAAACTAAACTAGGAAGAAAGGTGATAGGAGGGGATATGGTTCTAATGGTCCTAAATCTAACCTAATGGAGACAACGAAACGAAGGTAAAGATGAACTAGATATGATGAATACTACAGGTGTACGGGATACCGGATATTGCATACACGAACGACTAAAGATCATAGATCTACAACCTACTCTTGACGACGGGAAATTCATGCTCTATTGTCGAGGAGTGATTCTTCCGAGCCTAAACCTCCTAACCATGGATACATGCAACCCTGCCTTCCGACAGCCGATTAACACGTACCATGGCAGCATTAAGACCGCAATCACTATCCCTAAGTTGGCTAACCGACCGGTCAGATTCTCATTAGCCAAGACTTAATCTACTACTTAGCGGACCGGATTCGTTCCTTAACCTTCCAGCAAGGTTCGATATCCATTGTTGTTGAGCGGTCAGCACTAACATATGATTGATATTGCTAAGCATAGAACCGTAAATCAAGAGTAAAAATCATAAAACTAAGCATTAAAGAAGATCATCGTTCATACATACAAATCCGATAACCCTACCCACAGTAGGGACTCTACTCACTCATGGAATACATGAAAACAGAAGATAACACAACCCAATACATGATAAAACCCTAAGGAACTCGATGCCTCGACCTTCCCTAATGCGTTACCGGTGTACGGGACAGTGCTTCTCTTCTTCTCCGATGCTTCCCGAGCTTTCCCAGATGTTCTCCAGTCTTTTCTTTCCCTGTTCGTCGCCCCCTTTGCCCTAGATCTATTCCTTTCCTTTTATTTGCTCGTTTGAAACTTAGATCTAGGTTGTTACGGATTACGCGGCCCATCGTGTGGTTGAGGAGCCCGAGTCGCGTAAACATTCGGGGTAGAATGGATGGCTGATTGCCCGAGCGGGTATCCAAAACACGCCCGATCGGGTAGTGATCACCCGATCGTCTTGTTCATATGCCCGGTCGCGTATTCTTGCATGGTCATGTGCCCGGTCGTGTATTTTTGCATGGATAAACCCCGCAGGTTTTACCCGAGCGGGTAGAGAATAGTGCCCGATCGGGCACCCTTGTGATCTTGATATTCCTCTTTTCCGCTCGTTGCTCGGGTGTTCCTTTGGGTTCTGGAGCTCGGTCTCGGCTCTGAGTAGATTTTCCTTCAAATCTTGTGGTTTTCGACAGGAATCATTCATATTGAGCTCATTTAGGCCTTGTCGCCTAGAAACCTGAAAACCAATAAAACGGGTGTGTGAAGCTCAAAATAGTATCGGAATAGTATGGAGACGATGTAAGAATCATGCTAAAATGATATAAAAACCTATCCTAATAATGATACACTTTCAGTGTTATCATGTATGTAGTTATCTGGGAAACAAAAATTTCTCTACCTTCATATACATCATCATGGCTTGATTTTCTTGTGGTTAAGTGTATGCATGTTCGTGTCTAACCAATTCTAATTTTTTTAAATGGAAAACCTTAATGCTTAGGTTGATCTTATATGTATGTTAAATGATCCTAAATAATAATTATGATGTCAATCAAAGTCCCCCTAAGACTTAGGTTGAACACCATCCCGGGTGTTAATCTTAGTATGAGAAAGTCAACCTTAAAGGATAAAGAGAAACATGACAGGAATACATAACCTTGACATCACTAGAAGTAGTTATGTGTTCATATACCTGTTTTATGTGATTCCATCTCAATTTCAATCAGTTTAGTTCGTGATCATTCGATGTTGTACTTAATCAAATTCGATGAATCTAATCACATAATCATGAAAAGATAGAGAGCCTCTAGTATAAAACAATAACGATAAGAGAGATAAACATCATAGAATCTACTATAGTTTGTGAAAAGCTAAAAAGATGAAAACATAAAAAGAAAAAGGGTATAAAATGTGTCACTGATGAAAGCAAAAATGCTCTATTACTCGAAACATCTCGACGTGCTTGCAATGAAGTGTATCCATGAGCTCCTTTTGTGTCTGTATGATCCACCACTATGTATCTCGCATATCTACTCATAAATCTTCGTACTCGTTGCACCCTTGCTCTTGATGCTGAACACGGATGAGGTGCTTTTGATGGTCCAACTCATTGTAAAAGGATGGTTGTGGTGGTGGTGCGATATAGAGCATGATCTCCATTAAATGTGGTCTTGATTGTCTGGTTCCCTAAATCTCTGGCTATGCTAGTTCATCTCTTCTCTAAGCTTCTGTCAATCAGGGTTGCAATCCATCCTCGGTGAGGGGAGGAATGAAATGATTTCGTATGATCATTAGCAGCTCTCGAGTTCCCTCCTCAAAGTAGATCCATTAATTTATCCTACCCACCATATGTGCGTGTGTGTTTACTCTAAGTGTGTTCTAGTCCATCATTTACGATCCATCTACAATTTCATCCTCTATAGTCCCAAGTTAATATAGAGACATTGTGCGTCTGTGATAAGGGAAAGAATACCTTTAATACCTATGGGTGCATCCTTTGGTTCCTTCTTATTAACTAGCTTCTCTATGTGTTGAGCAATGAATGAATGCTAGACAGTGTCTCTAATTCCCAATCATTATCTCTATATAAGTTTTGGAGTTTAACTCGGAATACTACAAGATCGCTCCAATTGACCATACTCAAGGCACTACAAGCATCCAACCATACTCAAGGTTGGATGCTTGATCCAAGTGGCTTTGGTTTGGTGTGGGTACGCAAATCATGTGCTAGAAATGTTTGATGGTTGCGAAGGTGCAAAAATCTTGTTGAGTTTCGTTCTTCATTCCATGTTAATGCTATACTCTTATAAGAGACAAAAATCTATGAAGGCCTGATCAATACTCATGTCCTCACAAAAGAACGAGGAAAGGAACTCCAAGAAAAGGCATCAATATGTATTTTGCTCGATTTCGCATGTGATGCTAAATTTGTTAGCTTATTAAAAAATCAAACACTTTCAGGGATATGAAAGGTTTTTTGGACCTTTCATGGTTATTGGCTCCTCTTCTAAAAACAGAATGACATTATAAAATCCTAAACCGACATTTTATTATTAGAAGGATGTAATCTGGCTGAAACCTCTAGCGACTCGATTGCAAAACCTAGAACTTTTTTTCCTATAAAAGGGCATCCCAAACCCCAAATACAAATTGACTAGAAAATCTCAAACTCAGTGAAAGATTTCACAACACCCGTGATCTAGTACTGACAAGTGAGTGAACACTTAGAATCTCTTCAAGGGTTCATAATTTAAATATCAAGAATTAACACAAAAAAGACAATCTCAATTGATTAAAATATGATTTTAAAATGAATTACAATGGGTTCTGTATTTATAATAAACATGCAATAATAGAAATTTGAATAATATAAACAAACTTAACAAAACTTAACATAAAGTATGTTGGTCCAAATAAATATCTTGGGTCGAGCGATTCTAGTCGAGTAATCTTGGTGTGACAATCCTATCCGAGCATTTCAGGTTAAGCAATTCTGACCTAGCAATTCTAATCGAGTAATTATGGTTGATCATTTTCAGCTCCTTCAAATTATTTCTCCTTTTAGTCTCTTCTCCTTGTAAAGATCTCTTTTAGGTGTTGCTATAGTGTTCCTTGACATCATCGTGTAGCCGTTATCCATTCTTTGAGATCCATGTGAGCAAACACGTCTCGAAGGTTCTTTGTCCCAACCTTCGTTGTTGGTCCTCCTATAACTTGTAAGAGACCCAAGATCTCTTCCTCATCAGGACATAAATTGGACCAAGAGCTACGACTAATGGTGGTGCGACCAAACCTAAATCAAGGAAGTGCAATGAAGATAATGTCTAATTAAGCATTGCTTCTGTAAGAAGAAAGGAAACTTGGAAGAGAAATTTTGAAGAGCATCCTATGTCTCTCAATGACAAGAAACAATGTATTACTAATGAGAATATTGATATTATCAGCATGCATGTTTCTAGTCAAATGATGGAAATAGATGATCGTTTGAGTTAGACATTCCTTTGGCATTATAGGCTTGTTCATATCAAGATGAACAAATTAACTCCTTTCAGCGAGATGGCCATGCTTAAAAATATGGATATGAATCATATGATATTTTTGAAAATCGCCTCCAAGGAAATATGATCAAGTCTATTTTCACGAGAAAAGGAGAAGGAGCTTCAGAACTCTTAGGAAAAAGAGCTATTGATTTAGTTTGTCCAATGATAGTTCAAGCTAGAGAAGGGTATTCCTACTCTATCACGTTCACTAACAATATGTGATATGAAAAATATCATGGATTTACCACAAGTTGCACGAGCACAAACAATGAGGGAGAAGGGAAAGGAGCTCTAAGATGTGTTCGCACGATTATACACAATGAGGAGTAAGGCCAAGGAGTTTCGAGTCATGTTCAAACATTTAGACATGAAAATATGGATAAAGATACCACGAAGACATCCAAGAACACTTAATAAGCGAGTGCAGATTTTTGCTCGGCCAAGGTGATCGGCCAGAGCAAGAAACTTTCAACCCGAGCATTTTCTCTATTCTAATCTTCTTTATCTTTTTTTAGATTTAAGACTTATATCGCTCTCGACCGAGTGATCCAACCGCTCGACCAAGCAATTTATTCGAGGTATTTTAGTTAGCTTATTTTTTTGGAAGTAGCTAAGCTTATTGGATTGGATTTTGAGATTAAATACAACCCTTGAAGTAACAACAAGTTTGCGGATGTAGTTTCAAGAAAAGAAGGTTCAAAAGAGGATTTGAGCTTGAAAGAAGTTTCATATTGGGAACTAGACATATCCACGATAAAAAAACAACTGAAAGAAGATGATGAATGTTCAAGATTGATGCAAGAAGTTCAAAAGGAGGAGTTGAAAACCAAGGGGAAATATATAATCAAGGAATGACTACTCTACAAAAATGAAAGAATGGTTATATCCAGAAATTCAATTTACAAAACAATTTTGACGGAAACTTTCCACAACATCCTCATTGGAGGACATGCTGGACAGCTCAAAACCATGAAGAGGTTGACGTCTGAATTCTACTGAAAAGGATTCAAGAACGATGTAAATAACCATATCAAAATTTTTGAGGTATGTCAGATAAACAAAGCTTCAATCCTCACCCCAATTGGTTGATTACAACCTTTTACCAGTACCACAACAAATTTTGTCTGTTATCAGCATGGATTTTATGGAGGGACTATCTAAATCCAAGGAATTTGACATGTTAAGCAAATATGGACACTTTATACCACTAAAAGATCTATTCACAACAATTCAAGTGGTTGAAGTCTTTCTAAAGGAGGTGGTCAGATTACACTTTATACCACTAAAACATCTATTTTCCGTCAAACCTTTTTAATCACTCTTTGTTTTTGTTTCCTTTTATTTTCTATGATCTCTCGTCATGGACTCGACCATAAGCATCTCAATCTCGTTCAATGGAAACAATTATTCCATATTGACGATGATTGCTAAGGCTAATCTTGGCATGCGAGGTCTTTGGGGCTTTGTGACATGATCGGATGTCACAAAGATCAAGAGATTTAGAGAGAATAAGATTATCGCATGCCAAGATCTTGGGTTACATGGTTGATGTGGGCTGAATATTGGTTTAACACCTCTTACCACACTTCTTGAAGACCACACCATTCCATATTTTATTTGGAAGGGAACCTCTAAAACTCTTGAACATACTCGAGATGCCTACAGATAACATGGATCTTGAGGCATTGTTGACGGAAATGTAAGAACCTTTGAGGATGGTACAAAAAAATTTAAATAAATTTCTGCAAAGAATGAAGAACTCTAGTGATAAAATGATATGTGCATGGGCCCCGTGGCTTGGTTTACGTATGTTAGAACAGCTAAGTATATGAAGAAAATTGACCGCGTTCCACTCTCTTGGTTGTTCCACGTCCTGCGTCCCGCTCCAGTTCCGTGTCCTGCTCCCGTTCCGTTTCCCGCATTGACCGTTCCACGTCTCGCATCCTGCTCCAGTTCCGTGTCCCGTGTCCCGCTCCCGTTCCATGTCCCGCGTCTTGCTCTAAATGTCTGGTCAAAGGCAATTTATTACCTCCGTGCTCTCCTATGCCTTGTTTAACGCTCCAGCTCATGCATGTTACATTTAAATTTGTGCTTTGCATTTGTACTTGGGTTTTCCTTGTTTTTCTCTTTTTTAGTTGTTAGGATTGTTGTCTAAATATGTACCTTTGTATCTGAAGATAAACATAAGAGAATAGTTAATCTTATTCTCTCTAAATCTCTCGATCTTTCACTCGTTCTCAATCTCTATCAATATCTCAATCTTTTCTCGATCTTTCTAATCTTGCTTTTGCTGAATTTTCTTTTGTTTACAAAATCCACATTGTATTAGAGCGGTGATCGAATCTCGAAAAATTTCTGATCGATTTTGTTTCTTTTGAAATCAAATGTCTTTCAAAAGCTATTTTCCGTCAAACCTTTTTAATCACTCTTTGTTTTTGTTTCCTTTTATTTTCTATGATCTCTCATCATGGACTCGACCATAAGCATCTCAATCTCGTTTAATGTAAACAATTATTCCATATTGAAGACGATTGCTAAGGCTAATCTTGGCATGCGAGGTCTTTGGGGCTTTGTGACATGATCGGATGTGAAACCAGTAGATTCAACTGCCGGATCAGAAAAATGGGAACAAAATAAGTTCAATGCCTTGGTTGTTTTACAAAATTTTCTCGAATCTCATAGATTTCGTACATATGAGCACATAAAGTCTCCTAAAGAGCTTTCGGACTAGCTGAAACAAGTTTTTTTGTAATGAATCTAATCTTAACCGTGTATATGAAGTAAAGAAAATCCTTAAGATCTGAGGCAAGAGGGAAAACCTTTTAACTATGCTTTGGATGATTTTAAGGAATTATGGTCAGAAATTGATGCTCTAAGGCCTCATACTGCGGATCATATGGAAATAGCTCAGAGAGCAAACTAGGATAGGTCTTCTGCCTTTTATTCTCCCTCGACGACAAATACAACGACCTTATTCATAACATACTTCGCCAAAACGAGTTTTCCTCATTTAACGAAGTTTGAATGATGATTAAAAGGGAGGAAGGGGGAAACCATCTATTTAAAGGAATTACCAAGGATGCTAATGTCTCCAAAAGCACCTCTGGGCAAGCCGCTACTATCAAGCCTTTCAAAAAGCAGTTCTCTTGTGAGCACTGCAAAAAGAAAGGTCATACTAAGGATCATTGTTGGATCCTTCACCCCCATTTGAAGAACAGAAGTAATGACGACCAAGGTAAGGCTAATATGGCCTCTGAGTCTGAGTTTGTTACCAAGGCAGATCTTGAGGAGTTATTCCAAATGATTAAGACATGAAATCAAACAAACAAAGCTGATGAAGAGGAAGGTAATGTTATCTCCGCTTTCTCTATTTTTTGAAACCATATTACAATATATTCTAGAGCTACAAATCATATGATAAAAAATCATGGCTTGCTTAAAGATATAAAACCTTATTGTGACTCTATTTCTATTGCGAATTTGGTGAGTGTTCCAATTAAAGGAACAGGGAAGCTTAAGCTTCTCGGTCATGATACAAGGGATCTCGTCCTTCCAAAATTTTCTAATAATCTTATCTATGTCCAAAAGCTTGCAAAAGACCTTAATTGCTATGTTTGTTCGATTCTAACTCATTTTGGATGCAGATATTGAAAGCAAACAAGTTATCGGGAATGGAATGTTCCTTAATGGTCTTTATGTTCTCGAGTCTATGTATTGTGATCATGAGTCCGTGTTTCTATCAAATTCAAGTATTAAAAAGTTTCTATGTGGCATGCGAGACTTGGAATCCCTCATAGCAAAGTTCTTAGTATCATTTTTCCGATCTTAAAGATAAACATGAAGCTTGTGAAGCTTGCATCTTAGGAAAGCACGTAAAACAAGTTTTTCCAAACTTTGTTTCAATTTATAAAATTATTTTTAGCTGATCCATTCTGATGTTTGGATAGCTCCATGTGTTTCTCGTGATCAAAAGAAATATTTTGTAACATTCATCGATGAAAATCAAAGTTTACATGGCTTTATACTATCTCGTCTAAGATTTGTATTTTATGATGTGTTTGTGAAGCTTCATAAGCATGTATTAACTCAATATGATGCTAAAATAAATGTCTAAGGACCGATAATGGTGGAGAATATACTAGCGCTATAAAAAATACGCAGTTTGCAACGGACGAATCAACGGATCTGTTCGTTGATGAACATTTCCAACGGATTGCAACGGATACCCGAGAACGCTTAACGGGCTGTCATCCGTTGCAATCCAATGCAACTGTGAATGAACGAGCAACGGATCATGTCCGTTGCTACCATCCGTTCACACGCCATTAGAATACCACAAAAATGGGCCAACAAACATCCGTTGCCCACTGTAACGGATGTCCGTAGGTATTGGCAAAGGATGTCCATAGGTATTGGCAACGGATGCCCGTTGAAAGTGTTTATTTCGAAGACTGTCGTTGGATTATTTTCACGTGACTTTACAACGGGCATCCGTTAATGATTCCAATGGATGTCTCTTGAAAAAAACACTATTTAATGATCAATATCAAAGTTTTGGCATCAAACCATCAACAACAAATATATTTTCAACAAAATATCATCTTCTTCAAATAGATCTATATATATATATATATATAGATCGAGAGAGTGGATGTACAGAAGAAAAGATCTTATAATAAAAGAAATTACACAAAAATTCTTACACGGATTGGAGCAATTCATGAGTTTTGTATCGATGCAACCTTTGTGTCAACAACGCGGAAAAATGTTATGTTCATGCAAAAGATGCAAAAACATGAATTATCGAAGTTAAAAATTGTTTGCAAACATCTTTACAAGATGGGTTTTGCAGAGAATTATGAAATTTGGTTATTTCACGGAGAAAATTGCTGCGTTAGAGATATTATGCAAGAAGCACAAGTAGAAAGAAATGAAGAAGTTATTGATGAAGCATCAACGAACAATCCATATGTGGAAACAGTGTCAGATGCTTTTCCTAGAGTTGTTGAACAAATGAATGAAGAGATGCCGAACAATGAGGCACACCATTTTTTCAACTTATTAGATTCGGCGAAATAACCTATATATAAAGGTTGTCATTAAGGTCAGTTCCACCTCTCTTTATCTTCAAGATTGATGAGTATAAAAACACATTACAATGTTGCTGAAAATTGCATGGATTCATGTTGCAAAATCATGTGTGAATATTTACCGGAAAATAATCAAGCTCCCGACACATACTACGAAACAAAGAATTTTTTAAAAGATTTGGGAATGCCACATGAGAAAATTAATGTTTGTATAAACAGTTGCATGTTGTTTTTAGAAAATGATAAAGACTTGTTGGAATGAAAATTTTGCGGTGCAAGCAGATTTCGACCAATAAGGCCATCTTCACGTAAATATGTACCATACCAAAAATATTCTATATGCCTATAAAAAAAACAAGTTGAGAAGGTTATTTGAATCGAAAAAACCGTTGCGGCAATAAGATGGCACACAGAACACTCGACAAGCGAAGGGATATTGCAACATCCATCAGATGGTAAGGCTTGGAAAGATTTCAATGAAATATTTCCTGAGTTCGCATATGAAACGAGAAATGTTTATCTTTGCCTGTGCACCGATGGTTTTAGTCCATAGGACAATCTGGAAGTCAATATTCTCTCTGGCCGTTGATTTTGTCTCTGTGTAATTTGCCTCCGGATATGTGTTTGAAAAGAGAGGTAATGTTTCTGATGTTGCTGTTCCAAGACAAGAACATCTGAAGAAAAGTTTCGATGTCTTTTTGCAGCCCTTAATTCATGAATTAAGACATTTGTGGAACAAAGGAATTCTTGCTTATGACGTGAGTACAAAGCAAAATTTTACATTGAAAGCGGTCTTGTTGTGGACAATTAGCGACTTTCCAGCCTGTGGAATGATATCTGGATGGAGCACGCATGGGAGATTAGCATGTCCATATTGTATGGAGGATACAGATTCATTTAATCTAATACATGGTAAGAAACCATGTTGGTTTGATTTTCATAGAAGATTTCTTCATCGTGGACACGCTTTCCGGAAAGACGAAAAACATTTTCCAAATAACGTGGTACAAAAAGAACAGGCACCGTGCTTGCATACCGGAACACAAATCCTTTACGAAAGATTGAACACAATGGGCGCTTTACAAGAATCGATAGAATGCGGTAGAGATCATGGGCATCTTAAATCAGAAGGCCGAAGTGAATGGCATAATAGGTATAAACGTAGTATCTTTTGGGAACTATTATATTGATAATCATTGATATTACGTCATAATTTAGATGTTATGCATATCGAAAAGAACTTTTTCGATAACATCATCAATATTTTTCTAATGTGGCGGGGAAAAGTAAGGATGATAATATACAATTAAGCAAGATTTGAAGACAATATGTCGAAGACCTAAGTTGGAATTAAGAGATGGAAGGGCACCTATCCCAGTATTCAGATTATCTAGGCCTGCGAAAACCGCATTATTAAGGTGGTTAAAACAAGAAGCTAAGTTTCCAGATTGATATGCATCGAACATTGCTCGGTCTGTTGATATTATTGGTTTGAGGCTGATCGGGTTGAAAAGTCACGGTTGTCACGTTTTCATGCAGCGATTCATTCCAATTGCATTTGTTGAGCTCTTACCACGGAGTGTTCATGATGTGCTATACGGATTAGCATATTTTTCAGAGATATATGTTTAAGAAATTTAAAAAGGGATGCATTGGAATTAACGAAAGACAACCTCTAAAGTATTATGTTCATTGGAAATAGTTTTTCCGCCTTCATTCTTCGATGTCATGGAACATTTACCAATACATTTACGAGATGAGACAATACTCGGTGGACCAGTTCAATTCAGATGGACGTATCCTTTCGAAAGGTTTTTCTTTCATTTAAAGAAAAATAAAAAACAAAGTAGTGGTTGAATGATCTATTGTTAAACAATACTTTTTGGAAGAAATCACATATTTCAGCATATTTTATTTCGAGTTGCATAGTCAGACGAAAGAAAGACGTACAATGGGTGATCACACAAACTATCTATATCAATATAATCCATAATTTGGCACAATTAATGAGATTTTTATACTGATTGGACGCACAGGAGGTAAATCTGAAGAATATTGGTAAACACGAGAGGAGTATAATCACGTCCACACATATATATTACGAAATTGTCAAGATCTATTACCTTCGAAAGGTACAAAACAATGAAAATCAATCTTTTAAACATAATTAATATATCTATATATTTAAAATATTAACGTATTTTCATTATAGGATATTTGATGAAGAAGTAATCGGTACATATCCTCATCTCAACACAAATGAATTCAAAAAAATAAAAGTTCAACATTATGGCTCGTGGTTAAGAGATTACATAAGTACTCGTGTGTACGTCTTATATATATACTAAAAATTAATTGTGTATATTATAAAGTATTCATTTTTTTATGTTATATAGGTGAAATTTTTCAATGAGAGACTTCCTACGTGGTTAAAAGATTTCGCTAATGTTCCTGCATGAAATGTTATGTGTTGGCCAATTTTGTTTACTTGCAGCTACACATTTCATATGTATGAACACGAAACTCATAGAAGCACATACAATTATAGTGTTTGTGTTAATAGTGAAATAGAGGGTGATAACTTCTGCGACATTTTGCACTAAATTCTACAGGCGGAATATCTCGGTCTCGTTGGGTTGAAGGGAATGCTTTTTAAATGTCAGTGGTTCGACCCAACCAAATCGATGGGGAGGAATTGACATCAACATAGAACGACAATATGGTAAGTATGATCCATTCATCACAATATGTTATGTGCAATATCCAACAACATTGAAACATCGAAGAGAGGAGTTGTGGGTCGTAGTAAAGATCAAGGCACGAGGAATTATAAGCATAGATGAAAAAGAAGATCTGATGCAAATCGATCATCCGCAGTCGATTCGGTTAATTGATACAAACAATCGAGAGGAGATTCTCGCAAGAACTGACATAGAAGGAGAATATCTACACGATTATGAAGACGTCGAACCAGAAGATGCAAAAAATGAAAACTACGATGAATTCAATAAACAATTGAAGGAAGACTCGCCAATTGAAGAATCTACCTAAGAAGAAATGTAAACTTTACAATGTAATCTATAAATTATGTGTTAGCATCTTTTTAACTTCATATAATCTTCAACGGGCATCAAATGAGATTGCTAACGCATGCCCATTGAAATGCTAAGTCGTGTTCGACATTGAGCAAAAATTTCAAGGTTTTCATAGTGTCAACGGGCATCCGTTGGTAATTTCTAATGGATGCCCGTTGCGAGGGCACTAAACAGACAATGGCTCACACTTGAGCACCGCCAACAGACATCCGTTGCTACTTGCCAACAGATGCCCATTACAACATTTGGAACGGGCATCCGTTACAATTTGCAACGGATGCTCGTTGCGAAGTGTCATCATGGCGATCCTACGCTATGATTGTTTCTAATGTGCATTTGTTGCAAATTGTAACGGATGTCCGTTGCCAGAGGAGACATACGGTCGTTTTGGCGTCCGTCGGCTTGGGAGTACGCATTTCCAATGGGCATCCGTTGGAAATGCCAATGAATGCCAGTTGGGAACAGAGAACGTCGTGTCAATTAATTGTGTCTATTGAGTGAACGTCGTATCAATTAATTGCGTCCATTGAGTGGAAACTTCTATATATTAAACCTTGAACAGTTTCATTTCAACACGAATCTAAATCAAAATATTCTCAAATTTTAATAAACTATTACACACAAACACTTCTAAACTAAAAACACAAAATGAAGGCTAGATGATTTATAGGATGTGGTGGTATGTTGGCGGATTCGGCGGGAGCCCCCCCCCGCCTCCACCGCCACCATATCAGCCTCTTTCACTAACATCGGCACCGCCGATATTTGATGAAAATAATGATATGGTGGATATAGATGTCTTGATCGATAATTTTGACGGGCGTCCCACCCTTTCGATTATTGATCCTGATCGCCATAATGGGACGTTATGGTAAAAATTCAAATTATGAATTTATAATGTTTTTAATTATAAATATTATCTAAATATTTCATTTTTATGTGCAGGTTCGATGTGAATGATGTTCTCGAACATACAAATAAATCATCATCCAGGGATCGCTACAGGATCACCTCTATATATTGTTCTAGGCAGGTGACGCCAGAAGTTATACGTCGCCGCTGGTGGTGTACTTTTATCTTAAGTTAAAAATACTATAAAATTTGTATTTAAAATGATTAAATACATTTATTCTAAACTAATTTATTATAAATTTTTTTGCAATGCGAATACAGATGACAGAAGAAGGATACGTCACGCATCTACACAGCTTGGATAAACGACATGCAAGCCTGAATGCGCTTGATGATGAACAACGCTAAGCGAAACTACTACAAGAATAATGCCAAACCGACATAAGCAACATACAAGGTATTCAATCAACTCATCCAACATTTGGAGTTTGAGGACTTCATGGCCAAGAGCAAGAAGGCTAAGAAATGTCAATACGGCGAGAAGGTTTCTGGAGATGGTCCGCATCACCATACTTTGGGGTCAAAATAATTCTCGCAAAGAATGAGATAATTGGTATATTTCTTTTAGTTTTTATATAATTTTTTACAACATTTAAATAATTATATTTATGTTATATAACATATGCAAAGAACATGAAGAGAACCGAATCTTCTTGAGCTTGTTGTAGAAACCCATGCAAAGAAGAAACTTGTTGTCGGGGAAGAGAGCACCGAACCTAAACTCGTCGACCCTCAAGCGGAACGCACCGTGAAAGTTGTGAAGGATAAGATCACACAGCAATCAAAGACTTGCGGTTCAACTCCCGACGAGCTCAGTGCTTTACAAAAGGAAAAAAAATTATTTAGAGGTAAAGAAAAAAATATTTTTTTTTGTAATTCGATTAGTAAATAAAATATTTCTAATGATTTAACTTTAGCTTTTGTTATTTTGTAGTCAGTTAGACCGTATAAGGTGCATCTATATGCTCTCGTTCGCTTTAAAATGATATCGTCAAGGACGCCACAACTGTACCCTCCATGGTACAAGAGAGTTATAAGCAAGAATGTCGAATCAAGCATCTCAAAACACAACTTTGAGAAACTCGAGCACAGATGCGGTACATGGAGAGCATCATAGTATTGCTAACCAGCCGTGTGTATCAACCGCAACATCAGACTAGGGAAACAACGCCGCATCAAGAACCGGTTATCGATTCGGATGTAATGCCTTCTTCACGAGGTGCTGGCGACCGCGGGGATGAATTCGACGCCACAAATTTAGATGATATGTAATAGAAATTATGTTTTTATTTTTTGTAAGAACTCTTCTTAATTAATTTAGTTTTTTAATTTATTTTTAATTTTTGTTTTTTCTATTTTTTCATAAAAATCCTAACAGATGCATTCGTTGGAATAAAAAATTCCCCCCATTTTGCAACAGACTTCCATTGCCATTTCCATATATCCGGCTAACGGGCATCCGTTCCAATCTTTCAATTCCCGCGCATTTTTCATACCAACAGATGGACAACGTATATCCGTTACAAATTAGTAATGGGCATCCGTTGCACGGATTATGATGGACATCCGTTGCGATTTTGTAACGGGTATCCGTTGCAGACATTGTAATGGGCATCCGTTACAATCTACCATTGTAGTTTTCCATTACCCGTTCGTTAAAATATTCCAACATATAATATCTATTGTAACCCCGTTGGAAATCGCAGAACATCTTGATTTGCAACGAGCGATTCCCAACGGCTCTCGATTCGTTGCCGTCCATTTTGAATCGCTCATTCCAACGGAAATTTGGCGATTTCCAATGGATATGTCTGTTGGAAATCGTTTTTTTTGTAGTGTAGTCTTCAGTTTTGCAGGTACCTTGAATAATAAGGCATTACACACCAAACCTCGTGTCCCTATCCTCCGCAACAAAACGGAGTGGCCGAGAGAAAAAACATGCATGTAATGGAAGTCTCGAGAACTATCATGTTTGATCGATATGTTCCTAAAAGGTTTTGGTCCAATGTGATCATGACCGTATGTCACATCATTAATAGAATTTCAACAAAGGTTCTAAAGAATAAATCACCTTATCAAGTATTAAAGTATACAAAACCTGATCTTGAGTGTGTTTTGTTCTTGTTCCTGACTCACAGCGAAACATGTTGGAACAAAGGAGCACTAAAGCCATGATCATCAAATACTCAGTAAATAAAAAAGGCTACAAATGCTTCAATCAAAATCTCAACATGTAACGGTGTCTCGTGATGTTATGTTCCTCTAAGACAAGAGCTTTCATGATAAAACCACCTAGAAAGAGATTAAGGGAATCTCGGAACCAAATGATATAGGTTTGTCCCTTAAAAACATAGTAAGTTCAATTTCGAAAACTAACAATGAAACAGGTCTCTTGCCAAGTGTACCTGAGGGTTATTAAGACCAAAATGATCAAGAAATCTTCAAAAAATGAAAAACAAGAAAGCCATGATGAGATCATACCTTCTGAGCGAAATGATGAGGATGAATCTAGGGCCTCAACTAATGAGAACGAAGAACAACGCCATGATCATAACCAAATTGAGGATCATGACGTCGATGAAATCAAAGGAAGGATTCTAAATGAGATAGTGCCTACGAGAAGCACTATAGTAAGGCGACCAATCTCGGATTGAATTCACAATCCTATTCAATTGCCTGGAAACCAAATAGCCTATTTCAATGGCATGGAAACCAAACACCCTATTCAAAACTTTTTCTCTTTAGCATTTATCTCTACTAATCACAAAGCTTTTCTTAGTAAAATTGACTAGGAAATCGAGCCACAAATCTATACATAAGCCGAAAGGAAGCAAGAATGAGAGGAAGCCATGGCCGGGGAGCTAACAGCCTTAGAGAAGAATAATACATGGGACCTTGTCTCTCTTCATAAAGAAAAGAAGCCCATAGGAAGCAAATGGGTGATGATATAATCATAACAGGTGGTGATAATAAAGGAATAGAAAGTGTTAAACATTTTCTAAAAGAAAATTTTGATATAAAGGATCTAGGTGAACTTATGTCCTTTCTTGGAATTGAAGTAACTAGATCTAATGATAGTATATTCTTTCTCAACGAAAATATGCTTTAGATATTTTGAATGAAACAGGTAAACTCTGATCTGAGCCGACCAAGACCCTATCAAAGAAAAATTCAACGACTTGCGTGAGGGGGAACCATTTCATGATATAGAACAATACAGATGCCTTGTCGGTAAGCTAATATACCTCACGATAACAAGACCTGACTTATGTTATGTTGTGAATCAGGTCAGCAAGCATATACATGCTCCAAAGGAACAACATTGGAAAATGGTGGACCAAATCTTCCAATACATCAAGAACGGTCCTGGAAAGGTATACTAATGAGTAAAAAACAACAATACTAGTCTAATTGGGTACTGTGACGCAGATTGGGTTGGTGACTACAAAGACCGGAAATCAACGACGGGGTTCTGTACCTTTGTCGGGGGAACCTCGTCACTTGGAGAAGCAAAAAAGCAATCAGTGGTCTCTTGTTCTAGCGCTGAGACCGAGTACCGAGCTATAGCAAATACAACATGTGAGCTCGTTTGGATCCGGGATCTCCTCAAAGATCTTGGCCTCGAACCCTCGCAGGCCATGGTGTTTCATTGCGACAGTTAGGCGGCAATTCACATTGCCTCCAACTCGGTGTTCCACGAAAGAACAAAACATATTGAAGGTGACTATCATTTTGTTCAAGAGAAGCTCGAAGATGGCATCATTGAAGTCACATACACAAGAAGCTCAAATTAGTTTGATGATGTCTTCACCAAAGCCACAAGTGAAAAAACATACAAAAATCTCCATTATCGGATTGGCCTTGTAGATATCTTGAGTCCTAAAACATCAAATTCAAGCTTAGTTGATCATCTCTCGAGCTCATAAATTGTTGTACTCTTTTTCCTTTGTCGGGTTTTTGTCCAAATTGGGTTTTTCCGAAAAGGTTTTAATGACGCTTCACTTATGTTGCTTTTGAACGCCTAAGCTTGAGGGGAATGATAAGTATATGAAGAAAATTGGTCATGTCTCACTCTCTTAGGCGTTCCACGTCCCGTGTCTTGTTCTAGTTCCACATCCCATGTCTCGCTCTAAACGTTTGATCAAAGGTAATTTATGAGCTCCGCGCTCTCCTATGCCTTGTCGACCGCTCCAGCTCATGCATGTTACATGTAAACTTGTGCTTTTCATTTATACTTGTGTTTTCCTTCTTTTTTCTTTTTTTTAGTTGTTAGGAT
The DNA here is from genome assembly GCA_036759665.1 of Gynandropsis gynandra. Lineage (NCBI taxonomy): Eukaryota > Viridiplantae > Streptophyta > Magnoliopsida > Brassicales > Cleomaceae > Gynandropsis > Gynandropsis gynandra. The sequence continues at coordinate 21,105,714 of CM071873.1, forward strand.
TGTTGTATAAATATGTACCTTTTTATCTAAAGCAAAACACAAGAGAATAGTTAATCTTATTCTGTCTAAATCTCTCGATCTTTCGCTCGCTCTCAATATCTCGATCTTTTCTCGATCTTTCGCTCGCTCTCAATATCTCTTGATATGGTATCAGAGCACGGGCATGTAGACCTCTCTAAGTTAATATGAAAAATGATACGCGCACGGGCATGGTGGCTCAGGTCGTATATGTTGGAACTCGCTCTGATACCAAAAAGATAAGCGAACGGGCTTGGTGTCTTTGTGTCGCGTATTGATGTAGTTAATCTCAAGTAATAAATACCTAGACTAACGTTTCCGCAAGAATATGAATTGTGCAGTACCAGAGTCGAACACTATGGAACCGATGCAACAACAGAGTTATCATACCAATGAATAGGACGTGTATAAATCAAGTGATTGGAATGCAAAGTAAAGACTAAACTAACTAACTAACAGGATAAACTCAATAAGATAAAACACCATAGGTTTCGAGAAATGTTGGGACATGTAATGGACGTTTCTATGAATCATGAAATTGGATTATCTCGAAAGGGACTCTATCGACCCCTAAATTCACTACCTAGAAAGTCAACGTACTCATTTCCAGATGCATTAAATTGAACATCTAGCTGCATTAAGATCAGTGGGGAGCTCAACCTTAATAGGAATGATAACACGTAATCCGTTGTAGTTTTTATATCATTCTTAGGTCTAATTTTGAGTAGATTTATTAGATTTCATTCATTTATCGAGTTTATTCGAGGATTTCATCTACATTTCGTGTTTTGTGTAGGAAACGAAGACATGAGGAGAAACACGAGAGATATTGGCAATTTAACCCCGAAATGAAAAGGTTCAACTTGCACCGAGCGAAAGGAGCGGAAACTACATTTTAGGTCGTGCACGCTCGGGCATCAGAAGTGTGCCCGCTTGGGTAATTGATGCCAAGACAACCCCGTAGCTTTGCACGACTCGGGTGTTCAAGGAACATGGTCGGGCATGTGTGCCCGATCGGGTGGCAAAGGAGTGCCCGCTCGGGTTAATTGTCATCAAGATGTGCCGTAGCTTTGCACGACTCGGGCTGAAGAGGTACACGCTCGGGCATAGGTGCCCGCTTGGGCTAAAGTGGGTGTACACGGTCGGGCACAAGTCCTGCACGAGCGGGTAGAAGCTGTGCCCGCTCGGGCCCTTGATTTTCTCAACTAATTCCCAAGATTTAGAACAACCAAATCATGAGAAATCAGATCTATAAAAAGGGGATTCGAACCAGATTGAAAAGGGGAAGACTCAAGGACAATTCAGAGCCATAGAAGACACGCTTGGAAGGATCAAGAAGGACAGAACGAAGGATCCGGAGCATGGAGGATCTATTGAAGACATCGGTTGATGAATAGGGAGCATTCTCATTCTCTTTCTATGTTGAATTTAGATTTCTTTAGTGTAACGTTTCCTGAGTTCATGTCCAAGTAGATCTATTGCCATAGGATAGAGAATATTGCCAACATGTAATGAAGTCTTGTGCTTAATGAATGGTGGATCTTAATGCTTTCATACTTGTACGCCACTCGATATGAATGATTTCGGTATTTTATCATGTTTTCAGATTTCATGGTTGATCTTAATGCTTTCATTACTTGTACGCCACTCGAATGAATGATGTTAGAAGTATAATAAACCAACGCCAGGGCATTAGACTTTGGAAACTAGCCATGATTTAGGGTTTAATCGGTTTAGAATCTACGCCAGGTCAATCGATTGAATCTAGGAATTAGGATAGCGGTCGTAATGCGTCTATCCATGTAAGATGCGCAATGGATACATTGGTATATGCATGCTAGATAGTGGACAAGTCTACGCCAATCAGTTCCTATAGGAGAGTTTGAATTCCCTGAACTCATGATAGTATCTAAGACCAATTATCTCGTTAGAACTTCGTTACATCGTTGTGCAACTCTTGATACCTATGGTGATTTGTCGCTGAGTCATTCCTATCTTTAGTTTAGTTAGTTTGCATTTGCATTCCTTCTACTATTGATTTTACACATCTTATTCATTAGTCTAATAGCTTTAGAGTTGCATCAATTCCTTGTGTTCGACCCTTGTTGCTACACGATCCGTATCCTTGCGGAAGCGTTAGTCTAGGTAATTTATTACTTGAGTCTACGCACATCAAGGAAATTCAACCTCAATTCTCATGGTTCCTAAAATAGTTTAATCGACTGACCAAGGTTCTCATTAACCTAATTCATTCTAGGGTTATTTCCAAGACTTAAATATGACCTCCTAGCCTTGACAATCCTATAAATTCATTAAAAAAATGCACCTGCCCGCCTCGACGCTGACCAAGAACCAAGACGAATCTAGTTCGAGTGACACACTATGGCGACAACAAGCAGTCGCCGTCGTGTGTCACTCTGGATTCGGCTCTTGGTCAGCGTAGAGGCGGGCACGTGCATTTTTTATGTGATCAACAAGGATGAAAGCATTAAGAACAATCCATCAAACAAATTGAGAGAACAAATCTGACATCAAACATTAAAATCCAAACAAATCCAATACAATGATGCAACGAAATGCTATTGAATATCATGGTTATAGATGTTTTCACGAGTTTAGAGAATTCAACCTCTTTCCTAGGGAATGACTTTTCTGATGCTAAATACCACTATCTAGCATGCGTATTACAAATCTCCAAATTGTGTAATCTCACCTATGAGACGCATTAAGACTGCTATCTTAATTTTTGAGTTCAATCGACCGACCAGCCAAGGTTTTAAATCGATTAAGACCCCAAATCATTGCTATGTTCCAAAATCTAATACATCCCAATGCAACCAGATTTTTATGATCATTCATTCAAGTGGCGTGCAAGAACAAAAGCATTAAGAACAACCAATCGATCTAAAAATGATAAAATACTATAACCAAGATTATGCAAAAGCCTTCATTACATATCGGTAAAACTCTAACCTGTAGTTACCGAACTACTCGCTAGACATAAAACAAACCGAAAACATATCTTCCCTTCTCTTCTTTAGCTTCAAATCGTCCTTCTCTAGCCTCTCTCCCACTGTCCAAAAACCTCTTGGTCGAATCTAAGCTCTCCCCTTTCCTTTTCGTGTTGATTTCATGTTCTCTACTTGTTTCCTTTTTCTCGGTTTCCTTTGTTATTTTGCAGCGATTGTTTCCTTTTCTTCTTGTACAACGGCTGTTTCCTTTCTTCACTTCAACTGTGCAGCCTTTGGTTTCCTTTTTCTTGCTCTAGCTCTATTTCCATTTTGTGTCGAATGGATGGAACCTGTTCTATTTCCATTTTGTTGCTCCACCGGCTTGGTTTCCATATTTTTGTAGCGGTTAACAGTTTACATGTTGTATTCCATCATCCTGCTTCCATTTTGTGTAAGCCATGTTCCTTTTTCATGTTACAGCCGTGCTCTTCCAATTGTTGTTCCAGCAACTGGAAATGTCCATTTATGTACAGTGTGTTTCCATTTTTGTGAGCGGCGACCATTATTTCCATTTTTGTGTGCCGATCGTGTTTTTCTATCTCTTGTTACCAAAGGGGGCTTGGGTGTTGAATGTGTACAACTGAGCTTGATGTTGATTTGCCAACATTTCTCGACATTTGCTTGTGTTTATAACCCGATATCTCGTTTCTTACAAAACACGAGAAAACACTAGTAAAAGACTAAATTGTACTTAATGCTCGGTAAAGTCCAAATAAATGATAAAATTAACTGTGAAAATAGATGAAAATACGAGAACAATTTAGACATTATCAAACTACCCAAGACTTGAACCTTTTCTCGTCCTCGAGCAAAACTAAAATTAAGTACAATGAGAGTTAGATAACAACCTGATACTCGCACAAGCATTTCGAAAAAATCAGCCATCATGCACAACAACGCAACACACGAACTAAGCGTGCCTAGTTTAGACCTATATCCACCGAAAGCCAGTAGTCGTACAATCCTACACATACCCGAAATTCATTTCACTAACCCTAGACGACATCCAAGTGATCTCTATACCTATTCTCTTATGCTCACGTGAGAAACCATTCTTCAGACAATCATTTTCTTCTACGTTTCTCTTTTTCTTCTTTTTCGGTTTCCACACATTTGTTTCTTTGAAAATTCACGCTCGGTTTCTAGGACGTCGGATCTGAAGAGAATACCTTCTACTTAGATCCAGCTTGTTGATTGACAAACTCATAAGGTCTTGTAACCTTAGTGGATTGAAGAGGTTGCGTTATTGAATAATTTTATCTTTTTTTTACCAAACTATTTGATTACGCATCAATTCTAACCCTTAGAACGTAGAAAAACAACGTCGACCCACCATTTAGACCGGACAATCCAAGATCGATGCACTCATGTCAATGTAAGGCTGAAATAGATAGAAATGTATTCTATTTACAACGGAGTGTAAGCGCGTGGAATTATAACAATAGAAGCAAAAACAAAGAAAGAACGGTATACACAGAGATATAAGTACTTGGGGCTGAAACCTAGGGGGTGGAATACAACTATAGGCCATGGATTCATGCACAACTACTAGACTAATCAATATCTAAAGATATTTTTCAGCAAACTTAGGCTTTTGTTCCCGACTGGACAAAGTTGCACAAAGATGGCTAAAGTTCAAAATTTTCATACTAGATATCTGTTCGTCTAATCCTAACAAAAATAACGTAAATTCTAAAATAAAACGAAGAACTCAGTGTCTAATCCTAATAACAAACATGTCACTCGAAGAGTACCCTCCAGACTTGAACGGAACACCGTCCCGATGTTTAAAACCTAAGAGAGGAACTCCTATACCAAGACTTAGATAAAGAAAATTAGAACGTGTGTACCTTGTGTATTCTTGTTGTTCCGAGTTGGTAGTGCAGCTGGATGTTGTAAGCGTCTCCTCCGTTGTGGATGATAACAGTTTTTCGTATAATGGCAATGGTAGCACGCTTACGCTTGCTCCGACATCAATTAGTGCATGGCTAATTTCATAAGCACCTATTTTACAAGGGATGACGAATATACCTGGATCGGGCATCTTCTTGGGTAGGTTTGGCTGCAGCATCGAGTTAGTCACCATGACAGTTTCCATCTCTACGTCTCGTTTGTTTGCAAGCACCTCCTTCAAAAACTTAGCGTATGAAGGCAACTTCTTCAAAGCCTCATTGAATGGAATGGTAATTTGCATCTTCTTTAACATCTCAGCAAACTTAACAAATTGAGCATCCTCGTTCTTTTTGCTTTGACGTTGGGGAAACGGCAAAGGAGGCGGTCTTGGATCGGGTTTTACGTATTTCGGTTCTTCCTCCTCCTCGGGTTTCTTTTTGTGCTCTTTGATGCTACTGCCCCTTTCCCATTACTATACCGGACGGTTCACCTATGTCAAATGTCGAGGGAATGGCCTGATCCATCAATCTCTTACGTTGACGTTGTGGGAATGGAAAAGGAGGCTGTCTTGGTTCGGGTTTCACGTATTTTGGCTCTTCTTCCTCCTTGGCTTTCTTCTTATGATTTTCATCGTTTATGCCCTTCTCCACTGTTGTACAAGGTGCTTCATCCCTTTCAAACATCAAAGGAGAAGGCTGATCTACCGTCTTACCACTCCGTCGATATATGGCATTGACGTGCCCGTGGGGATTTGCTTCCGGCCTCCCCAGTAGAATTCCTTGCGGTTGAGAGGAAATCGCAGCGAGTTGTGCAACTTGAGTATCTAAGATCTGTAGGTGCGTCGTCATCTCCGCAAATTGTTTCTTTACCTCTTCATGTCCTTGTAAGAGTTGAGCTAGCATAGACGTAATATCGGTATTAGCTTCTTGTTGTGGAGGAGGAGGCGCACGTGGCTGGTAATTCTGGGTTTGGGGCTCCGTCCTTGGCTGGAAATTCTGATTCCTTTGCATCAATCGTGGCTGAAAGTTTCCCGATAGTTGTTGCGTGTTGGATGTACCGTCAGAATTCTTGTAGGAGAAGTTTGGGTGATTTCTCCATCCGGGATTGTACGTGTTTCCCAAAGGCTGTTTGTTGCTCACATAGTTCACTTCCTCGTACCTTTGGACTTCATGATCCTCTAATTGCTCTGAATATTGTGGATGACGTGATTCGGATAGAAAATTGTAAATTCCAGCGACATGATTCCTCACGTCAGCTAAACCGGCATATAGAGCGTGTGTGTCGTTCACATGAGCTACCCTTGCTGGAGCATTGCGATTATACTCTCCAGCGGCGTTGCTGACCTCATTGGCCATACGATCAATCAAGTTTTGAGAGATGCACGATGATGCAACGAAGTTCTAACAAGATCATGGTTATAGATATCGTTACGTATTCGGGGAATTCAAGCTCATTTCTAGGGAATGACTCTCCCGATGCCCAAACCCACTATCTAGCGTGCATATACCAATCTCCCAATTGTGTATCTCACCTACTAGACGCATTAAGATCGCTATCCTAATTCCTAAGTTCAATCAACCGACCGGCCAAGGTTCTAAATCAATTGAGACTTCATATCATGGCTACGTTCCAAAATCCAATTCATCTCCCAATGCAATTAGATTTTTATAATCATTCATTCAAGCTACCAACAAGAATAAAAGAAATACGAACAACCAATCAATCCGAAACGAACAAATA
>CM071873.1:21112464-21149290 GCA_036759665.1 Gynandropsis gynandra
ATGGCTATGGACCTACTCGGACATGAACTTAGAAAACGAAATATAAAAGATAACTATATTCAACATGGATAAAGAATGAGATCCCTCCCTATTTTATTACCGATGTCTTCAATAGCTCCTCCGCGCTCCGGCTTAGTCGCTCCGTCCTTCGCCCTTGTGTGTGCGTGCTGCTCTCCTCCTTCCTCTCTCTGGGTGCTCTCTCTTGTCTCTCACTTTCTTTCTTCAATTTTGTACGTCTCTTGCTGCTGAAGCTCTCCCCTTTTAGCCCTCTTTCTCCTCTTGCCTTTTCTCTAATCTTTGCTCTTTGGCCGTCCTCTTTGCTTGCTCTCTAGTGGCTGGAATTTCCTTTTTGTCACAGCCACTGCAGTTTTCCTTTTCCGAGTTTTTCCATTTCTTGTTTTTCCATTTATGTGTAATTGTCAACGTTTTCCCTTTATTTTCAAGTCATGTATCTCCTCTTCCTCTTCTCTAACCATATTTCCATTTGGTTTAAGTAGCCAATACGTTCCTTTTCTTGTTTTGCTAAATTTCCTTTTTCGCTAGTTTCCATTTTCTCGGTTTCTTCTTTCTTCGGCAGCTTGTATTTCTTTTTTCTCTTGTGCAGCAACGATTTCCTTTTCCTTTTTCCTTGTTTTCCTCTTTTCCTTTCTGCCTTCTTTCTTGTTCTTGAATTTCCATTAATTTTTCTATCAGCCATTTCCATTTTCTATCTTTGACGGTTGCAGTTTCCAATTCTCGTGTAGGTGGCAATCTTTCCATTTTTGTGTAGGAGGTTGGAAGTTTACATTTTGTTCCAGCAACTTGCTTCTATTTTATATAAAACATGTTTCCTTTTCATGTTCCAACCGTTCTCTTCTTACTTTGTTTTAGGAACCGAAATTTTCCATTTTTGTTCCAATCACCGAAAGTTTCCATTTTTATAAGCGGCCATTGTTTCCATTTTTTTTGTAAGCGACCATTGCTTCCATTTCTCTTCTCTTGTTTATGATTCTTTGGATGCTGACCGTGCATAGCTGATAGGAGAAGGGTATTGCTTAGGTTTACTTCATTTACTCGTGTTTGTATCCCGATATTTCATTTCCTGCAATAATACAGGAGAACGTTGAAAGAGGACTAAATGATGCTTTAATGCTTGGTAAAGTTCAAATGAATGATGAAACTAACTATAAAATGAGACTAAATTACTATAACAAAATAGACGTTATCATTGACCAAGGTTCTCATTAACCTAATTCATTCTAGGGTTATTCCCAATAATTAAATCTGACCTCCCAGCCTAGACAAGCCTCTAAATTCATTCAAACAAGTGATAAACAGGGATGAAAGCATTAAGAACAACTTATCAAACCAATCGAGAGAACAAATCCGACATCAAGCATTAAAATCAAAATCCAATACAATGATGCAATGAAGTGCTATTGAAGATCATGGTTATAGATATTATCACGAGTATGCCTCTCTTTGGAAAGAACCTCTTTGATAAGTTTGGTATGATTAGGAATATTTTGGAGGGCTTCCATTAATGTGATGTTGATGTCAAGCTTCTTGAGACCCCTTACGGATCTGTCCTCTCTCTCTTCGTTCTTGGTGCTCACCAACCATTGAGGAAACGGTATTGGAGGTTGGTACGCCAGTTGAGCAATGTATGGTTTATCCAAATCTGGTTCGACTCCTTCCATAATTACGACGATACCTTTTTCTTTTCTCATGGACGTACCAGCAGCTTGCTCTGGCTCTTTCGAGGGTGAATGCTCGATCATATCAGTGTTGCACACAGAAATAGTGTGAACGTATTCTCTCAGGTTTAATTCGGGTTTACCGGGAAGCTGTCCGGGATTCCGAGACGATGAGGCAGCTTGCTGTGCTACGGAGTTCTCTAAGCTCTTCACATGGTTGCTCAAGGATTTCATATGAGTTTTGAGCTCGCTAATCGCTTTCCCCACATCCGTATTGAATTTGGCTTGAGTTGATTGTTGATGCTTTTGCTCCTTGATAAATTCGAGCATTAACGCCTCAAGGTTTGACGAAGGGGCTTGAGGAGGTTGAGGAGCTTGTGGAACATGCTGAGCATGCTGAAATCGCTGGTTATTTTGCTGGTACGACTGCTATGGTTGCTGAAATCCCGAATACTTCACCGGTTGAGTCGTTCGATACGAAAGATTCGTGTGGTTCCTCCAATTATGGTTGTAGGTATTCCCGAATTGTGTGTTTCTTTGCTGCTGGGCATAATTCATGTATTCCACGCTCTCTTGCAGCGTGCATTGACAAGCCACATGTTCTATATCTTCGCAATTCACGCAGTACATGGCGTTCGCTGTATTGCCCGTTGCTCTGCTCTGATTCGGCTCATATAAACCTCGAGTTTTGTTAGAATTACCTCTTGGTGTAGACCACATAGTGTGGTTTATTATGAGGTTATCGATCAGCTCGTATGCCTCCTCGACGCTCAGGTCCATAAACGATCCTCTAGTAGCGTTATCCAACATTGTTCGGTGTTCGTCTGAAATTCCATTATAGAAAGTTTGGATAACATACCACTGCTCGAGACCATGGTGTGGACACATCTGTAGAAGATCCTTGAATCTGCCCCACGCTTCAAACAATGTTTCTCCATCTCTGCATATAAACGTTGTGATTTCCCCCCCTCATCAGAATCGTCTTGCTCGGAGGAATGAATCGTGAGAGGAACAATGTGCAGAGCTGGTCCCAAGTCGTGATTGAACCAGCGGGGAGCGATTGCAGCCATGTTTTCGCTCGTCCCCCAATTGAGAAGGGGAAGAGACGCAGTAAGATCACGTCCTCTGAGACTCCGTGTATCTTGAATGTACCGAAAAGCTCTAGGAAGTCTTTGAGGTGCTGATGGGGATCCACGTGATTTCCACCCATGAATTGCTTCTGATAAAAGCATGTTGATCTTCGTCGGCTTAATCTCAAACTGTTCTCTCGCAACGGTGGGCATCCATATGGCTGTTTGCACGTTGTTCATATTCGGTACCACGTAGTCTCTGAGGCGACATGGTGGAGGAGTCTGTCATTCTCGCGGTGCGAGTTGCTGTTGCTGCATATGTCCATGGCCGTTCTGATTATCAATATCTCGTTGATTGACAGCTGTGTGTTACCTTCTTCCTTGCCCTTTCTCTATTGTCTGCAAGTGCGCACGATCTCGGGGTCGATTTGGAATAGACTGGAAGTACCTTGAGATCTTGTCATAAACCAACAAAGGACAAACGAACATAATTAGGTAGAAAGAAACAAAGAAAAGAAAAGCAAAAAGAAAAACAAAACAACAATGACTCTAGACTCGAATCTATGACGTGTTTACAATAGTCCCCGGCAACAGCGCCAAAAACTTGATGTGTTTCAAGTTAAACTAAATTTAAAAACTACCCGCAAGTGCACGGCACGTGTGTAGTACTCTAGGTGTCGATCCCACAAGGACTACGCAACACAAACTAAATTCAAACTGTGAATCAACTTGCAAACAACGAAGTATTTGTTTTAAGATTGAAATAACTAGAAATAATAAACTAACGAGTTCTTAACATTGAGAAAAACATTTTAGGAATCCGGTTTGACCACAAGACTACCGAAACCAACAATCAACCTATCTAATCATGCAATCTAGATCAAGTTATCTAAGGCAGACGTTCCTAGTATGATATCTACCCTCTCTCAAGGCATAGACACGTGATCTAGTCAAGTTATCCCCTACTTTCATGGCTGACACCTTAAGCTAAACCCATAAGTTCTATGATTCATCAGTTTTACCTTCAACCGTTGCTACCCGACTTTCGTGGCCTAACCTCGGTTGTTCTAAACCTGATCTTCTAGGACTAGAATTCTCCTTTTGGTCCTTCTCCTAATCCCTAACACATGCATCTACTTGGCCTTCATAAATACAAGTCATTCTAGCACTCAGACAAAGAATAGATAAACGAAAATGGGAAATTGCATTCAAAGATAAATCAAAAGCGGTTTCGGGTTAGCCAAGGGCTAATCCCTTCTCCTAGAACAAAACGACTACTCATTCATGTGATCGAAAGAAAACATAATCTAAGTAGAAATTCTAAAGAACATAAAGACCAAATGAAACCGAAGTCCTGATTTGATCTTCAACGCCCCTTGAATGTCTCCTTCGCAAGAGTGTTCTTCTTCTCCAATTCTCTCTCTACTCTTTCTCACGTATGAATTCTGAAAAAAATAACTGAATCCACTCGACCCCTAGCTCCTCTCCTTCCCTTTTCTTCTTCTTTTATTTCCTTTTCTCCTGGTTTTTCCTTTTGGCTTCTTCACTTCTTTCATCTTTTTCGCAGCAGCCACCGTTTTACCTTTTTCGTGTGTTTTCCATTCTTGATTAAGTTGGGCAACATTTTCATTCTTTTCTACAGAAAAATATCTCATATTCCTCTTCCATAACGTCGTTTTCCTCTTTGTATATGTAACTAACAAGTTCTTTTTCGTGTTTAGAATTGTTTCCTTTTCTGGTTTTTGCAGGTGACGGACGCGACCTGTGCGTGCTGAGTGTGTGCCCCGCGCGGGCTCCCTTGCTGATGTTGATCCCGCTCGGGCTGATGCATAGCCCGAGCTGTTCTATGGTCGCTGGACCAAGTGCCCCGCATGGGCTGAGGAGTGCCCCGCGGGGGCTGATGTGTCTGTGCCCAGCGTGGGTTGTGATGGTGCTTCAAGGTCCGTACGGACTGAAGTCTCCATGACCCGTGTTGTTTCTCATCTCGTTTGTTTCGTTATGATCCCCGATGTTAGTACTTTGTCCCGTGTACGTTCTTTAGCTCCAAAACGAACCAAGTATGCATATAACGTGTAAGAACATGAAAACAAGTAAAACATATACAAAATTACACGTAAACATCACATTTATCACCATAAACATCTCTAAAATCATGCGAGAAATACGTATTAAAACAAAACGATCATTAGTCTGTTTAGAAATTGAGCCATGATAGTTTCTTCATCTTCATCACGTTCTCGTCTATTGCAAAGATGCTTAAATTCGTCGAAGTATTCATCGATGGTTTTACTTTCTTGGTTCAACTTATTATATCTTCGTTGCAACTCTCGATGGAAGTGTGGGGGTACATACTTTCTACATATGAGGGCTTTTCTCTCCATGTTGACACTTGTCTAAGTCTCGTATGTCGTCGAGTGCTTTTCTCCCGATCCAACTAAGTGAGTGTGTCATCTGTGAGTTAGCTACATCGTATTGCACCTTCTTGTGTTCTGTAAAGGTGTAACACTCAAATATGTTGTCCATCTGCCACTCCCAATCCATATAGGCTTCCGGGTCGACACATCCTGAAAAGGTTAGTGGTTATAATTTCAAATTGTCACCATCCTGTTCATATCGTTGTCTCTGGGATGACTTCTCATCTAAATATTCATCCTCGCGGATGAAAGGGCATCGCCTTGTCGTCTCACCTCCTCTTCAAGATCACGTCGTGGTGGTGCTCGACGATGGCGTTGTCTAGGTTAAGGAGCTGGTTGGTCTACTTCGTCCATACCATTTTAATGAATTGATATTGCATCATGTACGAGTTGTCTCTATACTCCTTCAAGGCGATTCATCCACGACTGTGTTCGTTGAAGCATTTGTATGATCGCGTTGAGTTAGTTGTTGTGTGCAACATGTTCTCCTTGTTTGGCCATCCTCTATAGCTCTTATTTTGTTTTATTTTTTTAATAACAAGACAAGAAATATTTTTATGATAAAACAAATTAAAAGGGCAAGAAGCAAACCTTTGGTCCTTGAACCGGACTTTGATACCAAAACTGTCACACGCATGGGCCTGGTGGCTGAGGTCACGTATGTTGGGACAAGCTCTGGTACCAAACTGATACAAGGACGAGCTTGGCGGATTGGGACGCATATGGAGAATTTGAGAACCTCGATCACTCGAGTTGGATTCATTGGTTCGAGGAGTATTTCTTGACGGGCCTAAGGGCGCTCTTCAAGAAACTTGTTCATTGAGAATGGATAGAGGTGGAAAGATGGTCGAGATCTTCTTAGATTTCCTAAGGGCTCTAATCTAAGACTCATCGAGCGAAGGTATATGATGGTGATTTGAAGGGTTATAGGTGGAGTGAAGGACGCCATAAAAGGTACGAAGCCTCTTGATACAATTAGAATGACTTCAATTGTTCTCGAAACAAATTGAAGACACTACATTCCTCAATAACGACTTCAATAAGAGGAGTGAAGCTCTCAAATTCAAGTTTAAATCTCTATTCAAGTTGTGTGTTACAAATGAAGGCTGGAGTTCTTTTTATAGGCAACAATCCAGACCATGAAATAAGGAAAATACATTAAATATATGGTCTTATTGGTTCCACTGGTCGAAAGTAGAGAAGGTGGCTGGAAATATGGGGAAATGGCTAAAAACGTGGAGGATTTTCAGGAAGCTTGTTCGTGGCCATTTGAAACAAGTGGAGGGATTTAGGGAATGTTGTCTTCGATCGTTTTTTCAAGAGGAAATCAAAGGATGTGAATTTTTCGGCCATTTAGCCATTGAAACGGTTATTGACTCATGGCCTCGTATCCTGTGGGTTTGAACTAGCATCCAGTGTGATGCGGAAGATGGTTGTGATTCTTCCGTATGCTGGGGCCGAGTTCTCTTCTGGAACTCAAACTTCCTCCTGTGATTAGTCCGTGGGATTATTTCATTTGCTCGGTTCCTCGGGTCACCTCCTTACTTCCTTAGGTTGCCTCCTTGCTTGTGCGTTCCTCTTTGCTCGCATGACGCTCTATTAGGTCATCCTTGTGTCTGATGTCCTCATCACAAACACAAAATAGAAGTGGAATTTTCAGTAGGAACTTGGGTCTACCTCAAATTTAGACACTACATGCAAAGATCTTTTCGATAAATATCAAGCTTGCAAGTTGTTATTATAGCCCTTATTAGATAAAAGAAAAAAGAAAGATTCGTACAAGTTGCATACAAGCTAGAATTGCCAAAAGAATGTTCAATACATCCATTCTTCCATGTGTCTCAACTAAAAGAGGCTATTGGGGACCAATTTGGTGCATCCTTTACCGACGGGAACTATAGAGGTATTGGGTCCTTTTCTGGAACCAGACACCATATTGGAAGTCAAGAAACAAGTGGGTATCAAGAAGAAAAAAGTGTTGATTCTATGGAAAGGGATTCTTGAAGAAGATGTCACTTGGGAGTTAATAGATGACCTTATAATGAGATATCTAGAATTCCACCTAGAGGGCAAGGTGAATGTTGTAGAAGAAAGAACAAATAAGATTCACATTCCTTTAACTCGTCGAAGAAAAAGAAATCAACACAAGATGTCAAGAAAAAAGATCAAATATGAACACCAAGAAGGAAAGAAGTGAAGGACTAACAAGAATGGAACGACCAAGGAAGATATTAAGTTCATGAATTAGTTATTGAGTTCTTGTAACGAACTAATAGTCTTGAATCTTTGTGTGTTGGCTATAAAAGTCCTATGGACGTTAATAAAGATAAGAAAATTCTTGGTAAACACCTTTGGAGATTGGTGATCTTGAATAAACCAAACACATTTAAACTCTTTCTTTTCTTTTCAAATCCAATTCTGAACTCAAGTCTATTTGGATCTTATCGGTATGCAAGCTGCAAAGGTACATTTATAGAATTGATCAAGCTTTTATAGTTGGAATATTCAATTTAACAAAGTAGTTGAAACGTTCAACTTTGTTAGATTAAAAGAGGAACCTTGTGTGTACAAGTAAAGTAGATTGTTGTATGCGACACAACGAAAAAGCAGTCTAGATAAGGAAGTTTATTAGAGAACTTAGTGTGATACTTCTGATAATAGGATTACGAAATCTAACGTATATTGAACATTTTGCTTTAATGGAATTATTTTATTTTATGTGTTGATTTGTATATATATATAGTATATATGTGTGTGCTGCATATATGATATGTGGTTGTTTTGGATTAGTATTGGGAACTCATCATTATGATAAAGACCATGATAAAGAGGGGGGAGTTTTATCATATATTATTAAGAATGTGTACTTGACCGTAAGATGACTCCTAGGATGTTAGTTATCCGATATATCAACATTCATGTGATGGTTTCCATCGGATAGTAATTAGTACATCACTTTTTCTAAACCCACATATATAGATGATGCACATTATTATTGAACTAACCTAAAGTGAGATTTTCTAATGGTTAAGTTACCATTAATTAATGAATAAGACTTCTCCGAAAGGATCTAAATGTTAGATTTTCTTTGGACCTAAATTCAACATAATAATTAATAAGTTATTAGTCATCCTTCGAATCCATACACCATATGCTGTAGAGAACTTGTTGGAATGATATTAGGAATTATTATTTTCTTGTGCAATGATTGTTTGATCAATGTGAGATCCTTCAACTCTTGATAAATGTTTGAACTCCATATTGTCATAGATCGCAATGACTAGTAAAATATTCGGCCAAAGAGATAGAAAGATAAGAGAAAGGGGTTTCTCGAATCATTTGAAAGTTAGTTATGATAATGATGCGTGTTCAAGTTAAATAAACCTAAACCTACTCCGCAACTGCACGAGACGTGTGTACTGTAGAATCTAGGTGTCGATCCCACAGGGACCAGCAACACGACAAGACTAAAACAATCAAATCAATGCTTGCAAATCTAATAAAGACTGATGAAATGAAACTAAACTAATGACCAATAATAAATTGATGTTTAAACCAATCAAACAAATGTCCTAGGATATGGTTTTGCAACTAAGGACCAAGAACCAGGCATATTAATCGACTATTCATGCTTTTCCTATCCGATTTGAATGCAAACCATCCTAAATTATCAACTATCCTCTTTCAAGGCCTAGAGACGTGCATAAACTATCAAACTTCCTGCTTTTGTGGCTGATAAGCTAGTCTACACCCATTAGGCTTCGTGATTCGTTTGTGAGTCCTAAATCTAGGTTTTCCTACTTTCATGGTTTAACCTAAACTGTCCTAAACCTATATGTCCGGATTCGAGTTTCTCCGTTTGGTACTTCATTCAGATCCCTAATATCATGCAACTATTCACAATTACATGACATTTATGCGCATAAACAAAAGATCAAAAGCGGATACAAAATTGCAATCATATATAGAAGTCAATGCAAGGGTTTTAGGATAGCCTAGGCCTACTCCTTTCTCCTAGAAAAATCTTACTACTCAAACATGAGTTCGAACGACAACATGAATGAAACATGAGTAAGCTTAATGATGTCTCCATGTGCTCTTCGACGTCTTGGGATTTCTCTTGCTCCGCATCTTCTCTCTCTCTCTCTCTGTTTGAGATGAAAGGTTTCTTAGGCTGCTTTGCCTCTTCTCTAGTTCTGCTTGGTTCTTCCCTTCGTTACATCTCCTCTCCCTTTTAAAATAAAACTTAGAAGTGTGTTTATTTCGAGCAGCACGTTCCTTTTTGTAGCTTTCACTAGGTTGTTTTCTTCTATGTCCGACCGGCACAACAAACAACCCAGCTGTGTGCATGTCTTCAAAGGGGTGATCAGTCCGGCAGTTGACATGCTCGGGCCTTGCAACACATTCAGGGAACATTCTGGATAGAGGGCCCGACTGGGCTTTGTTGGGAGCTCGGTCGTGTGCATGGAACTTCACTTGGGAGCTCGGTCATGTTGTATGATTTGCTCGGTCGTGTTGTGTTCTTCATTGCTCCCCGATCGTGCTGCATAATCTGCTCGGTAGTGTTGTGAGCTTTTTTTGGGTGCTCGGTCGTGTTGTTGCATATGCTCATTCGAGCGTTGAGCTTTGGGAACGCTCGGTCGTGCTGTTGCATATGCTAGTATGTGCATCTCTTCTTCTCCAATTAATTTGCTTTCACCGATTCCTTTCTTCATCGTATCTTGTCCTGTTTAGCCTCCTCTTTCGACCGCGACTGATATATGTGGTCTTTTTACTCTATATAATCTTCATTTCTGCGTCTAAATCACAAAAGGCACTTGTAAGGAATATATCGCATAAATATGCACACAATCGCATACAAAACATCGAAATGTCCTCAGAACATGATAAAAAAACCTATGCGATTGTTATGCAATATAATCACTCATCAAAATTCCTCTGAATTGAATATTTGCTTGTCCCTAAGCAAACCTGAACGTGAAATGTAACCAGAGAGAAGAAACCTCAAATCGCCCTTTCACCTAAGACATCCTCGAT
Source organism: Gynandropsis gynandra (assembly GCA_036759665.1). Taxonomy (NCBI): domain Eukaryota; kingdom Viridiplantae; phylum Streptophyta; class Magnoliopsida; order Brassicales; family Cleomaceae; genus Gynandropsis; species Gynandropsis gynandra. The sequence continues at coordinate 21,122,662 of CM071873.1, forward strand.
ACATGGCAAAAGCAATCACCCGATGAATCGCAAGCTAATTTTATCTATTAGTAGTCTTGCTTTCATCCTTGAGTCATCGAGGCATCCATGAGTAAGCATATGAAAGAAATGAATCAAGAAAGTGACATGTGACTCTCTCCACCGAGCAAGACTTCAGACTTAGTACAAATTAATAAAAAAGACTTACCTTTTTAAGCTAGCATACTCGATTTCTAGGACATCGAAGTTAAAGAGATCTAACCTCTACTTAGACTCAGGCTATCTTATTGGGTTACTCATGTGGCTCTATTGGATACCACAGCCGAGTAGTCAAACGTATCTGCACACGTGCCCTTAGGACGTAGCGAGATAGCATCGATCCACCACTTAGTCCCGAACCATCGAATGAAACTTATTCTTTTATGCACGATGCACTCATGTCAGCTTATAGCATTAAAATGTTTTGTATTTTGCCAATGACAATGGAGTGTTCGTATGCTACTCTATTCTTTCTTCTTTTTCTTTTCTTTTCTGCAAAATAAGCTCGATTCTAAAGTATCATCCTCATCTCAACAAAGCATAGTCTATACGAAGTATAATCACTTGAATATAGAGATATTAATATGTCACAAACCCAACCGTCTTATCCTTGCAAACCACAATTAACACCCAACTCCTCATGAACTACAACACTATAGCCTTGAGCGAGAATAAACTAGACATTTCCACCATAGTTCACAGCTAGGTCATGCATCTTATACATCCTAGGATCAGGGTTCATTTCAGTCATCAAAAACATCATATTCATATCTCTATCCTAATGCAAATTTCATCCTAAAAATAAAGAAAAACATGCAAATTCAAGCAAAATTTTGAAAATTAACACCAAAAAAAGTGTACGTGATGCGCATCCCCCAGACTTAAATTGAACGCCGTCCTCGGCGTGTCGCTCCTGTAAAGACAAAAATCAAGTGCCACAAGACCTTTTTCCAAAGGGTTAGACAAAAGCACATCTACTACATTCGATTTTTGCTTGGTCTTATTCCTAAATGAAAACGGGAAATCCTAAATCTATCATTTGGTTGCCTCCCAACAATCGCTTGTTCAACGTAATTAGCTTAACGCCTCATAAAATCATGCATCTTCTCTAGGAGGGTCCGCAAGAGGGACTACGAACCCTTTCTCAATCGGTTGTGATGCGCTATACAGCTTAAGGCACTAACCATTTTTCTTAAATGCTCCTTGTGCATCACTCCATATCTCAACAGTTCCATGAGGCAAAACCTATCGTACCTGAAATGGACTGGACCAACGTGATTGCAGTTTGCCTGGAAATAATTTCAACCGTGATTTTTACAACATAACGAGGTCACTTGGCTGGAAATCATGCGGGAGAATCTTCTTGTCATGCCACCTCTTGGTCCGCTCCTTATAGATATTTGCATTCTCATATGCTCCAAGGCGGATTTTGTTCAGCTCAAGAGTTGGTGCATCTTTCTCCGAAGAATCTCCATGTAAATTCCGTGGAATCTCTTCACTCGATGTGTTCCGTAGATCTTCTGTGGCACTCATATTCCTGTAAATATGTGTCAAACAACACGAAAGACGGCCTGCAGTGTTGTTCATCTAGAGCTCTTCTTGTGCCAGATCGTCAATCAAGTCTACCCTGCATTCAGATTACTTAAAAGACGGACTACTCAAAGAGTTAGTCAAGTTAAACTCCATCTGCTCTTCTCCCACGCGTAGGGAGAGCTTCCCTTGTTTTACATCGATCATGGCACCTGCAATGGCTAAGAAGGGTCTTCCCAAGATGATAGGTATTTTAGTGTCCTCCTCGATATTAGCAATACAAAATCAATAGGTATATAGAAACTACCTATCTTGATGGGGATGTTCTCAATTATGCCTTTCGAATATCGAACTAATCTATTTTCTAGCCGAAGAGATATCTTGGTCGGCTTAAGCTCTCCGAGGTTCATGCGCTTGTAGATCGAGTGAGGCATGAGACTTACAGTGGCTCCCAGATCGCAAAAAGCCTTGTCAATGTTGATCTCCTCGATAGTGCATGGAATGGTGAAGCTACCGGGGTCTTTCAGCTTCGGAGGTAGCTTGTTTTGGAGGATGGTACTGCATTCCTCCGTGAGTGTTGTTGTCCCACTGTCATCTATATGCCTCTTGTTAGATAAGATTTCCTTCAAGAACTTAGCATATGGTGGCATTTGTTGAAGCGCTTCTACACATGGGATGTTAATCTGTAGCTTCTTGATCACTTCAACGAATTGTTTGAACTGCTGATCCAACTTGTGGCTTACCAAGCGTTGTCGATACGGGATTGGGGGTACATACACAGGTGGCGCCACATAGGGTCTGGTGCTTGCTTCATCAGCTTCAACTACTTTCTCAACCCTCTTTCCTGGAGATTGGTGATCTTCAGAGTTCTTCGTAGCATGTGATGATTCAGAAGGCCTAGAGACTTTGATCTACATTTCGCTTCTTAGAGTGATTGCATTACAGTGTTCCCGCGGATTGATCTCAGGTTTCAAAGGAAGATGCCCTGGTTGTATGGAGGACAAGGTGGCTAGCTGGGAAACAGTATTCTTCAGCATCTCTTGGTGAATGGCAATGGACTTAACTTGCGTCTTGAGATCTTGCAAGGCTGTCCCAACGTCTTCACTAATCTTGAGCTGATTGCTTTGGAATTGTCGTTGCTCCTTCATGAACTCCATGAGCAATGTGTCTATGTTAGACGAAGGATTCTTGTTGCGCATTTGTTATGGAGCTTTCTGTTGGTGCTGGAAACCCGCTGGCTGCCTGATGGGTTGTGTATTCTTGTATGAAAAATTCTGATGATTTCTCCAACCAGGATTGTACGTGTTCGCATAAGGGTTGTTTGCAGGTTCCTAGAGGTAATTCCCTTGCTCCTGTTCATCTTGTTGAAACGTACACTAGTACACCATGTGCTGTACCACAACAGTTAGAGGAAAATAAAGCACCAGCATAAGAAACGGGTCTGTTGTTAACCTCGTAGAGGTCCCCGGTTCTCTTCGATAGCGACCGTGGGAAGGACCACATATCGTGGTTCATGGCAAGACTGTCTATGAGCTCGAATGCTTGAGTGACACTATTTTCCATAAATGATCCTCCAACAGACATGTTCAGCATCATCTTGTGCTCATGGTTGACTTCATTGTAGAACGTTTGTAGGACAAACCATTGCTCAAGCCCATGGTGAAGGCACAAGCGTAACAACTCCTTGTATCTATCCCATGCCTCGAATAGTGATTCTCCTTCTCTACACCGGACAGAGTGATCTACACTCTGAATTCAATCGTCTTGCTTGGAGAGAAGCATCTCGCAAGGAATACGGTGCAAAGTTGGTCCCAAGTGGTAATGGAACTGGGAGGCAAGGACTGCAGCCACGACTTCGCAGGACCTCCAAGTGAGAAAGGGAACATGCAAAGAATTATCGCGTCGAGAAGCACACCGTTAACCTTGAATGAGTCACATAGCTCCTGAAATTATGTCAAGTGTTGGTTTGGATCCTTGTGTGTTAAGCCCATGAATTGATTGTGTTTCACCATCGAAACGGCGGTCTTGATCTCAAAACATTCTCGGCCTACAGCAGGTCTACCAATCGTAGTTCGAACGTTGTTGAGATTGAGAATCACTTAGTCCTTCAGTGTACATGCAAATTGTGGTCCCGGCTGGTTTTGACGTTCACCCATTGCGATTAATCCTTCTTGCCTTCCATCCGTTTTGTTGTCTCCAGCGTGTCCTTTTTCCATTGCTTCTCTTTGATGTCTTTGCCTTTTCCTGAGCCCTTTCCGTCTTGAGCTTCTTATAAGTTTTTTCTATCTCTAGATTAATTTCTAGTAAATTCATAGGTCATCGGGATCTAAGCATGCGGTTGCAAACACCAAAGTTGCGGAAATCAATGTGAAAAAAAAATAAAAGCAAAGAAACAAGTGTGATTCTATGTTTAAGCCTAGCGTGTTGTCAAGTCCCCGACTACGGCACCAAAAAATTGATGCGTGTTCAAGTTAAATAAACCTAAACCTACTCCGCAAGTGCACGGGACGTGTGTACCGTAGAATCTAGATGTCGATCCCACAAGGACCAGCAACACGAAAAGTCTAAAACAATCAAATTAATGCTTACAAATCGAATAAAGAGTGATGAAATTAAACTAAACTAATGACGAATAATAAATTGATGTTTAAACCAATGAAACAAACGTCTTAGGATACGGTTTCGAAACCAAGTACCAAAAACCATGCATTAATCGGCTATTCATGCTTCTCCTATCTGGTTTGAAGGCAAACAATCCTAATTTATCAACTATCCTCTTTCAAGCCATAGAGAAGTGCATAAACTATTACACCTCCTACTTTCGTGGCTTTTAAGCTAGTCTACACCCATTAAGCTTCGTGATTCGTTTGTGAGTCCTCAATCTAGGTTTTCCTACTTTTGTGGCTTAACTTAAACTTTCCTAAACCTATAAGTCCGGTTTTGAGTTTCTCCTTTCGGTACTACACTAAGATCCCTAATATCATGCAACTATTTGACCTTCACAATCACATGACATTTAAGAGCTGATCATCTCGTTTCCGTACACATTTCTTGCATGATTTTAGATATGTTCTAGATGATATTTGCGATGTTTACGTCTGATTTTGTATCCATTATACTTGTTTTCGTGTTTACTTGTTCTTACAGGTTTTCATGTGTATTTGGTTCGTTTCGGAGTTAAAGAACATACACCAGACAAAGTACGAGCATCGAGGATCACAATGGAGCAAACGGGATGAGAAACGGACAAGAAATGAGCAAGATATGAACTTGCCTGGACAAAGGCATGCATGACCGCATGACCGGGCGTTAATTTGATGGATTTTCCCCAAGAGTGATGCACGGCCCAGGCACTCAAAATGCATGACAGATCATTCCTCATGGAAAAGTGCATGGTCGGGCACAACTTCATGCATGGTCAGGCTCACACATCACTAAACACCTCTGAGAGTAATGCACGGCCCGAGCTCAGATTGTACGACCGATCACTTGCTCTGAAGGGAGCATGGTCGAACACATCATCCAGCCCGGGCGATCACATACACTGAATCACATAACTTTATGGGTTTAGTTTAAGGTATCAGCCACGAAAGTAGGGGTAACTTGACTAGATCACATTTCTATGCGTTGAGAGACGATAGAAATTTTGGATCGTCCACCTTAGATATTTTGATTAGGAATGCATGATTAGATTGATTGATCATTGGTTTCGGAAGCCTTCTGGTGAAACCGCATCCTAGAAGGTTTGTTTCATTGCCAAGAACTCGTTAGTTTATTTGTTTTAGTTATTTAATCTTAAAACCATATTCAATTGTAGCAAATTTGATTTCTTGTTTGAGTTTAGTTCGTGTTGCGTAGTCCATATGGGATCAACACCTAGAGTACTACACATGTACTGTGCACTTGTGGGTAGTTTAGATTACTTTTTTTTAACTTGGAAAGCATTAACTTCCCAAAAGTATAGTACTCTTTCTTGGATTTAAACTACTTAGATCCCTCTAGTTTCTCTTGTTTGTTTCTAAAGAAACATTGATTCACAAAGTGGTTATTCTTTTTACAGATACCACACCATTTCTCCCCCCTTTACTTTATCATCTTGCTTACAAAAAGATTTTTTGTTGGAGTCTATCTTCTTTCTCACATATAAACATTTAAATTTAGCATGAAATTCTCCCTCTTGGCCTCCGCCATGTATGTCATCGATTCTAGCCTCTTAGGATTGTGGAGATATGACTAACTCTCCCACTGTCATAGTTGTTAGGTCTTTAGTTGGTTCAATGACCCCTACATATGGGTCAAATCTTTCTTGCAATGAACAAAGTACCTTTGATACCATTGCATCCTCTTTAACTTCATCTCCATAGGCCCTCATTTCATTTGCAAGTTCAGTGACTTTGCAAAGTCTTAAATACTTTCTTTTTCACCTTATTTCATTGTATAATAATTTTCTCTAAGCCTTTGTAACTTAATCATAGCCGTCTTAGGATCCCTTTGGAATCTCTCTTTCAATAATTTAATAAAATTATTTTAAACTTGTTACATTTTTTAAAAAAAAATATTATAATTAAGAAATAACAGTATAATATTTCAATTATTCAAGAAAAATATACTTTTAAATTTTTAATATAAATTTTTTGAAAATTTATCATTATATCATATAAAAATGTAAATTTTTATTTAAAAATAAAATGGCGTTTTGTCTCATTAGTGCCTTTTGTCACAATTTTTCACAATTTGGACCTCAGTATAGCCTTCATTTTATGATCCATAAGTTGTAGTTTTTTTCCTCTAATACTGGCATAAGAGGTTCTATATTATGCATCTTTAATCTTTAATCAACCTGAAGATTTTAGGTTAAGTTTTAGGGTTTATCTCCGCTTTCTTTGTCTGAATCTGGTGCTCAGTGTGGTGCTTCCTTATGCTCGATCTATTTTTTACTTTGTCTTCTTCTCCTTTTAGCTCTTATTGATTTTAGACATGTTACAAACGTTTTAAAACCAGATATAACGATTTGAACACGCATTGAATGTATTTTATCTCATATCTACCAATTTCAAGTATTTATGAATGTTTTTCAACATATATTCTTCGATTCGAACTAACTAGAACATCCATAAATCCATATATTACCAATTTGAACATGTTATGAACGTTTTTTAAATAATATATATTATTTGAGAATTCTTAATGTATTTTAACCCATATGTTAATGCGAATTGTACTCGTTACAATTTGTTCAATGCGCTATAAGTCAAGACAAAATTTATAGAGAACCGATACAACTCATATATAATAATAATAAGAATAATAATTATATTTAAAATATTTAATAAAATTATTTTTAATTTTGAAAAATACTTTTTTATAAAAAATATTATCATTACGAAATAATAGTATATTATTTCAATTTTTAAGAACAATTATACTTTTAAATTTTAAATATAAATATTATTTTAAAATTCTATATATTATTTGAAAATGCTTAATGTATTTCAACCCATATGTTAATGCGGATTGTACTCGTTATAATTGGTTCAATGCACTATAAGTCAATACAAAATTTTAGGAAACCGATACAACTCATATATAAATAATAATAATAATAAGAATAATAATTATATTTAAATTATTTAATAAAATTATTTTCAATTTTGAAAATATTTTTATAAAAAATATTATGATTACGAAATAACAGTATATTATTTCAATTTTTAAGAACAGTTATACTTTTAAATTTTTAATATAAATATTTTAAAATTCGTTATATAATATAAAAGATTAATTTTTTTTTTAAAAAGTGACGTTTTATTATAACACATTTATTGTGTTTACAAAATTAATTTATATTTATACCAAATGAATACAAAAGGTATCTTCATAAATGGCTTTTTATATGATAATTTTGTTATTAAAATAGATTATATATCAACATCATTTGATCATTTTAGAATACTGAACTTTCCAAAATCATATTTTAGAATACTGAACTTTAACCAAAATCATTTCAAAATGAAACCGTAGCGATCAATTTTGATCGGAGTCTTGAAACATCCATAAGATTAGGACTCTTGTAGACATCCATAAAATTAGGCTTTGTTTAGGCTTTATTTGGACTGTATGAAGCAGATATATGAGAGACACTTGAGATGTACGGACGAAATGAAAGTAAATTGTATAAAAAAGGAAATTCATCATTTTTAATTTGTTTCCACAACAAAATAAATAAATAAAAGAATAAAATGGCAAGAAACGAAATGATAACTGAAGATGGTTAAAGAGGTGTGGAATGGTTAGTAGGAAGTGGTTGCTGCTCCACACAACACGTAAAATCCAATTAACATTTTGTCTATTTTGTTGGTTAAATTTGGTGTAATGAACTAAAACAAACTAACATCCCAAAAATAACATTAATAATTTTTCTTATAAATAATCAAAATATCATTAATATTTTTTCACCTCACCACAAGAGAACATCATTCTTTCTTCTCTCGTTCTCTTTTTTACGTTCATATATATATTCGTAATGACGAACGCGTTTACATTTGTGGGAACAACCATTCTTGTTTTGTATAATATTTCAATTATTCAAGAAAAAATATACTTTTAAATTTTTAATATAAATTTTTTGAAAATTTATCATTATATCATATAAAAATGTAAGTTTTTATTTAAAAATAAAATGGCGTTTTGTCTCATTAGTGCCTTTTGTCACAATTTTTCACAATCTGGACCTCAGTATAGCCTTCATCGTATGATCCATAAGTTGTAGTTCTTTTCCTCTAATACTGGCATAAGAGGTTCTATATTATGCATCTTTAATCTTTAATCAACCTGAAGATTTTAGGTTAAGTTTTAGGGTTTATCTCCGCTTTCTTTGTCTGAATCTGGTGCTCAGTGTGGTGCTTCCTTATGCTCGATCTATTTTTTACTTTGTCTTCTTCTCCTTTTAGCTCTTATTGATTTTAGACATGTTACAAACGTTTTAAAACCAGATATAACGATTTGAACACGCATTGAATGTATTTTATCTCATATCTACCAATTTCAAGTATTTATGAATGTTTTTCAACATATATTCTTCGATTCGAACTAACTAGAACATCCATAAATCCATATATTACCAATTTGAACATGTTATGAACGTTTTTAAAATAATATATATTATTTGAAAATTCTTAATGTATTTTAACCCATATGTTAATGCGAATTGTACTCGTTACAATTGGTTCAATGCGCTATAAGTCAAGACAAAATTTATAGAGAACCGATACAACTCATATATAATAATAATAAGAATAATAATTATATTTAAAATATTTAATAAAATTATTTTTAATTTTGAAAAATACTTTTTTATAAAAAATATTATCATTACGAAATAATAGTATATTATTTCAATTTTTAAGAACAATTATACTTTTAAATTTTAAATATAAATATTATTTTAAAATTCTATATATTATTTGAAAATGCTTAATGTATTTCAACCCATATGTTAATGCGGATTGTACTCGTTATAATTGGTTCAATGCACTATAAGTCAATACAAAATTTTAGGAAACCGATACAACTCATATATAAATAATAATAATAATAAGAATAATAATTATATTTAAATTATTTAATAAAATTATTTTCAATTTTGAAAATATTTTTATAAAAAATATTATGATTACGAAATAACAGTATATTATTTCAATTTTTAAGAACAGTTATACTTTTAAATTTTTAATATAAATATTTTAAAATTCGTTATATAATATAAAAGATTAATTTTTTTTTTAAAAAGTGACGTTTTATTATAACACATTTATTGTGTTTACAAAATTAATTTATATTTATACCAAATGAATACAAAAGGTATCTTCATAAATGGCTTTTTATATGATAATTTTGTTATTAAAATAGATTATATATCAACATCATTTGATCATTTTAGAATACTGAACTTTAACCAAAATCATTTCAAAATGAAACCGTAGCGATCAATTTTGATCGGAGTCTTGAAACATCCATAAGATTAGGACTCTTGTAGACATCCATAAAATTAGGCTTTGTTTAGGCTTTATTTGGACTGTATGAAGCAGATATATGAGAGACACTTGAGATGTACGGACGAAATGAAAGTAAATTGTATAAAAAAGGAAATTCATCATTTTTAATTTGTTTCCACAACAAAATAAATAAATAAAAGAATAAAATGGCAAGAAACGAAATGATAACTGAAGATGGTTAAAGAGGTGTGGAATGGTTAGTAGGAAGTGGTTGCTGCTCCACACAACACGTAAAATCCAATTAACATTTTGTCTATTTTGTTGGTTAAATTTGGTGTAATGAACTAAAACAAACTAACATCCCAAAAATAACATTAATAATTTTTCTTATAAATAATCAAAATATCATTAATATTTTTTCACCTCACCACAAGAGAACGTCATTCTTTCTTCTCTCGTTCTCTTTTTTACGTTCATATATATATTCGTAATGACGAACGCGTTTACATTTGTGGGAACAACCATTCTTGTTTTGTATGTTAGCCATTATTATGGAGATGCAGCAACACCAGAATACATCAAGTACAAAGATCCCAAGTTGCCTATGGAGGAGAGGGTTGAGGATTTGTTGAACAGAATGACTCTTCCAGAAAAAAATTGGCCAGATGAGCCAAGTTGATCGAGCTAACTACTCCTTGTCACCTGGCCCTGGCTTTGTTCGGAGATATATGATCGGTAAGTATTTGATTCGTATCGCTATTTTCGCAACGAGAGCTTTGTATTTAGTTTTGATGGGATTGCCGCTCTCTGGCGTGACGGCGAGGCTGACGGCGGAGCTGAAGGAGAAACAGGAGCGGCTGGAGATGAGCTGAGAAGAGAGAACTTGGGAGAAGCTTCGAGCACCTGCGGGAGAAGAAATGAGAAACAAATCTGAAGAAAAGGAAAAATGGTCCTCGGCCAAGAAAGAAATGAACTGGGCCTGGGCAAAGAAAATAATAATCAAATGGGCCACCAGAAAAATCAAGGACATATGGTTTTGTTTTAATATAACGGATAGGTTGAAAATTAAGCAATTAACCACCCTAAAAAAATTAGTCAAACAATGATGTTTTTCCAATTTAGGGAGTTGCATAACCTAAGCCATAGTATTGTCTAATCCTAGCTAGAAATGTATATTTTGATGTATTATATATGAAGAAGAAATATATGAATGAAGCAAGGTGTTCTTCTTGCAAAAACACAGAAAATAGCTCACAAAATTCTACACATAATCAAATCCTATTCTGCTGCTAATCCAGACCTTAAAGTTCACTGTTCAAGCACAAATGTGTATAAGACACACATAACAACCCAGCAAAACCAACAAATGGTATCAGAGCCTCAAGATTGAGGGGAAAAGAGGCTGCACAACAAGCACAAATTGAAGCACAAAGGCACAAGAAATACCAGAGAAGTAACTCGACCAAAGAGAAGACAGGGCAGATTTAAATATACAAGGTAACGATCAAAACAATCTCAAGAATCCAGTTTTTAAAATTCTATCCAAAATTACAGATATGCAGAATACAACTCCCCTACCAGTTTTTGAGGGAAAGAACTATAACCTATGGGTTATTAAGATGAAGGCTACGTTAAGATCGAAACAACTTTGGAAGGTTGTGACAGAAGGGCAGCCACAAATGCCTGAGATAGGCACAGAACAGACAGAGGAACAAAAGAAGAAAATAATGGTCGAGTGGGAGGAATTGGAAGCACGAGACCAGACAGCATTGCAGTTGCTGTATAGTGCTGTCTCAGAGGAGATATTTAGTGCACATTTGTCAACATGTGACACATCTAAAGCAGCATGGGAACTGCTTAAAGAAAGATTTCAGGGAGATCCAAAAACTGCCATGATTAAGCTCCAAAGATTGAGAGCATCGTATTACACGCTGAAACAGGCTGAAAGAGAGTCTATTAAAGATTTTGCAAATAAAGTGACAGAATTAGGGAACGAGATGAGAGCCTATGGTGATGAGATAAAAGAGAATGCATTGGTTTCAAAAATTTTGTGCTCACTTCAGGAGAGGTTTGATCCCTACGTGGGAGTAATAGAACAAACAAAAGACCTAGCTACTCTAACTGTGGGGGAGCTGGTTATTGCGCTGCAGACACAAGAATCGCGGCTGGAAGATAGACATGGAAGCCAAGAGGGAGCTTTTCAAGCCAAGTTTAAAGGACTTAAACTTGGGCAGAAACCTGAAACTAGTAGAAAGTTTTTCGGGAAATCTGAGTTCAAACCAAAAGGGAGAAAGTGGTGCGTAATCTGTAAGAAAGACAACCACATGGAAAGCCAATGCTATTTCAGAAACAAACAGCAAGACAAACCAGAACATTCAAAACAGTTTAAGACAAGGAAGGAATGTTACACATGTGGAAAAGCTGGACACTTTTCAAGAGAATGCAAGATGAATAGACACTCATCAAATCAGGCTCAAGCAAGTAAAGATAATGAAGAGGCAGATTATTTGTTCACAGCAGCTCATGTGATGCAAAAGGTAGACGAAGATGTGTGGTTAATTGATAGTGGAGCTACTAATCACATGAAAAAGGAAGAAGATTATTTTAAGACGCTGGACAGAAATTTTAAGGCCTCAATAAGAGTGGGAAATGGGGCAGTTTTGACCACGGCAGGCAAAGGAATTATTGAGTTCAACACTGATAAAGGGAAGAAAATCATTAAAGATGTGTTTCTTGTTACGGGTTTAGACAAAAATTTGCTCAGTGTTCCTCAAATGCTGAGGAATGGATATGAGGTGATTTTTACAGAATCGAAATGCTTAATCAAAGATAGAGAAGGAAGCCTAGTGGTTGAAGTGCCTATGGGTAAGAAAGCATTTCCATTGAGATGGTCTAAAACAGTGGAACAAGCATATACAGCAGCTGAAAAGGACAATCTGTCAGACTTGTGGCACAAGAGATTAGGGCATACAGGGTTGCACAATCATTGAGATGGTCTAAAACAGTGGAACAAGCATATACAGCAGCTGAAAAGGACAATCTGTCAGACTTGTGGCACAAGAGATTAGGGCATACAGGGTTGCACAATCTGAAACAGATGCAGGCACATGAGTTGGTTAAAGGTTTACCAAAATTCACAGTTGAAAAAGAGACATGTGAAGCCTGTATCAAGGGAAAACAGATACGGGAAGAATTTCCTAAAATTTCAGAATATAAAGCTAAGGAAATTTTGGAGTTAATTCACACCGATTTGTGTGGACCGATGCAAACACCATCATTAGACAAAAGTGTGTATCTGTTGACATTTACGGATGACCACACTCATATGATTTGGGTGTACTTCCTAAGATTAAAATCTGATACGCTAAGTGTATTCAGAAAGTTTATGATTTTAGTGGAAAATCAAACTGGCAGAAGGATTAAAAGGTTAAGATCGGACAGGGGAGGAGAATTCAACTCAAGAGAATTTTCTTTACTGCTGGAACAGAGAGGAATACAAAGGGAATTGACGGTGGCTTATTCACCACAGCAAAACAGGGTAGCCGAAGAAGAAACAGAACTTTATTGGAGATGGGTAGAAGTATGATGAAGGCTAAAGGGCTGCCAAACATATTCTGGGCAGAAGCTGTTTTTACAGCAGCCTATATTCAAAATAGGCTGCCCACAAAAGCACTCAAGGGAAAAACTCCATTGGAAGCATGGAGTGGACACAAACCCTCAATTAGTCACTTGAGAGTATTTGGTTGTGTGTGTCATGTGTTAGTTCCAGCACACAAAAGAAGGAAACTGGATGATAAATCGGAAATTGCAGTGTTTGTTGGATACAGCAGTGTTAGCAAAGGTTACAGAGTGTTCAAAATAAACACTGGAACAGTCGAGGTTGCACGAGATGTAAAATTCGAAGAGGATAAAAGCTGGAACTGGGAAACACGGGCTGAAGTCAGAGACCAAATTCTGTTATTAAATCCTCACTCAACGGAAACGCAAATACAGCAACAACAAGTCACAAGGACAGATGTGGGCGAAAATACACCAACACAGATCAGCTCAAGAGGGAGTACTGGAAATAGGGAAAACCAGTTAACTCCTATACCATTTAATCTAAGTGGTACACAGACGAGAACTAGTGATTCTAGAGGGAGCAGCAGTGGAAGCTCATCTAGACTTGTGCACAGAATGAGACCAATAGCTGAATTATATGATGAATTAAAAGAATCTAATCAGGCACATGAGGAAGAAATATTTGAGGGTTGCTACTTAACAGTGGAAGAGCCTACCTGCTTTGAGGAAGCAATGTTGGATCAAGGCTGGAGGGATGCTATGAATGCATGAATGGAGATGATAAATAAAAATCAGACCTGGACAGTTGTTGACAGACCGGAAAAACAAAAGGTTATTGGAGTTAAGTGGATCTACAAGGTGAAAACTGATGAGAAAGGGGCAGTGCAGAAACTTAAGGCTAGACTTGTGGCTCGAAGTTTCTGACAAACCTATGGACAAGACTATGGTGAGACCTTTGCCCCTGTATCTAGACATGATACAATCAGAACCTTAATTACAGTGGCAGCACAAATGAGCTGGAATTTACATCAGATGGATGTAAAATCGGCGTTTCTAAATGGGGAAATCACAGAAAACGTTTTTGTGGAACAACCACTTGGGTATGTGATTGAGGGGGCTGAGCAGAAGGTTTTAAAACTGAGAAAGGCTCTATATGGCTTGAAACAAGCACCTAGAGCTTGGTACAATAAGATTGACAAGTTTTTTATCACAGAAGGATGTTTAAGAACCTACTGCGATGCTGCTATGTATGTTAAAAAGGCAGAAGGAAGTGTCTTAATTGTTTGCCTTTATGTGGATGATATAATCTGTAAACGGTATGATTTCGTCTTATTCATCATTAAACAGTACAACGTATATATATAGATACAAGGAGTAGAAAACCCTAATAAAGTATGAAATGACTGAAATGCCCTTTCTTCGTATATGCCCCCTCAAGATGGAGCACCATCGGTGAGTCCAATCTTGCTACAAAGTGACACGAATGGTTGGCGAGAGAGGGGTTTTGTGAGCAAATCCGCAAGTTGATCAGCCGAGCTAACATGAGATACGCGTAGGAGGCCGCCTTGGACTTGTTGTCGAACAAAATGATAATCCAAGGCAAGATGCTTCATACGATAATGGAAGACGGGATTGGCACTCAGATATGTGGCACCAACATTGTCACAGTATATGACCGGTGACTCAGAGATAGGCATGCCAAGTTCCGTCAAGAGAGACATGATCCAGCGAAGTTCAGCGGCAGTATCCGCTATGGAGCGATATTCCGCTTCGGTGGATGAGCGAGCTGTGAACTTCTGCTTCCTTGAAGACCATGAAATGGGATGGCTGCCAAGGTAGACAATGTATGCCCCAGTAGAGAGATATTCATCACGATCCCCTGCCCAATCTGCGTCACTGAAGGCATGAAGAGACGAAGTGTTACCCGTGGAGAGGAAGATGCCACGGTCCCGTGTACCAACCAAATACCGAAGTACCCGTTTGAGAGCTTGAAGATGTTCCGTTGTTGGTGCATGCATGTATTGAGATAGACGGTTGACAACAAAGCTAATGTCTGGTCGTGTAAGTGTGAGGTATTGGAGGCTACCCACCAGAGTTCGATACATCGCGGGATCGTCTAATTTATCACCCATTGTTAAGGATAGGCATGAGTTCCCGCTTGCAGGGGCAGAACTACCGGATCACCGCACGGCAATTCACCATCATTCTTGACGTTCCGCATAGTGTTTATGCGAAGCTACCAGAGATCAACCGGAACCGTCAACGTAGTTCGGAATACCATGCCCGGGGAGCTTGTTTTAGGCCATAGAGGGCTTTGTGAAGTTTGCAAATGTGGTGCGGACGTTCTGGATCAACAAAGCCTCGAGGTTGAGTCATATATACCTCATCTGTGAGAATACCTTGGAGGAAGGCATTGTTGACATCGAGTTGGCGAATAATCCACCCCTTTGAGATCGAGAGACTCAAAATCAATCGGATGGTGGCTGGTTTGACAACGGGACTGAATGGTTCAGTGAAGTCCATCCCGGGTCGGTTGGTAAAACCCTTGGCCACAAGTCTAGCCTTGTAACGTTCCACAGAACCATCGGGTCGACGTTTGATGCGAAAGATCCACTTGCAATCAACAACATTGGAGGCTTGGTCCGCCGGAACTAGATCCCAAGTGCCATTGCGGACAAGTGCATCAAATTCCTCGCTCATGGCCTTTCTCCACCGCGGATCCTTAAGAGCTTGAGGGACTGTTGTCGGCTCGACGGTAGGAGGGAGTGCCCAATCGGGTGGAGCGGAAGAGCCCGATCGGGTAAGTGTTGTTAAATCATCCCCGTAACTTTGCACGACTCGGGTGGAAGGGTTACCCGCTCGGGCATGATGCACGATCGGGCAATGTACCTGGTGCCCGGTCGGGCGAGTAACCTGAGACAATTTTGCTTTAGATCTCGTTTGCATGGGGTGAATGTTACCACCATCAGCAATAGCTGGAACATCCAAATGTGAGTTAGCTGCAACAGAGACCATGTCCGGGGGCGCCCGCGATGTGAGCATGTCTGGTGAAGGATCCGTTGGAGGAGGCGGTGGAGAAGACGGTGTTAAGAGCAGCCGAGGATCCGTAGGGACAATAGATACCGGTGGTGCCCATGGGTTGAATGTTGGAGTTTCAACCGAGGAAGTTGAGCCGAAAAAGTGATAGTAGTTTGAGTAAGGGAATATTGTTTCGTGAAACTCAACATGACGAGAGGTATAAACCCTAGATTAAGCGGGATCAAGACACAGGTAGGCACTTTGGGTGGTGGAGTATCCTAGAAACACACACGGTTTAGAGCGAGGAAAGAGTTTGTGAGGGGAATATGGTCGAAGCCATGGATAGCATAGGCAACCAAACGTTCTAAGTTTAAGATAGTTCGGGAGATTACCTAGAAGTTTAGTGTATGGGCTGTCATATGAGAGAATGGGGGTGGGTAAGCGGTTAATGAGATAGACCGCGGTGGGAAAAGCATATGTCCAAAAAGACTGGGGAAGGGAGGCGTGTGATAGAAGGGATAGACCTGTTTCAACAATGTGACGGTGACGACGTTCGGAGATGCCATTGTGTTCGGGAGTATGAGGTGGGGTGGTACGATGGGAAATGCCGTGTGTGGTGAGGTATGACGCGAGGGCAATGTACTCTCCACCATTGTCGGTATAGAGAGTACGGATGAGGGTTTGGAATTGATTTTCAACTAGGGTTTTAAACGAGATGAAAATGTCTCGAACTTGGGATTTTTGTTTGAGAGGGTACAGCCATGTATAGCGGGCGTAGTGATGAACAAAGATGACATAATATTTGAAACCATCAACCGAGATGATTGGAGATGTCCAAACATCGGAGAAGATGATTTCAAGGGGATGAGATGTTGTAACAGTGGATTCATGGAATGGCAATTTGTGGCTTTTATTGGTTGAACAAGAGTTGCAAAACAATGACGAACAAGACTGAGACAATGGTAAGGAATTCTTAGAAACAACATGTTTTAAAATTGAAATTGAAGGATGACCTAAGCGAGAGTGCCACTCGGACAAAGTGGTCTTGACACTATGAAGAGCCACAATTGGAGGTTTGGAAGCAACGGGATTCGACCACTCATAGACACCATCGCTAGACTTCCCGTGAAGTAGACGCTCCCCCGTTTTTAGATCCTTCACCTGAAAATGATCATCAAAAAATTCCACGGAAACTCCATTAGTCCGACATAATTGTTGAATGGAGATAAGATTCTTGTTCATCGTGGGCACACATAACACGTGATCAAGATGCAGATATGAATCATGTGATAAGCTAGGGATAGAGAAAGAACCAATGTGGGTGATGGGCAGCGAGGAGCCATCATCGATTACCACTTCTTCACCACCCTTGTATGGAGAATGGAGCGACAAATTGTGTAGATCCGACGTAATATGATGAGAGGCTCCGCTGTCAAGGAGCCATTGATTCGGTTCATATGGTGTGACGGTGGTGTTGTGAGCACGTGGCTGCCACGGACGTGGCGAGGAACTCCAATGTGGCAAGGCAGCGGATGGCGAATGTGGACTGTCGTGAGAAGATGGCAACTGTGGGCAACGACGAGCACTGTGGCCATGAACGCCACACATTTGGCAGCGCCCTTGATACCCCGAAGATTGCCGATTATCTTGTCTGCGCCAATTAGAGGTATCGTGCCTTCGCCAATTAGAGGTATCTTGCCTTCGCCAATTAGAGGACTCAGGCTGCCGATTGTAGTGTCGCGGACGAGTGTTGGTGGCTAGGGTAGTGACCGGCGGCGTGAATTGCAGCGACATGGATTGAAGGAGTTTAGCTTCATGACTAAGGAGTTTTTCATGAAGCTCATCAATCGGAATAATGCGAGCAAGCAGGAGCCACGCCTTGCGTACTGAGGACACACGAGCGACCATGGGTTGGAGGGGAGGAGAGATCGCTCTAAGAATGGCTGAGAACAAGAGCCGATCTTGTTGTTTGAATGGTGCAAACGCCGGATTTGGGGTGACAATGCCCTCGACGAGGAGGGTAGCATCGGGGATGACGGAATCGGATTGGATAAAACAATCCAACCTATGGCCTTCGAGTAGAGAACGGATTTGAATGCTCCAAATCAAGTAATTGGATGAGGTAAGCTTGGTTACATTCGACATGTTAACCGTGAGAAGCGTACCATTGGGTTCATGGGGATTGAACGCCGGAGTAGCGTCGGCAGCGGATGAGTGTGACATGGTGAGACAAGGAGCGTTGATAATGTGCCCGATCGGGTAGTTAATGAGTATCCGATCGGGTAGGGCAAAACGTGAGACGATCGGGTAGTTAATGAGTGCCCGGTCGGGTAGGGCAAAACGTGAGACGATCGGGTAGTTAATGAGTGCCCGGTCGGGTACGGCTGAACTTGAGACGTTGGCAGCAGAAAGACGTTTGGCAACAGCCGAACGTGGGATGTGATCCCACTGGTTTGTGCGACGGCTGAAAGGATGAGCGGAGGACGAACGAGCGGTTTGGCTGTAACGTTGAGCGCACGGTTTGAAGATGCCGTGCGTGAGACGTCGGGTGAGCAGACGAGCGGACGACTGGCTGATCGTGAGGTTCCGTGCACTGGCTAGGGCTCGAGAGAGCGACTGGGTTGTAGGCAGACGAGCGGCTGACAGATGCAACGCCGGAAAGTGCAGCTGGAGGCTGTGTTTTTGTGGAACAACCACCTGGGTATGTGATTGAGGGGGCTGAGCAGAAGGTTTTAAAACTAAGAAAGGCTCTATATGGCTTAAAGCAAGCGCCTAGAGCTTGGTACAGCAAGATCGACAAGTTTTTCATCACAGAAGGATGTTTAAGAAGCTATTGCGATGCTGCGATGTATGTTAAGAAAACAGAGGAAAGTGTTTTAATAGTTTGTCTTTACGTGGACGATATAATCATCACTGGGAGTGATGATAAACTGATTGATCAGTTTAAAGGAAGACTC
This sequence comes from Gynandropsis gynandra, assembly GCA_036759665.1. Taxonomy (NCBI): domain Eukaryota; kingdom Viridiplantae; phylum Streptophyta; class Magnoliopsida; order Brassicales; family Cleomaceae; genus Gynandropsis; species Gynandropsis gynandra. Next base: position 21,141,740 of record CM071873.1, read on the forward strand.
AACTCAGTTTTTGAGATGAGTGACTTGGGGAAATTAAGATACTTTCTGGGTTTTGAAATTAATTATGTTGAAGAGGGTATATTTTTATGCCAGACGAAGTATGCTAAGGATTTATTGAAGAGGTTTGGTATGTCTTTTCAAAACTCAGCAAGCACCACACTGGGAACAAACAAAACACACAACAACGGAGAAGCAGTGGAAGAACAGCATACTTACAGAAGCATCGTGGGAGGATTGTTGTATTTAGGAGCTACCAGACCCGATATCTCCTTCGTTGTCTCCTACCTGTCACGAGACAATGCGAAACCAATTGAAGTTAGTATGCTGGAAGCAAATAGAGTGCTAAAATACGTGTGTGGAACTAGTGATTTTGGCCTAATGTTTAAGAGAGTTCGAGAGCCAGAATTGATTGGGTTTTCGGATGCGGATTTAGTAGGATGCGTTAAGGATTCTAAGAGCACATCAGGATATTGTTTTACAATCGGCAGTGTCGTTTTCAGCTGGGGAACACACAAACAATCTGTCATTGCACAATCAACGACCGAAGTCGAATATATTGCCCTAAGTGCCGCTACCAATCACTCAATATGGCTCAGAAGGCTACTGGAGGAGTTAGGTTTCGAGATGCAGAACGGAATCCCTATCTATTGTGATCATACATCGGCGATTGCAATAGGGAAAAATCCGGTGAATCACAAGAAAACTAAACACATACGGATAAAATTTCATGTTGTGCGTGAAGCAGTAAACGAAGGAGAGATAGAGCTGAGATACATACCTGGAGATCAGCAGTTGGCCGACATCTTCACCAAGCCCTTGAGCAAGGGCCGGTTCGAATTGCTACGGGAGATGCTCGGCGTCATCCCAAAGAACGACAAGAGGGAGATTGATGGGATTGCCGCTCTCTGGCGTGACGGCGAACAAGAGCTACTCACTGGGGATCAACGTTGATAGGACTGCCGCTCTCTGGCATGACGGCGAGGCTGACGACGAAGCTGAAGGAGGCACAGGAGCGGCTGGAGATGAGCTGAGAAGAGAGAACCTGGGAGAAGCTTCGAGCACCTACGGGAGAAGAAATAAGAAACAAATCTGAAGAGAAGGAAAAATGGTCCTAGGCCAAGAAAGAAATGAACTGGGCCCGGGCAAAGAAAATAATAATCAAATGGGCCACCAGAAAAAAAAATCAAGCACATATGGTTTTGTTTTAATATAACGGATAGGTTGAAAATTAAGCAATTAACCACCCTAAAAAATTAGTCAAATAATGATGTTTTTCCAATTTAGGGAGTTGCAGAACCTAAGCCATAGTATTGTCTAATCCTAGCTAGAAATGCATATTTTGATGTATTATATATGAAGAAGAAATATATGAATGAAGCAAGGTGTTCTTCTTGCAAAAACACAGAAAATAGCTCACAAAATTCTACACATAATCAAATCCTATTCTGCTGCTAATCCAGACCTTAAAGTTCACTGCTCAAGCACAAATATGTACAGGTAGCATTTTGAGCAACCCTTATGACACCAGAGCTAATCCAGCAGAGAGATTGAGGCTTGTAAATGCTATTCAGAAGGAGAGCCTCTCCCCGAGGCTCGGAATCCCGATTGTTTACTCGATTGACACGATTCACGGTCACAACACTTTTATCAACGCCACCATTTTCCCTCATAACATTGGCCTTGGAGTGACCAGGTTTGTCTATCGTCAATCATACACTCCACACACCTTTTGTGTATGTATGTATGTATGTATGTATGTATGTATGTATGTATGTATGTATGTATGTATGTATGTATGTATGTACGTACTCACACATATTGATATCTAAATCGTTGTTTTATGTTCTGTTAGGGATCCTGAGCTTATAAGAAAAATTGGAGCTATAACTGCGCTTGAGGTAAAGGCGACTGGAATCGCTCAAGTATTTGCACCTTGTGTAGCGGTAAGTGTAACTCCAAGGATACGATTTACGAACATGTAAATACGCATCGCCAAAACATGAATCCTAACATCGAATGGAACAGGTGTATCGAGATCCTAGGTGGGGAAGGTGTTACGAAAGCTATAGCGAAGATCCTTCGATTGTCAATATGATGACTGAAATAATCGATGGCTTGCAAGGAAAAATCCCTCCAAACCTTGAAGGTCACCCGTACGTTGCTATGACCAAGTAAGAACATATGCTTTGTATATGTATACATGTTGATTCTTGATAAATGCGTGTTGAATCTCAACGTGTATATATACGACAACGCAGGACTAATGTGGGTGGTTGCGCTAAACACTTTGTGGGCGATGGCGGAACAGAAAACGGAGTCAACGAGTATAACACTGTGGTTGACAACAGTACGTTGTATGGAATCCATATGCCTCCATTTGAAATCGCCATCAAGAAAGGCATCACCTCAATCATGGCTTCTTACTCGAGTCTCAATGGCGTAAAGATGCATGCCAACAAAGCGATGCTTACTAATTACCTCAAGAACGCTCTCAAGTTTCAGGTCGATTGAGATATTCACTATTTGTTCAACTATTGAATTAAAGAATTTAATAGTCATGTTGTCTTTGTTACCGCATCCATATTTCTAACAATAATGAATTCATGTGCATAAATAGGGCTATGTTATCTCTGACTGCGACGGGATAGATAAGATTACCACTCCAGAGCGTTCTAACTACACGTTTTCCATAGAAGCATCGATCAATGCAGGAATTGACATGGTTAGCCACGCTTTTCATAGCTGATTTTATTCAAAAATAAATTTACAAGCAACTTTGTCCGTTTATTATAATTCGATGGTTTGCAGGTTATGGTCCTATTTCGATTTGTGGAGTTCATAGACAGGCTTATAGATCTCGTGAACCGTGGATTCATACCAATGAGTCGCATAGACGATGCGGTCTGCAGGATCTTGCGTGTGAAATTCACCATGGGCCTATTTGAGAACCCATATGCCGATCCAAATCAAGTTTCCAAGCTTGGATCACAGGTTCTTCGGATTCTTCCCCTATTTGTACAAGACAGATATCGAACTAGTTGAACTGAAATCGTATGTATAATCATGCAGGAACATCGAGAAGTAGCGAGAGAAGCTGTGAGGAAATCAATAGTATTGTTGAAGAATGGGAAGACAAAAGACGAGAAAGTTGTTCCATTGGCGAAGAATGCAAAGAAGATTCTGGTTGTTGGCCAACACGCCAACAATTTGGGTTGGCAATGCGGAGGTTTCACTCTCACTTGGCAAGGATTCAACGGGACCAACGTTCCCGGCAATGCTAGAATGTTTCTCCTGACGGGCAATACAACCGGTAAGTCATTTCTACAATGACAAAAAGGTAGAATTCAAATGCTAGAATCGCATTCCAAAACAAACAATTGATGTTTTAGTTCTAGCAAGTTAACGCTTTAAGACAATGAACATATATATATCTATTCAGGCAAATACCTTGGTTTCGTCATAACATTTTCATGTAATGTTGGATCATATATAGGTACAACAATCTTGCAAGCTATAAAAAATACAGTGGACAAGACCAGAACTAAAGCTGTCTACGTAGAGGAACTAAACACTGACACCATCAAACTCCACAGTGATGCCTCCTATGTGGTGGTTGTCGTAGGAGAGAAGCCATACGCCGAGACAAGGGGTGAAAACCCGACATTGGCCCTCCCTGAGCCAGGACCTACAATGATCGAGAACGTCTGTGGATTGAAATGTGTGGTTGTTATGATCACGGGACGTCCCCTTGTGATTGAACCATATCTCCACATGATCGACGCCTTGGTAGTTGCATGGCTGCCGGGAACCGAAGGCCAAGGTGTCGCCGACATGCTCTTTGGTGATTTCCCCTTCTCGGGGACGTTGGCACGTACGTGGATGAAGAATGTTGATCAACTTCCAATGAATGTTGGGGACAAGAATTACGATCCTCTTTTCCCTTTCGGATACGGTATCAAGACCTGAAGATTTCTTGCAAGTTGTGACAAATAATGTAAATATGTATATAGATTAACGCAACACTTCATTATGTTTTACTATAACTGTAAATACACTCACTTTCTATATCTTCAAGGACTTGTTGGGTTGAATTTGAGAGATCATTTGGAGATGAAAACTAATTTCAAATCCATTACAAGTCTCCATTATTTGGTTGGCAAAGAAAGCCTTTCTCAAAATAAGAGTTTGATATCATATAGCAGCCACAACTTTTTACCTGGCAACAGGCCAGAGGCTTGTATGCTTCATCAAGAATACTGATGTTAAAAGTCACGGTATCATACAAGCTGTTGTTGTAGCCATTGTCTTGAACAACATCAAAGTATGTAGGTTCGTTGTAGAGAAAGAAAATGTGACCTGACCCAATATAACGGTGTTGCACCTTCGGCTTTATGGGGAATCACGGCTGACAAATTGGTTTTGGATCTCAAAACCTTTCCATGGGAAGAAGTATGTGTTGCTCTTAAGGCATTCAGATTGTATTGAATCATAGCGGTATTCATATAAGATGAAGAAATTTGTGTTATTGAAGTAGTCGGCGAGTGAACCATGATGCAAAACGCAAAACCCGTGAAGTTACCTTTATACCAATTTCTAAGTAGATTGAGGTTAATAAGGACTATTGTTTCTATACCGAAACCAATCCGGAAGCCCGCTACCAGGTAAGCAGATCAAAACATGTGTCCTCCCCTACACCGATAAAAAAGACGAAATCTTTTAATCAGATAAAGAAATATGACATTCTAAAGAACGTATACAAACAGAGAAATAATAACCAGAAGAGTGCTTTAGCTCTATGTTGGAACTGTAGTTTCGTTGTGATTAGGATATTGTTGCATATATCATCATCCAATTTGAAGAAATTTGTGAATATGTACATTCCTTTGACGCCAAGAGTGAGGAATTCCATATTGCTTGACAGGGTCCTTAGTGATGAGCAGTCATGTGCATCGAGATTTAGCAGCTTTGGCTGCAACTCTGGGAGTGATATAAGTTACCGACAATGACATAAGAAGAGCCTTGGAAAGAAGTGCTAAGAAGAAAGGTCGTGTCCCGAGCCGTGTCTCGCGTCCCACATCTCACGACCTGTGACTTGGTCAAACCTATTTATGACCTCTGCGGTCTCCTATGCCTTGTTGACCACTCCAACTCATGAATGTTACATCTAAACTTGTGCCCTGCATTTGTACTTGTATTTTTCTTGTTTTTCACCCTTTTACTTGTATAAATAGGTACCTTTAGTTCTTATGAAATACATAAGTTATTCTTATTCTCTCTAATTCTCTTGATCTTTCGCTCGCTCTTAATCGTTCTATCTTGCTTCCCTTTATTCATCTTTGTTTTACAAATTCTACATGGTATCAGAGCGGTGATCGAATCTCTGAAAATGTTTTGATCGATTTTGTTTCTTTTGAAATCTATTCTCTTTGAAAATTTGTTTCCGGTCAAACTTTTAATCTCTCTTTGTTTTTGTTTCCCTTTATTTTCTAGGATCTCTTGTCATGGACTCGATCAAAATCATCTAAATCTCGTTCAATGGAAACAAATATTCCATTTGGATGAAGATTGTTAAGGCCAATCTTGGCATGCGAGGTCTTTGGAGTTTTGTGACAGGATCGGTGATCATCTCGTTTTCATACGTATTTCTTGCACGATTTTATAGATGTTTATGATATATATATGTTGCTTTACGTATGATTCCGTATCCGTTTTACTTGTTTTCGTGTTTTCATGTTCTTACAGGTTTTTACACGTATTTGGTTCATTTCGGAGCTAAAGGACATGTACGGAGCTAAGGACCAACTTCGAGGATCATCACGGGACAAACGGGACGAGATAGCAAGAGGAGCCACCACCCGATCGGGCACAACTCATGAACGATCGGGCAAAGGCTATGGTGAAATTTGGTGTGCATTCACGCACGACTCGGGCAAGGAAACGCCCGAGCAGATGCCTCACACCCGACCGGGCGCACACCATGCCCGATCGGGCACCCCATGCGGATCGCGATCCGCGCGACCAGACCTAGCCGTACCCGAGAGGGTACATTGAGCGCCCGAGCGGGTCGCGACCCGAGCGGCAAGTTAAGTTAAGTTAACTTAACTTTAAATAAAAGGAAGTTCTTGGGGAGATTAAGCCAACATTTAGACCGACTTAAAGGACACAAAAGGAGGCCAGAGGACAACATTGGAGGGGACCTTAGATTCAGTTCGTGATTGAGGAGATTCTTGCGAGGAGGCAAGCGAGGAGCATTGGAGATCAAGCCCCGACACTTCGGTTTCGTTTGGTTTTCATGTTCCTTAGACTTTCTATTTCGTTTATGTTTGTTTATAGACGCATGAGCGAGTAGTTTGTTTGTTCTAGGAGAAGGGATTAGCCCTTGGCTATCCCAACTTGTCTAGATCACGTGTCTATGCCTCGAGAGAGGGTAGATATCATATTAGGATCGTCTGCCTTAGATAGCTTAAACTGGGATTGCATGATAGATAGATTGATCGTTGGTTTCGGTAGTCTTGTGGTGAAACTGGATTCCTAGAACGTTTGTCTTATCGTTAATAATAAATTCATTTATTTACTTTCAGTATTTCATTCTTCCACCATATTTGTTCGTTAGCAAGTTTGATTCATAGTTCGAGTTTAGATTGTGTTGCGTAGTCTGTGTGGGATCGACACCTAAAATACTACACACGTGCCGTGCACTTGCGGGTAGTTTAGGTTATTTTATTTAACTTTGAGAACGCATCAAGTTTTTGGCGCCGTTGCCGGGGATTGTCAACACGTCTTAAATTCGAACCTAGAGTCTTTCTTGCTTTGTTTTTATTTTTGCTTTTGTATACTTTTGATTCTTTCTAACTAATTCCATTCGTTCGTTCTTTGTCGATTTATGACCAGGTCTCAAGGCACTTCTAGTCTACTCCGAATCAACCCAGAGATCGAGCGAACTTGCAGACTACTGAGAAAGGGTAAGGAAGAAGATAACACAGATCCGTCAGATCAACGGAATATGGATAATCAAAACGGCCGCGAACATGCTCAGTTACCTCTCGGTAATTTGGGGCAAATGCAGCAACAGCCACTCGCAATCGTTCTTTATTTGTCCTTTGCAGAGCCTTCAGATCGACGAGAGATGGATAATCAGAACGGAAATGGACAGATACAGCAAAGTCAACTCGTGCCTCAACCACGAGAACTACAGGCTCCTCCACCACGTCGTCTAAGGGATTACGTGGTGCCGAACATGAACAACGTGCAAATAGCCATAAGGATGCCTGCTGTTGCAAGAGAACAGTTTGAGATTAAGCCAGCGATGATCAACATGCTTTATCAGAAGCAATTGATGGGTGGAAATCATGAGGATCTCCATCAGTACCTCAGAGACTTCCTCGAGCTTTCAGGTACGTTCAAAATTCACGGAGTCTCGGAGGATGCGATCTTGTTGCGTCTTTTCCCCTTCTCAATTGGAGGACGAGCGAAAACTTGGCTGCAATCGCTCCCCGCTGGATCTATCACCACTTGGGATCAGCTCTGCACACTGTTCCTATCACGTTTCTT
>CM071873.1:21150831-21179310 GCA_036759665.1 Gynandropsis gynandra
GACTTGCTGGATGAGTTAACGAACGACACGTTTGATCAAGTAAGTATCTCCGATCCACTCATTAGATGCTTGACTCAAGTTTGCAAAGATGCAGGTCTTACCGACGAAGAAGCTGAGGCGTACGCAGAATTCATGAGTGCTATTGAAGCACTAAGAGACGCCCCACGTGAGGAGATAACACACGAAGTACAAGCTGACTTCGCAGTGGAGAAGGCACCCAAACTCGAGTTGAAGCCGCTGCCCTCTTCTCTTTGGTATGAGTACCTCGGATGTAATGATACATATCCCGTTATTGTTAATGCTGACTTGAGTGCAGATAAGACGCAAAAGCTGCTTGAATGCTTAAGAAAGCATAGGAAAGTGATCGGATATACCATCGAGGATATCAAGGGACTAAGCCCTTCATTATGCATGCATCGAATTCTCATGGAGGATGGGCATAAACCATCGATTGAAGCGCAAAGGCGGCTAAACCCCAACTTGAAAGAGGTAGTGAAAAAGGAGACACTGAAACTTTTGAATGCAGGTATCATATATCCTATCTCGGACAGCGAATGGGTGAGCCCCGTGCATGTCGTGCCAAAAAAAAGGAGGAATGACGATAGTGCGCAACGATAACAACGAGCTGATTCCAACAAGAACAGTCGCGGGGTGGAGGATGTGCATAGACTACCGCAAGCTCAACAAAGCGACGAGGAAAGATCACTTCCTTCTCCCATTCATCGACCAAATGTTAGAACGGTTAGCGAATCATGCCTATTTTTGTTATTTGGATGGATATTCTGGTTTCTTTCAGATTCCCATTCACCCTCAAGACCAAGAGAAGACGACCTCACGTGTCCTTATGGGACATTCGCTTACCGTCGTATGCCTTTTGGCCTCTGCAACGCTCCGGCTATTTTCCAGCGTTGCATGATGGCAATCTTTTCCGATTTGATTGAACATATCATGGAAGTGTTTATGGATGATTTTTCGGTTTATGGTTCTACATTCGATGATTGTCTTGTTAACCTTTCTAGAGTATTGTAGCGATGTGAGGAAGCGAATTTTGTTCTTAATTGGGAAAAGTGTCACTTTATAGTGAAGGAAGGAATTGTACTTGGACATATGATCTCATCAAGGGGCATAGAAGTCGACAAAGCCAAGATTGAGGTAATCGAGAAACTTCCTCCACCTATTTCAGTTAAGCAAATTCGTAGCTTCCTAGGGCATGCAGGTTTTTATCGGAGGTTCATCAAAGACTTCTCAAAGATCACAAAACCGTTGACGGAGTTGATGGCCAAAGACACTACATTCGACTTCTCTCAAGAGTGTCACAACGGCTTCAACACCATCAAGACAGCACTGGTTTCGGCGCCTATCATTCAGCCACCCGATTGCAGCCTTCCATTCGAGATTATGTGTGACGCTAGCGACTATGCATTGAATATCAAATAGGGACATCGGTTTCGTTTGGTTTTTATGTTCCTTAAACTATTCATTTCGATTATGTTGTTTGTTTTCGAATGGATGACCGAGTAGTCGTTTTGTTCTAGGAGAAGAGATGCCAATGGTTATCTCGGAACAACTTTTGATTTATCTTTGAATGCAATTTCCCATTTTTGTTTATCTATTATTTGTTTGTGCTTCATTTACTTGTATTTATGATGGTCACGTAGATGCATGTTTTAGAAACTTAGGAGAAAGACCGAAAGGAGAATTCTAATTCAGGATGATCAGGTTTAGAACAACCGAGGCTACGCCACAAAAGTAGAGTAGTAGCGGTTGAGGGTAGAACGGATGAAACATAGAACTTATGGGTCTAGTTCAAGGTGTCAACCACGAAACTAGGGGATAACTTGACAAGATCACATGTCTATGCCTCGAGAGAGGGTAGATATCATATTAGGATTGTTTGGCTTAGATAACTTGATCGGGATTGCATGATTAGATTGGTTGATTGTTGGTTTCAATGGTCTTGTGGTGAAACCGGATTCCTAGAACGTTTTTCTCATTGTTAAGAACTCGTTAGTTTATTGTTTTTAGTATTTCATTCTTAAACCAATATTTTGTTGGTTTGCAAGTTTGATTCGTAATTTGGGTTTTGGTTGTGTTGAGTAGTCCCTGAGGGATCGACACCTAGAGTACTATACACGTGCCGTGCACTTGGGGGTAGTTTAGGTTAATTTAGTTTAACTTGGAACGCATCACTCATAGCGGTATTCACATAAGATGGAGAAATTTGTGTCATTGAAGTAGGTGGCGAATGAAACCTCGATGCAAAGACCAAAACCCGTGAAATTACCTTTATACCAATTTCCGGGCAGATTGCAGGTTAATGAAGGTGACAGCACGTGTGGGTTTGTGTAGTCTCATGGAGCACGAGCGCGTTGATGTTCAGCATGGGTTGGGCTCAAACTTCTGCCGGATGCAGCCGCGCGGGGGCTTCTCCCAAGCCCGCGCGGGCTAAGTTAATTTTGTGTACTTGCTCGTTTTTGCTCGATGCTTAGGCGTTCCATTTGGTTCTGAGGCCTGAATTTGCTCCGAGTGGTTTGTAGCTCCCAGTATGCGGTTGAATCTAGGAATTTACATTGTAAAGCTCGGTTAGGCCTTGTCGCCTCAAAACCTGAAAATCAACAAAAAGGAGTACATAAAGAACGTTCGTGTTGGTTTTGTAACTCGTGCTATGAAAACTATGCGAAAATGATGTAAATGCCTAGCCTAAAACTAACACACACTACATGTTATCAGCCCGCTACTAGGTAAGAAGATCAAACATGTCTCCTCCCCTACACCGATAAAAAAGACGAAATCTTTTAATCAGATAAAGAAATTTTACATTCTTTACTTCTAAAGATCGCATACAAATAGAGAAATACGTAACCTGAATAGTGCCTTCATCATCCAATTTGTAAATTCTATTGATGCCATGAATGAGGAGTTCCATATTTCTCGATAGGGTCCTTACAGAACATCAACGAACTGAGCTCAATCCAAAAAGGATGAAATGCATGTTTTTGGGATATAGCCCGATCTTGAAGGGTTACAAATACTATCATCTAGACTCATGACGGATTATTGTGCCTCGTGAAATCCACTTCTATGAGGAAACGAGGTCTACGAGAAATAAAGCTGGACTGATCTTAAAAACCTCTTAGTATCACAAGATTTCAATTCTTCTTTACCTTTTATTATTACTCATCTTTAAAAACGAGTTGATGCAGGATCACATCAACGGACATCAGAACCCCAATCTACGGATGAATCGATTCAGTTTTTAGCTGATCGCCTGTGTACGTCTACCCAGAATAAAAGAGAGACTTTGTTCATCTAGGCTGTAGAAGAGCGGCGATCAAAGGTTCTTTCCACACGATAAAAAATGTCCATGTGACACATGATTTTGATCGTACAACTAGTCGGATCGGTGATGTCTTGGAAGGTCACACTCTGGAGCTCGATACTCCAAATGAGGAGGAGGAGACGTTCAAAGATGCAATTATTGAAGAGCACCATGATGTTGTCGTCCCTCGGTGCAGTACTAGGATCTGAAGATCGGTCTTAGGGTACTACATAGGTCCTGCAATCTCTCACCCGATACAAAATTATTGTGATATCACTCTCTTACCAACTCATCACTTTCCCTTTTAAGAAAAAAAACAAAAAAGGACCAAAATCTAATTCCTAAACTGAGGTCATGAATTATTCGGAGTGCGAGTCTGCCATGAACAAAGAAATATGTGTCCTTGAGAAAAATCAGACATGTGATCTTATGCCTCTACCAAAGGATAAGAGAGCATGGGATGTAGGTGAATATTAAAAATCATGTATAGAATCAATATGTCAATTGGACGCCATAGAGCCTAAGTTGTAGCAAACGTCTATACTCAAAACTATTGAGAGGACTACACCAAGACATTTTCTCCCATAGCTAAACTCCATAAGGTATGCATTTATTATCAATGGCTATTAATTTTAATTGGGACCTATGGAAGATAGATGTAAAAATACATTCCTCCAAGGAGATCTTGACAAAGAGATTTATGTGCACTATCCACCGAGGTATGCCAATGGCACCGACTGAGTTTTTAAACTCAAAAAGGCCATACACAGCCTAAAACATTCCTGAAGAGTGTGGTACAGTAATCTGCATGACACACTGACTTGTCACGGAATCTTTAAAAGCGAAGCAGATAATATTGTATTTTTAATTCAAGGAAAATCAGGTACCATCGTTATTGTCTTTTACGTTGTTGACATTTTTATATTGGGAACTGATCATTTTGAAATCGATAACACAAAAGAGCTCTTAAAATGAACCTTTAACATATAATTTAGAAGAATTGAATTACTTTATTGGAACTGAAGTTACTCGTTTTACTTATGATATGTTCTTGTCTCAAAGTAAATACATTCTCGATCAACTAATTGAGACAAGGAAGCTTGACGCCAAACCAATTAAAATTTCCATTGAAGAGAGGCATAAGGATCATTAAGAGGGGGAACTTATATTAAATGTGTCTCAATATCAACAAATCTTAGGAAAGTGAATCTATCTCATTATCACTCGACCATATATGTTTTTTTTTTGTCGTAGGCTAAATTAGCCAACACATGCATGCTGCAGGGAAGCAACACTGGTTACTTGTGGAGAGAATTCTCAAATAAATAAAGTGGTTATCGTGGAAGGGAGTTTGTATCGCCGTTGTCAGGAACTATTTGTCATCACCTCTTAGATTCGTACATAGGGTCATACTTGTTTTGCTTTCTTTTTGTTTTCTTTTCTTTTTGTTCTTTCTACCTAATTCCTTTTACTTGTCCTTTGTTGGTGTAAGACTAGATCTCAAGGTACTTCGAGCCTACTTCAGATCGACCTTGAGATCGAGAGAACTTACAGACAGTTGAAAAATGGCAAGGGAGAAGGGAAAACAGAGCCGACTGATCACCGAGAGATGGATAACCAAAACGATATATTGAACGGTCATGGACAGCCTCAATTACCCCTTGATAATATGGGAGAGTTACAACAACAACAACTAGCATCTTGACCGCGAGAGCCACAGGCTCCTCCACCACATCGGCTTTGAGATTACGTGGTACCGAACATGAACAACGTCCAAACTGCCACAAGGATGCCTAAAGTTGCTTGAGAGCAGTTTGAGATCAAGCTTGTGATGATCAATATGCTTTATCAGAAGCAGTTTATGGGTGGAAACCACGAAGATCCCCATCAGCACCTCAGAGATTTTCTAGAGCTTTTTGGGACGTTCAAGATACATGGAGTTTCGGAGGATGCGATTTTGTTGTGTCTCTTCCCTTTCTCAATTGGGGGACGCGCAAAAACGTAGCTGCAATCTCTTCCCGCTGGTTGTATCACTACTTGCGAGCTGATCGATGAACCATACCATGGGATCCACACCAAGGGGTATGTCGAACAAGACAAGAGGTCTATACGAGGTAAACCAGAGCAAGGTGATGGACAATGCAAATGTTATGTATTGTGTGAATTGCGGAGATAGGGAACATGTAGCTTATCAATGCACGGTGCAAGAGGATATGGAGCAAATGAATTATGTCCATCAACAAAGAAACATGCAATTCGGGAACACCTACAACCCGAACTGGAGGAACCACCCGAACTTATATTACTCGACGACTCAACCAGTCAAGTACTCAGGATTTCAGCAGAAACCGCAGCCGTACTAGCAGGGTACCCAACAGTTCCAGCAAGCTCCTCACCTCCTCAAGCTCCTTCATCAAGCCTTGAGGCGGTAATGCTTGAATTCATCAAGGAACAAAGGCAGTAATAATCGATTAAACTTAAACTAAATGCAGATATGGGGACAGCGATTAATGAGCTCAAAACACATGTAAAGATGCTAGAGAATTCCATAGCGCAACAAGCTGCCTGGTCCTCTCAGAATCCTGGAACGCTATTGGGAAACCTGATCTCAACCCGAGAGAGCACGTAAACGCTATACCTTGTGCAAGCGGTAATGTGTTGTGCAGCGTTAATGTTATTCAACCCCCCCCCCCCCCAAAGAGAAAGAGATTCGTGATCATGGAAAGGGCTGAACCAGATTTAGGAAAGCCTTATGTTGTTCCACCGGCGTACAAACCCCCATACTATTTCCTCAACGGTTGGTGAGTAGCAAGAACGAAGTAAGATATAGATGATTTGTAGAGATCATCAAGAAGCTCCACATCAACACCGCTCGCGGAAGCCCTCCAACAAATGCTGCCAAATTCCTCAAGGAGATTCTATCCAACAAGAGGTGTATCGAAGAGAATGAGACGGTAGCACTCACCGAGGAATGCAACGCCATTCTTCAAAACAAGCTGCTCGCAAAGTTGAAGGACCCTAGAAGCTTCTCTATTCCATGCACCATAGGAGACATTGATATTGACAAAGCCTTGTACGATTTAGGAGCAAGTGTGAGCCTTATGCCACATTCGGTCTACAAGTGGATGAACATCGAAGATCTCAAACCTACCAAGATGTCTCTACAACTCGAGGATCGTTTGGTAAGATATCCGGTGGGTATTGTTGAAAATATTCCCACCAAGGTAGGTAGTTTTTGTATACCCACTGATTGTGTTGTACTTGACATAGAAGAAGATACTAGGGTGCCTATTATTTTTGGTAGACCTTTCTTAGCTACTGCAGCTGCCATGATAGACGTACAACAATGAAAGCTCTCTCTACGTGTCGAATATGAGAAGATAGAGTTCAACTTGTCCAGCTCCATGAACGGTCCTTCCTTCAAAGAATTTTGTTTTATAGTTGATTTGTTGGAAGATTTGGCGAATGACACGCTTGATCAAGTAAGTATCTTCGACCCTCTTGAAAGATGCTTAACACAAGTTTGTAGAGATGCAGGACTCATTGATGAAGAAGCCGAAGTCTACGCAGAATTCATGAGTGCCATTGAAGCACTATGAGACACCCCACACCAGGAGATTCCACGCGAAACAAATTCTCATTTCGCAATGGAGAAGGTGCTTAAACTAGAGCTCAAACCTCTCCTTTCTTCTCATTAGTATGAGTACCTTGGATGTAATGATACAAACCCTGTTATTGTGAATAGTAACTTGAGTGCAGATGAGACGCAAAAGCTACTCGCTTGCCTAAGGAAGCATAGGAGAATGATCGGATACACCATCAATGATACCAAGGGACTGAGCCCTTCATTACGGAGAAGTGTCACTTCATGGTGAAAGAAGGGATTGTTTTAGGACATATGATCTCATCGAGAGGCATAGAAGTAGATTAAGGCTAAGATCGGTCAAAGAGATTTGTAGTTTTATAGGGCATGTTGGTTTCTATCGGAGGTTCATCAAAGACCTCTCCAAGATCACAAAACCATTGACAGAATCGCTGTCCAAGGATGCTACCTTTTCCCTCTTCATGTGGTAATCAATATATCATGGTAGGTGTAGATTATGTGTCTATATAGGTAGAAGCTATAGCTGCACTGACTACGACTCTAGGGTAGTTATGAAATTCTTCAAGAAAATCATCATCCATCGTTTTGGTGTTCCTAGAGTAATCATTAGTTATGGAGGTTCACATTTTATTGCTAGACAATTCGAGGTCCTCCTTAAGAAGTATGGAATGAACCATAGGGTAGCTACACCGTACCACCCCAAACTAGCGGACAGGTTGAGGTTTCGAATAGGGAGATTAAGAGTATTCTAGAGAAAACTGTGTCTAGGCCCTATAGAGATTGGTCTATGAAATTAGAAGATGCGTTATGGGTCTATAGGACTGCGTTTAAGACCCCCATTGGCATGACTCCTTTCCAACTTGTTTAAGACTCCTATTGGGCGACAAAGCTCCTTAACATTGATCTTAAGAGTGCAGGTGAGAAATGACTTTTGCAGGTAAATGAGCTAGACAAGCTTTGCCTCGATGCCTATAAGAACTCTAAGATCTACAAGGAGCATGCTAAGAGATGGCACGATAAGAAGATCCTCCCTCATGACATTCAGCTAGGTGACTTGGTTTTACGTTTTAACTCTCATCTTCAGCTTTTCCCGGATAAACTACAGTCTCGTTGGTCTGGTCCTTTTCAGGTACGAGAGGTATTACCACATGGAGCAGTGGAACTATGGAGCGATTCGAGTAGAACGTTCAAAGCTAATGGTCAGCAATTCAAGCTCTACCAAGTTGCTCAACCGATCGAAAGTGGAAACTCCATTTCCCTACTTGATCCATCTGTCGCGAATGCATGAGGCATGGAGACGTCAAGCTTAAAGACGTTAAATAAGCGCTTTCTGTGAGGAAACCCAACACTTTGTTTCCTCTTTTTCAAAGTTGTTTAGTTTAGAACATGGTTGAAAAAGGAAAACAAACAAACAAAAGTGACCTCACTTCTCTTACCCTCCATCGGAGCATCACGTCAAGGACGTCATTCAATTCAAGATTGGGGGAGCAGCTCACATTTGTCAGGAGGCTTCGTTTCATTTTCTTTTACCTTTTCTCTTTGATTTTGTAGTTCTTAGCTTCGTTTTAGTTTGATTTTTGTTTTCTTGAGTTAGAGTCGTCCCAGGCACTTTTTTGATGCAACATTTTGAGATGAACCTCGACCTAGGATGCTTAAGAAGCTGGCATTTTCTGTGATATTTTGCACGTTTGAGCTTAGGTTTGTCCTTAGCGTTGGACCTTATTAGTCATTTAAAAAGCGAATAGGTCGTAATTCTGTGGGAATCCTACTGTTGCTTGTGGGAGGTTTAGAAGAGGCTGCTAGGCTAGTTTATTGTCCATTCTCTCTATCCAGATCATTATACTTTGTGTAGAGGATGCTTTATTTCTTTTTATGAGGATAATTAGTTTATATGAAAATGAGCTTGTTTTTTGCAAAATAAGAGCGCACACTAACACTCTGTTGTCGATAGGAATAATGCCTAAAATCATGATCTAAAATTGATATGAGTGCATCAGCCTTAATATTTTTTCGATGGTTCAGCTATAAGTTGTGGGTTGGCGATCATCTTTCTACGTCCTAAGGGCATGGCACCATAAAAACGCCATCTACTGCGCTTCTTTCTTAAATGAGATGCAAGAGTACCGCCATTGGTAGACTAGGTCTAAGTAGAGGCTGGATCCCTTCAAATCTGATGTCCTAGAAACCTAATGTGTCCGCATAACATAAAACAAGAAAGAGGAAGAAAAAAGAACAAAAAAAATATTAGAATTAAGAAACAAAGAAGCTCGTAAACGAAACAAGTATCCTTGTTTGTTCTATGTTTAGCACTTGTCTAAAGTCTTGTTTGGTGGAGAGAAATGTGGTTTCTTGTTTAGTTTTCCTCTGATTTGCTTTCCCGTAGGTAGCCATGGTTATTCTAGGATGAAGGCAAAAAAAATTACTAGGCTGAATTTGCTCTTAACTAGCTAGTTCATCGATTAGGTACGCTTTGGCGGTGTTTCAAGGAGAAAGGGGAATTCTAGTTTTCTGTATCTCTCACGTGTTCTTTACGTTTGCTTAGGGATAAGAAAACATTCAAGTCTAGGGGATTTTGGTCATCTCGGTTTGTACACGTTTCTTGCATGATTTTAGATATGTTCGAGATGATAGTTGTGATGTTTACATGCAATTTTGTATCCATTTACTTGTTTTCGTGTTTACATGTTCTTACAGGTTTTAATGCGTATTTGGTTCGTTTTACAGCTAAAGAACATACATGGGACAAAGTACGAACATCGAGGATCACAACGGAGCAAACAGGATGAGAAATGGACAAGAAATGAGCAAGATATGAATTTGCCCGACAAAGGCATGCACGACCGGGCATGATGAACCGCACGATTGGGCGTGAATTTGATGGATTTTTCCGAGAGTGATGCATGGTCCGGGCACTCATAATGCACGACCGATCACTCCTCATGGAAGAGTGCATAGTCGAGCACAACTTCATGCACAGTCGGGTTCACACATCACCAAACACCCCTGAGAGTAATGCACAGCCTGGCACTACAAAAAAACAGGCAACTTCCAACAAACATATCCGTTGAAAAATGGCTAAAATCCATTGGAAAAGGCTCTTTCCAATGGATGGCAACGGATTTCCGTCCGTTGGGAACCGTTCGTTGGAAATCTGGATCCGTTGCAATTCGCAACGGCCTTGCAATGGATAATATTCGTTGCGAAATTGTAACGGATATTCCAACGGAAATATCCGTTGGAATGTTGTAACAAACGCCTTTTGAAAATATTTGTAACGGATGCCCGTTGCAAGTTTGCAATGGACGACCGTTGAAAAAAGGGCAACGGGCGTCCGTTAAACTGTTTCAATGGCATCCGTTGCCATCCAAGCGGGAAAAATGAGTGGGAATTTAGCTTTCCAACGGGCATCCGTTGGTAACTAGCGGGAAATAGCAACGGCTGTCCGTTTCAAATTGGTGGGAAAAGGCAACGGACGTCCATTACCATTTGGGGGGAAATAACGTCCATCGGATGCCCGTTAGATATTCCAACGGGCATCCGTTGGAAATCTTGTAAAAAAATAAAAAAATAAAATTTTTTAAAAATAATAATATTTTTAAAATAAAAAGTTTTTAATCAAAATATTAAATTGTTAAAAAAACATTAAAACTAAAACTACTCCAACCTATCCTATTACATTTCGTTTAAATCGGCTGGATCGATATCGTCTCTCTGATTGCCACCACCTCTACATGGAGCTCCTCGATCCGCCGTTGTTGCATGAAACTCTCTTGCACTACGGGAGGTACCGTCGTGGCCTCCTCGACGATATCCTTTTGAAGCGCCCCAAACCGTATAGACGTCCCTTATACGGTCTCACCAACTATAAGACAAAAAAAAGTAATGTTAGATTTTTAAAAATTATTTTATTAATAATCGAAAAATAAAATAATGAACTTTTACCTCTAAATAAATTTTTTCCTTTTGTAAAGGACTGAGTTCATCGGGACTTGAACCGCAAGCTTCAGATTGCTATGTGATTTTCTCTATCACAGCTCTCACGGTTTGCTCCGCTCGATGATCGACGAGTTCAGGTTCGTCGCCTCTTCCCCGACAACCGGCTTCTTCTTGGCATGGGTTTCTAATACCAGCTCAAGAAGAGTCGGTTCTCTTCCTCTCCGTTGCATCTATAATATAAAATAAAGTCAGTTAGATAAATATTTAAATAAACAAAAGATTTAAATAAACAATATTTTACCAATTCGTGTCATTGTTTCGGGAAGGATTTTGATCCCAAAGTATGGCGATGCGGACCATCTCCGGGAACCTTCTCACCGTAGCGACATTTTTTGGCCTTCTCGCTCTTGGCCTTGAATTCTGCGGACTCCTAATGCTAAATCATTTTACTGAAGATCGCTTACATTGTCCATCTTGGTTTGCGATTGTTGGTGTAGTAGTTGCGTTTCGCATTGTTCATCATCAGGCGCATCCGCGCCTGCATGTCGTGCATCCGTGCTGTGTAGATGCGCAACGGATCCTTTCGCCTCCATCTGTATGAGCGCTGCAAAAAAAAGTTATAAAATTTTTAGTTTTATAACATATATATAACGAATAAGTTGAAATTTAATTTAATCAAAAACTTATTATAAAAGTGCGCCACCATCGCTGGCGCACAACTTCTAGCGTAACTTGCCAGGAATAATATAACTCGTCCTGTAAGGACCCTTGGATAATGATGTTGTTTGTGTGTTTCAGTACATCATCAACATCAAACCAGCAAATCAACATTACAAAGTTAGATAATATTTATAACATATAATAATACAAATGGAAATAGTAACTTTTTTACCATAACGTCCCAACAGAACGTTCGGGATCGAAATCGGAAGGGTTGGACGCCCATCGAAATCATCGGTTAAAGAATTGATATCTACCATATTGTCCTCTTCATCAAATATCGGCAGTGCCGATTCTGGTGAAGGAGGACGATATGGTGGTGGTGGAGGCGGGGGACGAGCTCCCGCGGAACCAGCCCATAAACCCCCCGATCCTATAAACCATCTCGTTCTCATTGTTTTTCTAAGGATTTCGAAGTGTTTGTGGATGAAATGTGAATTTGAGAGGATTTTGAGATAGTGATTTGTGTTGAAATAAGAACTGTTCAATGGGTTTTTATATATTGAATTTTCCAACGGGCATCCGTTGGAAATTTCAACGGATGCCCGTTGGGAAACACGTCATCTCAACGGACACAGTAAATTGACGTGACGTCATGCATTCCCGAGGCTACGGACGGCTAAATGGCGGCTTGTCTCCCTTCGCAACAGACATCCGTTGCGATTTCCAATGGATGCCCGTTGGAAAAATCTGCAGACTAGGGTAGGCATCATTACCTAGCCGTTCGCAATCACAACGGATGCCCGTTGTAATTTTGCTAACGGTCATCCGTTACAAAATACCAACGGAAGCCCGTTAGAATGGTTTCGACCGTTAAGTTTCCAACTGGCATCCGTTGGAAAATTGGTAACGGGTGTTCGTTAGAAATTCTACAACGGATGCCCGTTGGAAATGTGGAAAACTTAGAAATTTTTTCTAAGTGTCGGGGGCGAGTTCGTGTATCAACGGGCATCCGTTACCAATTTTCAACGGATGCCCGTTGGTATTTGATAATTCTAAGTTTTAATACATCTAACATCGTTTATATAGCCTATATGATTGTATTAACGGTTCGATTGTTCGATTACACATCATATACATTACTACACATCATGAACGTTACACTTCATTTACATTACACATCATCTACATTTATTACACATAATAGACATTATTGTATTTAAATTTCTTTTTCAGTAGATTCATCGATGGGTGAGTCTTCCTTCGCTTGTTCATTGAACTCATCGTCGTTTTCATCTTCAGCATCTTCCGGTTCAACGTCTTCATAATCGCGTATGAGTTCTCCGTCTATGTCATTTCTCGCAAGAATCTCCTCGCGATCTGTATCAATTAAACGAATCGGCTGCGGATGACCGGGTTTGCAACGCATCTTCTTTATCATCAGAGCTTATGATCCCTCGTAGCTTGATCTTTACTATGGCCCACCACTTTTCTCTTCGACGTTTCAATGTTGTTGGATATTGCACGTAACATACTTGATCTGCTTGATCTATTGTGATAAATGGATCATACTTACCATATTGTCGTGCCGGATTGACGTCAATTCCTCCCCAACGGTTTTTTCGTATTCCACGTCCTACGGTTGGGTCAAACCACTGACATTTAAAAAGCATCACCTCTCTCAAGAACGCAACACAAAGTTTGCTGTTCATCCTACCCACCGCATCCATCACCTCATGGAACGCTTTAGAACAAATATTCATGCAGCAGTAGATCATAGGACGTTGTTAGCCGAAAAGCCGAATCACTCGTTTCTTCAAGAAAGTGGTGAGAGTCCACATGATGCATGGGAGTGATTCAAGAGATATCAACACATTTGTCCACATCATGGGGCTGACAAGAAGTACCTCATCACCAGTTTCATTCAAGAACTCCAAGAGACCACATGCTTCGAGAAATCAAGGCTGAGCATGATGACATGAGGAAGCAAATGGAGAGCTTCCAAGCACACCTCAAACACTTGGATATGCAAGTAGCACAGCTGGCGCAAGGGTCCAACCGACAGCCTGAACAACTCCCTGGGAAGCCTGAGGCAAACCTCCGGGAATAAGTAAACGCCATCTATCTAAGGAATAGGAAGACAGTGGATCAACCTATGCCCTCCACAGCCATGAGAGAAGAGCCTCTAAGTAATACAAATGAATGACCAGTTGCTCAAGGCGTGGAAGATGAGGAGACCGGAAAAGAAGAGGAGAAGGAGCTGGCATACGTTAAACCTGCCCCGAGGCCACCACGCCTATGATTCCCACAGTGCCAAAAGAAACAGAATGAAATGCTCAAATCACCACATTCATGGAACTCCTAAGGAAGCTGCAAGTTACCATCTCATTCTATGATGCACTCATGAAGATGCCCTCTTATGCCAAATTCTTTAAGGACATAATAACAATAAAGAGGATCATAGAAAATGAGGTAGTGATGGTCACTAACTCTCTCATGTAACAGCCCACCATGGCTAAGAAGATGTCTGATCTAGGTAATTTTGTCATCCCTTGCACGTTTTATGAATATGAGATTCAGCAAGCACTAATCGACATCAAAGCGAGTGTAAGCTTGCTACTACAATTAGTTGTTAAGAAACTCAATCGAGTAGGAGATCTACAGTCCACGCGCATGCTGATTATTGTGGTCGATCAGTCCGTACGAAGTCCCGTAGGTATATTGACAAATGTGCAGTACAAGTAGGAATATTTTGGTTCCCAACGGACTTCGTAGTAGTGGACATGGAGATAAATCCGAAGATTCCCATTGTTTTTGGAAGACCATTCCTCAACACAACAAATATGGTTATATATTACGCTGAAGGCAAAGTAGTCATGAACTTCGGAGACGAGTCCATTGAGTTCAAGCTCGACGATGCGCTCAAGAAGCCGTACATGACTAAACTTGTGATGCACATTAACACGGTTGATGAAATAGCTGAGGAAGTTCAACATGAACATCGAGACATCCACCTCGAGGAGATAAAATTGTCAGAATGCACCGAGAGCCTATTTCAGTCACCCCAAGACGTCGAGGCATGCATGCAACTAGTGGACGAGTTGACATCACTTGAGATGCCAACTAACCTGCGCGTGCCCACACTTCAACCCGTGCGGGCTACACCCAAATTGCATGAATCGGACGATTTGGATTGCACCTCGTCACGACCGGATTTCTCAAAACTGTGAAGCCCGAGAAGGCCACTAAAAGAACCCACACGGGATCATCGATCATCAAGCACCCCGCACGTGCAGATAGACGCCCCCCCTTGGGCAAAACTCTTGGGGATAATTGACACCTTACGAAGCCCACATGGTGTGGAGAAAGAGCCCGCACGAGCTGCCTACCTGAACTCAAGCCCGAGCGGGCTAGGTGGAACCCCGTCACACGCATCATTTTCGGAAGTAGAGGACCCACGCGGGCATGGTGTCAAGCACAAGCGGGCTATATTGCTTAAGATTTACGCATCACCTCCTACACCCTCAATCGCCCGCTTACGCATGGATCCCGACTGGAGCGTCGAGAAAGCACCTAAGCAATACCGAGCCCGACAGGTATACCAAATGGAAACCTGGGTCTAACTAGAAAGTTTTCTTCTTCGACTCCGAAGTCGTAGAAACCAAGCGCGAACTTTTAAAAAAAGGAAGAAAATCTTTAGGAACGCTCTCTCACGTATGCAAACATAATTTGGTATAAGGATTGCTTGGACGTTGTCTAGGGTTAGTGAAATGAACTTGGATAATATATTGGATTGCATGGCTCGTGGCTTTTGGTCAATAGAAGTTTGAACTAAGTTTGCTTAGATCTATATTCGTGTGACGCATTGTTGTGCATGATGGTTGATTTTTCGAAGTACTCGTGCTAGTATCCGGCTGTTGTTTAATTCTTTTTATGTTTAGCTCTAGTTTTGTTTGAGGACAAACAAAGATTCAAGTTTGAGGAAGTTAGATAATACTTAGTGTGGGTTAGTTTTAGGCTATGCATTTAGATCATTTTTGCGTACTTTGCATAGCACGAGTTAAAAAACCGGCATGCATATCATCTACCTAGTCCTTTTCTTGATTTTTAGGTTATAAGGCGACCAGGCATAATCGAGCTTAAGGATGTTGATTCTTGGAGTCAATTGCACATGCTTAGAGCTACAAACCACTCAGAGCAGATTCAGGCCAAGGAACCGCATGGAATTCTTGAGCATCGAGCGAAAAGAGCAAAAACGCGACCATGCCCCATGAAAATACATGAACCCGCGTAGGATGCACTTCCAGCAGAAATAGCATGGCTCGGGCTAATGGTCAGACCGCTCAGATTGTAACAATGAGGAGCCGACATGGGGTGGTCACCTTAGCCCATGCTGAACGCGTGTCGGGACAGCAACCCTAAAATAGGTTAAAACGAAGGAAAACAAAGGGGGTACCGCCAATAAAAGGAAGGGAGCCGCTCAGACCAAGGACAAGATGAAAAACACATAGGAAAGCTCAAGAGAAGTTGGAGAAGCAAGGAAACAATATCGGAACATCGGTGACAAGATAGGGAAGTCCAAGGCATCATATTCCTTACTCTTTATCATGTCTATTGTTGTTTTCTCTTGTTTTACAGTAGAATCCATGAGTGTGTAAGCCTATAGCTATGGGATAGGGAAATCGGTTTTGTAAGGGATGCTTATGTTTATACCTTAATGCTTAGATCTTTCAAAATTTTTTGTATTTCGGTTCTAGGATCAATGCTATGAATGTTCCATACTTGTGATGGCCGCTCATTAACTTAGGATTTCATGTTTAACTGGGAGGTTAGGTTATGAATCCGGAAATATTGGTTGTTGATTGAATTTGATTACTGAGAATCTGACCGGTCAATTAATCCACTTGGAATTAGGATTGCATGCTTAATGCTACCGTAATTTTATGGTAATCGTTGTTGGGAGGTAGGATTGCATGTTATTATGGTTAGGGATTTTAGGTGTCAAGTGAACCATTCTCTACTTACGAGCATGAATTTCCCATTATCAAAATAGTTTGATTGATTTATGATCTTTTTTTGGTTGCACCCTTGCAATTCTGGTAACCCGAAGCCCGTAGTGTTCTTAATTATCAAGTCTTTTGCGTGTCCACATCACTGTAATAATTCATTTTAGCATTCTCAAAATTTACCCCACATCACATCACATTTATTTGTCTTAGTTTATTTATATTCTTAGCTTAGGTTGCATTAGTCCTTAGAGTTCGACCTTGGTATTACACCGATCCGTATCCTTGATAGTTTGCGCATCATGTTGTCTAGGTGTGATTAAAAGCATATCAAGTTTTATAATTTATACATAGACTAGACATTCCGCAAGAATACGTGTTGTATAGTACCAAGGTCAAACACATGGACTAAGAGAAATTTAAACTATCAATTTCACAACAACTACGGTCATGAACAACAAAAAGGTTATGGGTATACTAATATAGTAGGTAAATAAACTACAATTACAAAAATATATAGGCAAGATGAAGCTTTTAGGTTCGAGAATTGTTTTCACGCACATAAACTCTTGAAAAGTGTAACTTTGTTCTTATCGGGGAATAAAATTATTTTAAATGGATCTACCTACTCTCGCAACCTAGATCTTCTTCTAGCATATAGTTCATTGATATCTCCATCTAATGGCCAACATACCGAACGTGCTATCAATAAATCCACATGCTCTCACAATCTAGATTCATATCCAACATCTAAACCATTGACGTCTATGATTTACATGTGAATACATTCGCGTCCAATATAATCATTCCCAAACCTAGTAACCTATCTCGGAATACGATCATTCATATTTATCTACTGCACACGACTGATATAATCCGATGTCTACATCTGAATTGTACCATGTGATAATCAATTCATAGGGTCCATTCAAGAATTGAAAGAATACAACATGCATCAAACAACAAAAACAAAGAACAAGAATCCATTCATGAAATAAGACGACTTCAAATACATAACTCTAGTCTAAAGCATGAATTAACATCTTGAGAAAGAAATATTTAGAGAATCTCAGTCGCAGTCACCGCCGTGACCTTGCCTTTGACTCATCTCCACCGATAGTTTGATCCTTCGATGAAGTCCAATAGTTTTTTCACTCTTCCTCACGATCCCAGAGTCTTGATGCGTATCAAAGTTAAACAAATATTTAACCTAAACTACCCGCAAGTGCACGACATGTGTGTAGTGCTTTAGGTATCGATCCCATAGGGACTACGCAACACAACCTAAACTCAAACTACGAATCAAACTTGCAAACGAACGAAATATGGGATTTGAGAATGAAATACTAAAAACAAATAAACAAACGAGTCCTTAACAATGAGACAAACGTTCTAGGAATCTGGTTACACCACAAGACTACCGAAACCAACAATCAACCTATCTAATCATGCAATCCCGATCAAGTTATCTAAGGCAGACGATCCTAATATAATATCTACCCTCTTTCAAGGCATAGACACATGATCTAGTCAAGTTATCCCCTAATTTCGTGGCTGACACCTTGAACTAAACCCATAAGTTTTGTGATTCATCCGTTTCACCCTCAACCGCTGCTATCCTACTTTCGTGGCCTAACCTCGGTTGTTTTAAACTTGACCTTCTACGACTAGAATTCTCCTTTTGGTCCTTCTCCTAATCCCTAACACATGCATCTAATTGGCATTCGTAAATACAAGTCATTCAAGCTCTCAGACAAAGAATAGATAAACAAAAACGGGAAATTTCATTTAAAGATAAATCAAGATGGTTCTAGGATAGCCATGGGCTAATCCCTTCTCTTAGAACAAAAAAACTACTTGCTCATGCATTCAAAAGCAAACAACATAATCAAAGTAGAAAGTCTGAAGAACATGAAAACCAAACGAAACCGAAGTCTTGAATTGATCTCCAATGCTCCTTGAATGTCTCCTTCGCAAGAGTCTCTTTCTTCGATTCTCTCTCTACTCTCTCTCTTCGATGAATTCTCCAAACTGACTCTCCCTACTGAATCTCCTTCGACCCCTAGGTCCTCTTCTTCCTTTTCCTTCTTCTTTTCTTTCTTTATTTGTTCCTTTTTTTTCTTTTTCTTCTTTCTTTTTTTTTTCTTTTTATCTCTTCTTTTTCTCTTCTTCTTCTTTTTTATGTTATGCAGACACACTAGGCTTCTAGGACGTCAGATTTGAAGGGATCGAGCCTCTACTTAGAACCAGACTACCGATGGCGGTATACACATGCATCTCGTTCAAGAGTGCGGCGGAGTAGGCGGCGGGCATTTTTATTGTGTCATGCCCTTAGGACGTAGAAAGATGATTGCCAACCCGCCACTTTGACCCGAACCATCGAAAGAGTATCAAGGTTGATGCACTTATATCTATTTTAGATCATGCTTTTAGGCATTATTTCTATCGACAGCAGAGTGTTAATGTGCGCTCTTAATCTGCAAAAATAAGCTCGATTTCATACGATCTAATAATCCTCATAAAAAGAATTAAAGCATCGTCTATACGAAGTATGACCATCTGGATAGAGAGAATAAACGATAAACTAGCCTAGCAACCTCGTCTAAACCTCCCACAAGCAACACTAGGATTCCCAAAGAATTACAACCTATTGTTTTTTAGTCAACTAATAAGCTCTAACGCTTAAGAAAAACCTAGCTCAAACATGCAAAATCTCACGGAAAAGGCCAACTTCTTAAGTTTCCTAGGTTCAGGGTTCATCTCTCAACGTGGCACCGGACAAGTGTCTAGGACGACTCTGACTCACGGAAGCAAAAACAAACTAAAAACTACAAAATCAAAGAGAAAATAAAAGAAAATAAAACGAAATCACCTCACAAACGTGAGCTGCTCCCCCAGACTTGAATTGAATAGCGTCCTCGACGTGAAGCTCCGATGGAGGGTAAGAGAAATGAAGTCACGTTTGTGGTGGTTTTTTTTTCTATTTTTTGTTTTTTTTTAATTAACCGAGTCTTAAACTAAAAAACTAAGAAAAATAGAAAACAACCAGTCGGGTTGCCTCCTAGAAAAGCGCTTATTTAAAGTCTTTAAGCTTTGACTTCTCCATTCCTCTTGCGTGCGCGACAGATGGATCGGAAAGGGAAATGGAGTTTCCACTTTCGATCGGTTGAGCGACTTGGTAGGGCTTTAGTCGCTGCCCATTAGCTTTGAATGATCCGCTCGAATCGCTCCATAGTTCCACTTCTCCATGTGTGAAGAATTCTTGTACCTGAAAAGGACCAGACCAACGGGATCGTAGTTTGCTCGGAAAAAACTTAAGACGAGAATTAAATAGTAGAACTAAATCACCTAATCAAAAGTTATGAGGTAGGGTCTTTTGTCGTGCCATCCCTTAGTCATGGCTTCTTTCTTTGGCACGTCATGCACGGGATTCACTCGTTCGCTGCCCAAGGTTGGATAAATGGCATCTGCATCAAAAAGTTTTATGATTTCTTTTTCCATTACCTCTTGCAAGTGAGGGTGCATCCTCCTTTGAGTTTTGGTGGAAGGTTCGTGGTTGTCTCCCGTATAATTTTCGTGCACACATATTGAAGAGCTGACTCTCCTATGCTTCTTTACGCGTGTGGGTTGTTTTCTCATCTCATTTGCACTGAAGTTAGCATTCATAATAGCAGGATATATTTTATCGCATTCAACGTACTCATACCAAAAAGAAGACGAAGGTGTCTCGGGCTCAAGTTTGGACGTCTTCTCCACTGCAAAACCAGCGTGCATTTCGTGGTGTATCTCCTCACATGGGGCGTCTCCTACTGCTGCAATAGCACTCATGAATTTCGGGTACAGATTGGCTCCTTCGTCTGTAAATCCTGCATTATCGCAAACTCGTGCTAAATATCGTACAAGAGGATCAGAAACACTTACTTGATCAAGTGTGTCTTTTGATAACTCGTCCAGCGAATCAATTCTAAAGCAAGACTCTTTGGTGAAGGGTCCGTTCATGGGACTGGACAAGTTGAACTCTATCGTCTCATCTCGACACGTAAGAAAAGTTTTCCTTGTTGTATGTCTATCATCGCACCTGCAATAGCTAAGAACGGTCTACCAAGAATAATAGGTATCCTAGCATCTGCCCTTATTTCAAGCACAACAAAATCAGTGGGAATACAAAGATTACCTACTTTGGTGAGAACGTTTTCAACAATTCCCACCGGATATCTTACCGAATGATCCACAAGGCGTAGACATATCTTTATAGGTTTGAGATTCCCGAAGTCCATCCGCTTGAAAACCGAGTGTGGCATGATGCTCACGCTTGCTCCTAAATCACACAAAACATTGTCAATGTCAATATTACCAATTTTGCTTGGAATGGAGAAGCTTCCGGGCTCCTTCAACTTTGGGGGCAGCGTGTTTTGAAAGATAGCGCTGCATTCCTCGGTGAGTGCTACCGTTTCGTTCTCTTCGATATGCCTCTCTTTTGAAAGAACCTCTTTGATGAGTTTGGCGTGATTAGGCATATTTTGGAGGGCTTCCACGAATGGGATGTTGATGTCAAGCTTCTTGAGACCCTCTACAAATCTGCCCACTCGTTCTTCGTTCTTGCTGCTTACCAACCGTTGAGGAAGCGGTATAAGAGGTTTGTATGCCGGTGGAGCAACGTATGGTTTGTCCAAATCTGGTTCGACTCCTTCCATAATCGCGATGGTACCTTTTCCTTTTCTCATGGACGTACCAGCAGTTTGCTCTTGCTCTTTGGAGGACGAATGCTCGATCATATCAGTGCAGCACACGGAAATAGCGTTAACGTACTCTCTCGGGTTTAACTCGGGTTTACCGGGAAGCTATCCGGGATTCCGAGAGGATGAGGCAGCCTGCTGTGCTACAAAGTTCTCTAAGCTCTTCACATGGTTGTTCAAGGATTCCATCTGAGTTTTGAGCTCGTTGATCGTTGTCCCCATATCCGCATTGAATTTCGCTTGATCGATTGTTGCTGCCTTTGCTCCTTGATAAATTCGAGCATTACCGCCTCAAGGTTTGAAGAAGGGCTTGAGGAGGTTAAGGAGCTTGCGGAACTTTCTGAGCATGCTGAAACTGCTTGTTATTTTGCTGGTATGACTGTTGTGGTTGCTGAAATCCCGAATACTTCATCAATTGAGTCGTTCGGTATGACAAGTTCGGGTGGTTCCTCCAATTCGGGTTGTAGGTATTCCCGAATTGTGTATTTCCTTGGTTCTGGGCATAATTCATGTATTCCACGTTCTCTTGCAGCGTGCATTGATAAGCTATGTGTTCTGTATCTCCGCAATTCACGCATTACATAGCGTTTGCTGCATTACCCGTTGCTCTGTCCTGATTCAGCTCATATAAACCTCGAGTTCTGTTAGGCATACCTCTCGATGTTGACCACATGGTGTTGTTCATGGCGAGGTTATTGATCAGCTCGTATGCCTCCTCCACACTCAGATCCATGAGCGATCCTCTAGCAGCGTTATCCAACGTCGTTTGGTGTTCATCTAGAATTCCGTTGTAAAATGTTTGGATAACGTACTGATAACATGTAATCCGTTGTAGTTTTTATATCATTTTTAGGTCTAGTTTAGAATAGATTACTTAGATTTCATTCATTTATCGAGTTTATTCGAAGACTTTATCTACATTTCGTGTTTTGCATAAGAAACGAAGACATGAGGAGAAACACGAGTGATTATGGCAATCTAACCCCGAAAACGTAGTTGAGTAACAAGGTTCGACTTGTGCAAGGCCATGAACTGAAAGTGAACACTCAAACACCGAGCGAAGGGAGCGGAAACAACATTTCAAGGAGTGCCCGCTCGGGTGGAATTGGAGTGCACGATCGGGCTATTTGCTACCAATTACCCCCGTACCTTTGCACGACTCGGGCACTCAAGGAACACGACCAAGATGGGGTGCCCGCTCGGGTGGAATTGGAGTGCCCGCTCGGGCTAATTGATGCCAAGAAATCGCCGAAGGTTTGCACGACTCGGGCTCAAGAATCACACGATCGGGCATGGTGCCCGCTCGGGCTGAAAGGAGGGCACACGGTCGGGCAAGTGGCATGCACGAGCGGGTAGAGGACATGCCCGCTCGGGTCCTTGTTTCTCTCAACTAATTCCTAAGTTTTGGAACGACCAAATTGAGGGAAAATCAGATCTGAAAAAGGAGTTTTAGAACCAGATTGAAGAAGAAGAGATTCAGAGACACTAGGGCAAAAGGAAGAAGGAAGAAAAGACGGATCTACGGATCGGGAGCAAGGAGAATCTATCGAAGACATCGGTTTATGAATAGGGAGTCATCTCTTTCTCTATCTATGTCGAACTTAGAATTCTCTTGCGTTTCCTTAGTTGTATTCATGTCTGAGTAGATCCTTTGCCATGGGTTAGAGAGATTTGCTATGTTGTAACGAAGTCTTACGCTTAATGAATGGTGGAACTTAATGCTTTCATACTTGTACGCCACTCGATATGAATGAATAAACTCTCGATACCCATGGTGCTTAGCTATAAGTTTATCTCATCGATTTATTTTAGTTTAGTTCAATCACAATTCCATCTTTAGTCACCTTACACGTCTATCCCATTAGTTTAATAGCTTATAAGTTGCATCAATTCCTTGTGTTCGACCCTAGTTACTACACGATCCGTATTCTTGCGGAAGCGTTAGTCTAGGTTTTATTACTTGAGCTTAACGCACATCACGTACCACTGTTCGAGATCATGGTGTGGACAAATCTGTAGAAGATCCTTAAATCTGCCCAATGCTTCAAACAACGTTTCTCCATCTCTACATCTAAACGTTGTGATTTCCCCCCCTCATCTGAATCGTCTTGCTCGGAGGAAAGAAGCGTGATAAGAACAATGTGCAGAGCTGGTCCCAAGTCGTGATTGAACCGGCGGGAAGCGATTGCAGCCAAGTTTTCGCTCGTCCCCCAATTGAAAAGGGGAAGAGATGCAATAAGATCCCATCCTCCGAAACTCCGTGTATTTTGAACGCACCGGAAAGTTCTAGGAAGTCTCTAAGGTGCTGATGGGGATCCTCGTGATTTCCACCCATGAATTGCTTCTGATAAAGCATTTTTTATCATCGTCGGCTTAATTTCAAACTGTTCCCTAGCAACAGCAGGCATCCGTATGGCTGTTTTCACGTTGTTCATGTTTGGCACCACGTAATCTCTGAGGCGACGTGGTGGAGGAGCCTGTGGTTCTCGTGGTTGAGGTGTGAGTTGTTGTTGCTGCATATTCCCCAAATTACCGACGGGATATTGAGGTTGTTCGTGGCCATTCCGATTATCCATATCTCGTTGATTTGACGACTCTGTGTTACATTTTTCCTTGCCCTTTCTCAGTTGTCTGCAAGTGCGCACGATCTCGGGTTCGATTTGGAATATACTGGAAGCACCTTGAGATCTGGTCATAAACCAACAAAGGACAAAGGAACGCAATTAGGTAGAAAGAAATAAAAGAAAAGAAAACAAAAAAAACAAAACAAGTATGACTCTAGGCTCGAATCTAAGACGTGCTGACAATAGTCCCCAGCAACGACGCCAAAAACTTGATGTGTATCAAAGTTAAACAAATATTTAACCTAAACTACCCGCAAGTGCCTGGCACGTGTGTAGTACTTTAGGTCTCGATCCCACAGGGACTATGCAACATAACCTAAACTCAAACTACGAATCAAACTTGCAAACGAACGAAATATGGGATTTGAGAATGAAATACTAAAAACAAATAAACAAACGAGTTCTTAACAATGAGACAAACGTTCTAGGAATCTGGTTTCACCACAAGACTACTGAAACCAACAATCAACCAATCTAATCATGCAATCCCGATCAAGTTATCTAAGACAGACGATCCTAATATCATATCTACCCTCTGTTAAGGCATAGACACGTGATCTAGTCAAGTTATCCCCTACTTTCGTGGTTGACACCTTGAACTAAACCCATAAATTCTGTGATTCATCCGTCTCACCCTCAACCGTTGTTACCCTACTTTTGTGGCCTAACCTCGGTTGTTCTAAACCTGACCTTCTAGGACTAGAATTCTCCTTTCGTTCCTTCTCCTAATCCCTAACACATGCATCTACTTGGCCTTCGTAAATACAAGTCATTCAAGCTCTCAGTCAAAGAATAGATAAACGAAAACGGGAAATTGCATTCAAAGATAAATCAAGGTAGTTCTGGGATACCCATGGGCTAATCCCTTCTCCTAGAACAAAACAACTACTTGCTCATGTGTTCAAAAGCAAACAATATAATCGAAGTAGAAAGTCTAAAAAAAATTAAAACCAAAAGAAACAAGTCTTGAATTGATCTCCAATGCTCCTTGAATGTCTCCTTCCAAGAGTCTCCTTCTTCGATTCTCTCTCTACTCTCTCTCTTCAATGAATTCTCTAAACTGACTCTCTCTACTGAATCTCCTTCGACCCCTAGCTCCTCTTCTTCCTTTTCCTTCTTCTTTTCTTTCCTTTTCTCCTGGTTTTTCCTTTTGATCGTTCACTTCTTTTCCTTTTGTCGCAGCAGCCACCGTTTTGCCTTTTCCTGAGTTGTCCATTCTGGATTAAGTTGGGCAACGTTTCCATTCCTTTCTTGATGAGGGCATTACAACGAGCTACGACTCTAACGAAGGAGAGGAGCGGAGCAAGGATGAGCCGAGCATGGATCACAATGAGGACGAGCTTAGCATAGACGAGACAAGCACGGGAGTGGATGGAGAGCTAGGAGAAGACGAAGCACACATTGACATGCCGGTGGTCCACGACCAGCCACTCACGAGATCCCGAGCAAAGAGCCTTCGCAAACGAATCAACGCGTACGTAGCTCAAGTGCTTCTCAACAACCGTCAGGAGTTCAACAACGAAGAGGGAGACATCAGCAGCAATTTCCCAAAAGCCAAGTCCCTCTTCGTCATCAATGAAGCCCAAGGAACTCCATCAAGTGGCTTCGTGAACAATAGCAACAACACAAGCAACGACTTGCCATATCTAGACCGGCGCAACAAGTTGCCTTAACTTGGATGGAGCCGTTTGAAATTCAAATTTCAAGCACCAGCGGCCCTTTCCTTTTTCACCCAAGATCCACTTGCCTTCTTTCCTTGTTCGAATTAAGGCCCCAACGGCCATATTGTGTTTCCTTTCTTGTCTTTCTCGGTCATGTTTTAAACCGAGGCTTATTGTTTGTTGAAGACAATCTTTGAATTCGAAATAAAATTGCTGAGTTTTTCTTCATCCTCGCGAGTTTTCGCACCCTAGTTCGTCTTGTGCTCCGGGAGTCCAAGCCGAACGAGTGACTGTATCGAAGGTCCCATCCGCAGCCTTCATGGTGTCCCGCGATCCACCCGTCATCCACCACTCCTTTGAAGGACCGAACGAGCGCCCCTTTTGGCATATATATAAAGGAACAGTCGAACGTCCAAAAGTTTGTTACGTGAGAAATTAGCGTGAACGAATCCCTCGCCGAGATACTCCAAACTATGCGAGACATGAATTCCCGTCTCTTGTGCCTAGAAGAAGCCCCGAGACGCCCACAAGCCGAGTGTTTCGTCGGACCACGGGAGAACGCTGACTATCCCCCGAACGAACACCTAAGGCCGAGACGTGCACCACACTTCAGAGAGCAACCACGACGAATGGAGGCCGAAGATAGCTCAGACGACGAGCTAGAGTTCGCCCCACCAAGGCGTAGAGCGCCACGAAACCCAGATGAGGGTTTCGACGAGGTAAGGCTGCAACGCCAATCCCATAAAGATTTAAAATTAAAACCACCTTGCTTCGCAGGAAACGTAGATCCCGAAGCCTATCTCGAGTGGGAGCATCGCATGGAAAACATCTTCGATTGCTATGAATATTTGGAACGTAGGAAGGTACAATACGCGGCCGCACAGTTTTCGGACAACGCATTGGTATGGTGGGATCGCGATGTTGCTGAACGACGCATAGCACAATACGACCAAATCACTACGTGGAGAGAGCTAAAGTATCTCATGCGTAAAAGGTATGTTCCTAACCATTTCCATAGGGACTTACAACAACAGTATCGTAAGTTGTTGCAGGGTCCGAAGAGCGTAGAGGACTACTACAACGAGTTCGAGCATATAAGACATCGCTTGGAACTCAACGAATCCGCGGAGACCACAATGGCACACTTCATTGGTGGACTTCAAGAACGGATCGCAAGAAAATTGAAACGGCAACCGTACCAAGACATGCACGACTTGCTGCACCTTGCCGTCGAGATTGAGCAACAAATAAAATCCAAGCAAGCCTTAAACAGTAGGCCTCGCCCAACCACACGGTGGAATCCACCACCAAAGCCAACCGAGAAGCCTCGCACGGAAGAACAAGGGGTTGACCCGCGTACCTCCCGGGCAACACGACCCGACGGTAAAACTTCTAACTCCGTGAATTCGATTAGAACTCGTGACATTATTTGCTCTAAGTGTCAAGGTAGGGGACATATGGCACGAGATTGTATTAGCCCCCGAGTTATGATAATCACCGAGAGCGGTGAGTACGAATCCATGGACGAGGCAGAAGAGGAGGAACTCCGAGACGAGGAGATCGAGTACGGAGACGCAGGAGAGCTATTAGTCACTCGAAGGGTGCTAAGCGCTCAGATTGAGCCCGAGGAAACCGCGCAACGCGATACTATCTTCCATACACGGTGTACCGTGAACGGCAAGGTATGTGGTCTCATAATCGATAGCGGTTCTTGCACTAACGTTTCTAGCGATTACATGGTGAAAAAGCTAGGACTCGAGACTAAGAAGCACTCGCGGCCCTATCAATTACAATGGCTCGACAACCAGCGTGGGATCACTAGGACTCGAGACCAAGAAGCCCCTGCGTGGAATCAAAGTCACCGAACAAGTCACCGTACCCTTCAGCATAGGACGGTACAAGGACGAGGTTTTGTGCGATGTGGCCCCAATGCAAGCCGGCCATATTCTATTGGGAAGGCCTTGGCAATTCGACCGAGAGGTGAAGCACGACGGGAGGACGAACCATTACTCATTCGTCCTCAACAAGCGTAAAGTATCTCTTGCCCCTCTTAGTCCTTTACAAGTACATGAGTTGCAGAGAAAGCTATCCAAAACCGTTAACACTAGTGAAAAGAAGAATTTTTATCTTAAAACTAGAGAGGTTTCAAGAGCTTTGAGCAATCAAATTTCGGTGTTACTAATGGTTTTTCGAGATATTTTGCTCACAGAAATAGGGACGCACGAATACCCAACGGAGATTAAGATATTGCTCGAACGATTCCACGATCTTTTTCCCGAGGAGATACCTGCGGGATTACCACCAATACGAGGCATCGAACATCAGATCGATCTCGTCTTTACGATCTATTTCCCGAGGAGATACCTGTGGGATTACCACCAATACGAGGCATCGAACATCAGATCGATCTCGTCCCCGGCGCGCCTCTACCAAACCGACCCGCCTACCGAATGAATCCCGAGGAGACCAAGGAGCTTCAAAAGCAAGTGCAAGACCTTATGAGCAAGGGATACATCCGGGAGAGCCTGAGCCCGTGTGCGGTGCCGGTTTTATTGGTGCCAAAGAAGGACGGGACGGGGAGGATGTGCGTGGATTGCCGGGCTATCAACAACATCACCATCAAGTACCGGCATCCGATCCCCCGCCTCGACGACATGCTGGACGAGTTGAGCGGAGCCACCATCTTCTCCAAAGTCGACCTCAAGAGCGGCTATCACCAAGTTCGCATGCGAGAAGGAGATGAGTGGAAGACGGTCTTCAAGACAAAACAAGGCCTATACGAGTGGCTCATGATGTCGTTCGGACTCACCAACGCCCCGAGCACGTTCATGTGGCTCATGAACCAGGTCTTAAGGGCCTACATCGGTAAATTCGTCGTAGTTTACTTCGATGACATTTTAATATACAGCAAGTGCTTAGATGAACATGTTGCG
>CM071873.1:21179860-21223815 GCA_036759665.1 Gynandropsis gynandra
TTCGCAGCGCTCAAGGAGAGACTCACGCACGCACCGGTTCTCATTCTTCCGGACTTCGACAAAATGTTCGAGATCGAATGCGACGCGTCCGGCATTGGAATTGGAGCTGTGCTCATTCAAGAAAAGAGGCCCGTGGCCTACTTCAGCGAGAAACTCAGCGGCGCAACGCTCAACTACCCGACGTACGACAAGGAACTCTACGCGCTAGTCCGCGCCTTGGAGACGTGGCAGCACTACCTATTGGCGAAGGAGTTCGTCATACACTCAGACCATGAGACGCTCAAGCATCTCAAAGGGCAAACTACACTCAAACGGAGGTACGCAAAGTGGCTGGAGTTCATCGAGACATTCCCCTACGTCATCAAGTATAAGAAGGGCAATGACAACATCGTGGCTGATGCACTTTCACGGAGACATGCGCTAATTACCACAATGGAGGCCAAGGCGATGGGATTCGAGCACCTCAAAGAGCTGTACAAAGAGGATCCCGACTTCAAGGAGACCTACGCCGAATGCGGGAGCAGAGCACGCGGACCCTTCTACAAACACGAAGGCTATCTATTCCGCGAACGGAGGCTGTGCATACCGCAGAGTTCTATGCGTGACCTTTTGTCGCAGGAAGCACACGGAGGAGCACTCATGGGACACTTTGGTGTGGACAAAACGCTCGCCATTATCAAGGAGCATTTCAATTGGCCGCACCTCAAGCACGACGTAGAACGACTTTGTGCACGGTGTATCACGTGTCACAAGGCCAAATCTCGTTCTCACCCCCACGGTTTGTACATTCCTTTAACAATTCCATTTCATCCGTGGACTGACATTTCTATGGACTTTGTTCTCGGTCTACCCAAGATCAAGAACAAAGATTCGATCTTTGTTGTTGTCGACAGGTTTTCCAAGATGGCGCACTTCATACCGTGCGCAAAGGCAAATGACGCGACGCACGTAGCTGATCTCTTCTTCAAGGAGGTGGTGCGTCTACACAGGATTCCGAGGTCAATCGTGTCTGATCGGGACACGAAGTTCGTGAGCTATTTCTGGAAGACGCTATGGAGGAAGCTTGGAACGAAGCTCTTATTCTCAACATGTCTACCTCACGTGGAGTTCGCGTACAACCGAGCAACGCACTCAGCCACCAAGTGCTCGCCGTTTGAAGCAGTCTATGGCTTCAACCCAATCACGCCATTGGACCTTACCCCGCTGCAACACAACGAGATCGTCAACCTCGATGGAGCAAAGAAAGCAGAAGCAATGAAGAAGCTTCACCAAAGCGTCCGCGACAACATTGTAAGGCGAACCGAGCAATATGCGAAGCAAGCCAACAAACACCGCAAGGACGTCAAGTTCGAGGTTGGAGATTGGGTGTGGCTGCACCTAAGGCAGGAGCGTTTCCCTAACAAACGAAGTTCGAAGCTTGCCCCGCGCGGAGACGGGCCTTTCCGCATAATCGAGAAGATCAACGACAACGCCTACCGCGTCGAGCTTCCAGGTGAGTATAATGTATCCTCCACCTTCAATGTCACTGACTTGGTTCGTTTTGATGCAGATGAACCTGTTTTGAGGGCAAAATCTTCGCAAGGGGGAGGGGATGATGGGGGCATTACAACGAGCTACGACTCTAACGAAGGAGAGGAGCGGAGCAAGGATGAGTCGAGCATGGATCACAACGAGGACGAGCTTAGCATAGGCGAGACAAGCACGGGAGTGGATGGAGAGCTAGGAGAAGACGGAGCACACATTGACATGCCGGTGGTCCACGACAAGCCACTCACGAGATCCCGAGCAAAGAGCCTTCGTACAAGAATCAATGCGTACGTAGCTCAAGTGCTTCTCAACAACCGTCAGGAGTTCAACAACGAAGAGGGAGACATCAGCAGCAATTTCCCAAAAGCCAAGTCCCTCTTCGTCATCAATGAAGCCCAAGGAACTCCATCAAGTGGATTTGTGAACAATAGCAACAACACAAGCAACGACTTGCCATATCTAGACCGGCGCAGCAAGTTGCCTTAACTTGGATGGAGCCGTTTGAAATTCAAATTTCAAGCACCAGCGGCCCTTTCCTTTTTCACCCAAG
The DNA here is from genome assembly GCA_036759665.1 of Gynandropsis gynandra. NCBI lineage: Eukaryota > Viridiplantae > Streptophyta > Magnoliopsida > Brassicales > Cleomaceae > Gynandropsis > Gynandropsis gynandra. Next base: position 21,181,938 of record CM071873.1, read on the forward strand.
ATCCACTTGCCTTCTTTCCTTGTTCGAATTAAGGCCCCAACGGCCATATTGTGTTTCCTTTCTTGTCTTTCTCGGTCATGTTTTAAACCTAGGCTTATTGTTTGTTGAAGACAATCTTTGAATTCGAAATAAAATTGCTGAGTTTTTCTTCAACCTCGCGAGTTTTTGCACCCTAGTTCGTCTTGTGCTCCGGGAGTCCAAGCCGAACGTGTGACTTTATCGAAGGTCCCATCCGCAGCCTTCGTGGTGTCCCGCGATCCACCCGTCATCCACCACTCCTTTGAAGGACCGAACGAGCGCCCTTTTTGTCATGTTCCCCTTCGTCCGCCTTCACTATCATCGAGCCTCGGCTAGAGAGTGCCCCTAGGCCTTCTATCGACTCAAACCAGTCCATACTTGCGGCTAAAGCTTCGGTGCTTGTACCATTTCTCCAGCAAAATGTCTCTTATTCCTCTTCTCTAACGTCGTTTTCCTTTTTGTATAAGTAACCAATGAGTTCCTTTTCGTGTTTAGACAAATTTACTTATCTATTTTTTCCAGGTGATGGACACGACCCGTGCGGGTTGAGTGTGTGCCCTACGCCGGCGCGGCGCAATGAGCACGATGGAAATAAAGCCTCCCCGCGAGAACTAAGGAGTGCCCCGCGCGAGTTGAGTGTCATGGTGAAGCCCGACCGTGCTGACCTCCGCGGCTCGTGCTGAAGTTGCTGGGGGTCAAGCCCCACGCGGGCTAGATGAATGCCCCACGTGGGTTGTGTTATTCCTTGCCGATTCTCATCCCGTTTGTTCCGTGATGATCCTCGATGTTAGTACTTTGTCTCGTGTACGTCTTTTAGCTCCAAAATGAACTGAATTTGCATTACAACCTGTATGGACACGAAAACAAGAAAAAGAGTAAAACGGATACAAAATCATACGTAATCATCATATCTATATCATAAACATCTCTTAAATCATGCGAAAAATACGTATAAAAATGAGATGATCAAGTCTTTCTCACCATTTGCTACTGTCCTCTCTATCTCCTTCTCTCTACCGTATGTTTTTTATATATAGAGTTATCCCCAATTTATGGAAAAGCTTCTCATTACTTAAATTTCTCGACCAAATGGACCACCGCTCGAGTCGATTAGTTGGTTGTTCTGTGCTTTTTCCATGGAAATCAAAGCTAATTGTACAATTTCTGAGATATCACTCAATCGAGCAGATGTTCGCTTGGGTCGAGCAAATCCATTGGAGAAAGATACATCTTTGTTTGGTCGAACACCCGATCGAGCTTGTCTCTGCCCAGGTCGACAAATCTTCTGGAAAGATTGGGATGACTTAGATTGACCGAGTGAATTACCGCTCTCCTTAGCGATTCCTGAAGAACTTTTTGAGCATTTGATTTCAATGTACTCGACCAAGCATCTTTGGTGCTGAGACCGATCGTTTTTATTGTTTCTATCCGTTTATGATTGTTTTATTTTGAATATTTGTCATGTTTCTCCATATTGTGCTCCTTATTCCTTATTGCTTGAAAGATCACCAAATTATTCGAAAAAGGCTTTAAAAGAAATTAAAACAATCCAAAATATGATAGAAACATATAACAAATTATAAAACGAAAATGGTGTGATCCATTTCTAACAAAGAAATATCTATAACTCCATACTAGATATGATAGGGCATAAGCCGAAGTTAAAACACATAAGAGGATGGGGTTGTCTGACTTTTTTTAAGAGACTGCAATGGGATAAGCTTGACACTAGATCCAATAAGTGTTGTTTCATCGGATATCCCAAGGAAACAACGAAATATTATTTCTATCATCCCTCTGAGTACAAAGTGTTTGAGGTTTGATGTGCGATAGTTTGCAAAGATAATTCTTTATTGAAGAAAATCAGAGTGAGAAAATAGTTCTTGAAGAGATTCAAGAATCCATGGAACCAACATAAACTCATGAGCATGAGATGCCTCGTGCGCAGGCTTTTCTGGACGTGTTGAGGATGAACATGGGAGTTCCATCTTCAAGTGTTGGAGATCAAGGATATATTACTAAACTCGTCTAATAAGCCATTCAGCAACAAAATCCGGATGAGATATAGTGGCTTCGGTACAAGTCCTCCAATAAGGTTTATACATTCTCGACATGCATGTGATAAGTTAAACGTAATGATGCAAGAGAATGAGAGAAGGCATATTGATGATGTCCTGTTGATTTTTAAGGAAGCAACGTAGAATGCTGACTCTAAGATGTGGTGGAAAGCCATCAAATCGAAAATGGATTCGATGAAGGTGAACAAAGTATCGAATTTAGTAGAATTTTCATCGAATTCAAAGCAAATCAATTATAAATGGATTTACAAGAAAAAATTGGAGCGATAAAAAGGTGGAGACCTATAAAATTCGTCTAGTTGCTAAGGGGAATAGCGAACACGAGGGTTGACTATGAAGGAACATTATCTCATGTGGCAATCCTCAAGTCTATTCTGATTCTTCTTGCGATTGTGGCTTTTCATTGCTATAAAATATGACAAATGGATGTGAAAACAATTTTTCTTGTGGAGAACTTCAGGTTTCACGGTTATATAGATAATAGAATAAGCAAATTGTAAAAATCCATTTATAGACTTAAGTAAACTTCTTATTATTGGAATATTTGATTTAATGAAGTAATTGAAATGATCTATTAGTTGTGTAGTTTTAGAAACAAAATATAATCATTTAAACCGAAATCGCAAAATACAGATTAGATCTTTATTAGATTGTTAAAAAAACGACTACGCTGCACAAACTATAACTACATATTGTTCATTGTTTAAATTTAAACAAAAATTAATAAAATAAAAAAAGAGTAGAGGTATGCTGGTAATTCAGTATAATCAGAAAGTCATATGCACGAGTTTTTCAGTTTTCATGAGTAAATTCAGTCAAAGTATGATATTATTATCTAATAGTTTTGTCTTATTCTCACGTGATCATCTGAAGACTGAAATAATTGACTATTGATTTTAATATTATTAATTATAGAGAATATAGTATAAAAAATATCCAATTATTTTATTTTAGTCTATAAAACATGAATTATTATTTTCAACTTAAAAAAACTCAAATTTATATTTTTTTGCCTTAAAAACATTAACTTTAAGATATGATTAATTTGATAAATTTGTGTATTTTTAGACAACACTTCAAAATTCAAAGAGGTAAAATATGATTTAATATTTTTGTTTGTGTATGGATATGATTAATTTGATAAGTTTATGTTTTCAAGGCAAAATGTAAAAATTCAAAATTTTTAGGTTCAAAGTAATAATTTTTGTTTTATAGGCAAAAATTAAAAAGTTTGGTATTTTCTACACTATATTCCTAAAGTTAGTGTTTTTAAGACAAAAAAAATAAGTTTGGGTTTTTTTAGGTTAAAGATAATAATTCATGTTTTATAGGCTAAAATAAAATAGTTTGATATTTTTTATACTATATTCCCTTAATTATAATATTTTAAAGATTTTTATTAATTATAATTAACCAGATGGAAAATTTTCAGAATTGTTATTGTAAATTTTGTAAGGTATATAATGACCAATATTTAACGGATTAAATAGATATGTATGTCTTTTTACAAAGTCAAAAGGAAATGTCACCGAATTTGTTTCCAGAATGATTTTTCTTTTCATAAAATGGTTACAAAAACTACAAAAACATATAAATGCAAATAATGAATATTTGTAACCTAATAAATTGGATGATTATCAATATTTTTCCAAACATACTTATGAATATCATAGAAAATAATAATAAATTGTCTAACATATATACATATAAGTGATGTTCTAAAATATAAAATTGATTTAGATATCAATTTTTATCTCTTTTATTTAGAAAACGTATGGCATTAAAATCCTTTTACCTCTACGAATTTCCCATAACATACATGATTTGTACAGTTATCTAAAACTCTCTCAACATTGAATAAATTATGTTAAAATACACCATCCCACACAGGATTTCTCGGGTCGTGCCGAAATCACGTCTGATGGACAAATTTGCTAACCTCATAACTTGAACATAATCTGTTGGCGTTCGCCTAGGCAAAACCTCACAAAATACGTCATATTCGAGTTAAGCATTGTATAAAATTGGATATCTATTTGAGTTTTTTGTATTGGGCTATGGGTTGAGTTTTAGGGTATGAAATCGAGTCGATTCAAGTTTCCTTCAATGGTGAAATCCCTAAAAAATTACACATTGAGAGACCCAACTCCACTCCGACATCTTGTTCAAGCATCCCTTTTTATTCTTTCTTTCTTCATTTTCTCCATCATATGGGTATGTCATCCGCTATGAATGTCTTGCACAAATTCTGAACATGGATTTCAACTTGGTTACGTAATTTAGTCATGGATTTTTGCTTGGTTACGCAAATCGGCCATGCATTTTTTTAACACATTTCGGTTATTGACAATGATGTGCACTGATGTATGTATGGCAGAAATGTATAAATATATTAGGTTGTAGTATCGTGTTTTTTATTGTAGATGGCTTATAGTGGTGAATCCTAGAATAAGATGTTATGATAAGTTGTTTCATATCGGCTAGGACATGAACTTTGGGACTTGTATATATGGTGTTGGGCAACCCTAAACTCTTGAGCTACCTTTTGGGATTAGTTAGGCCCAGCCCATATTTGACATAAGATAAGCACAAAAATTACATATACTAGAATTAGGTATCGATGTAACAAACCAGTCATGTTATCTTTCTCATGATCGAAGGATAGTTTTGATAGGTGTTTGTTGTTGACTCATCGGTTTCAAATGAGGATGATTTTTTTTCACTCTCCTTCTTTTTTATGCCAAGGTGTTAGTGTTGACATTCATGGTTAAACATTTGAGAAATCAACAGTAAAACAATTACCCAAAAAACTAACAGATTATTAACACACATCCTTTCTTGGGCGCCAGCTCTCTTTAGATACTTGAGTATTCTCTTTTGACACGTTATCTTCTAAATTCTACACCAAGACCCAAAGCACGAAACAATCTATGTAATATCCCGACCCCCTCATTGGTTGTGGGTATCACCTCTAGGAAGCTATGGAGAATTGATAGTAAGCTCTGGAAACATCTCCAGTTATCACCTATGTTTTATCATAACTCATACGTGTATTTTGTACTTTCAATAGGTCATCCATCCTGATACTACTCCACCTCAAGCAAGCTTAATTCTGAAGTTTTTATAAGAATGTCACCAAAAAGGGAAGTTTTTATAAGAATAAATTATTTTAATTCTCCTCAAACACCATAACACTTCTTAACCTAGGGTGTCACACACACCCTCACTCACACAACGGGACGTTCTCATAGCATATGGGTCATTCCTTTGTCAAGGTGGATCTAAAGGTAGCTCCATGAGTTCAAGAGGTACCTCCCAATATATAGCACTTTCCTCCCTCTCTGGAATCAAGAGGTGACTCCCATGCATATCCCTTCTCCCACATAGTATTTTTCTTCTTCCTCAGAATCAAGAGGTGGCTCACATGCCTAACATTTTCTCCCACATAGTATTTAGTAATACACGCTCGACTAAATTTACTCCGGTATAACCTATAACACCCTAAAACACCTCCCGTGTCATGGATCTCACCTTCGATTTCCGTGGTTATCGTGTATTTGCTTCGCTACATAGTTCAAACTATGTTTTATTGAAATAAAAAATTTTGCATTATTCTATAAATTTATTTGAATAATGATATATGTAGTCATCTTTCAAAGATGATGGTGTTACATTCTAAAGGTAATTTGTACCAAACGGATTGATTAGAACAAAATCATTAATACAAAGAATGATATTATTGAACCAATGAAACCAATGAACATCTTCAAACTGATGACAAAAAAAACGATGAAACAATCTCGAAATCGACGATGAGAAACATAAACAATCAAACATAGTATTCTAATATAAAAATAAAAACCCATAAAATACAACACAAATAATTTTGTATTAGCGACAAAAATGAAGGAAATATGAACAAAATATTCACCACCTTCAGATGCAAATACCGACGACGAAAACACAAAAAAAAACCCCCAAGGAATCAGCCAAAAAGACCAAGGGAATCGATCGCATATCTCGTTTCCAATCTTTCTCCCACCAATTACAAAGGCATTTTTGGAGTTAATTTTTTTAGGTCGAAATACGTCGAAGAATCTGTTAGGATTTATATGAAATTTTAGGGATTTATCAATGTTGGGATAATAACCTTGGAGATTTCGGTTCAGTTAAATTTTTAGGGATTTCACATGTTAAGATTAGATTAAAGTTCAGGTTCAAATCTAATTTGGACATTTTTTCTTAGTCCGACCGTTTTTATTTTATAAAACGACTCAAATTTTGTCTAAGTGGACATCGGTGAATGATGTTCCGGTGTCAGGTCAACAAATTTTGACGTCTGTGAACAACTCCGTCCATTTGACTAGCTCACGCATGCCCTAAAAAATCTGTGCAAAATAGTGTATTGAAATTATTTATTCCAAGGAGAAATAGCTTTAGATAATAGATTCAGTTTATGCATGTTTGGAGAAATATGAAGGATTATACGAATTTTGAGGTCATTTTTCCATTTTATTTACTTTTATTTATTTTATTTAATAAAGAAATTGACAAACTTGTTGAAATTTGGTATGTGGAGGGGTATTTAGGTAAATCCAGATCTGCCCTGCCACCTGCTGTTCTTCCCTTTTTTTTCAACGTGATATATGGTCACTCCCACGCTGATTCTCTCTCTTCATACAGAAATTGAAGATTATTGAAGATTCAGGTGAAGCACTCTGTTCGATTCGTCTATGTCTTTTTTAGATCTCCACATTTCTGCATAATTTTGTTTGATTTCGCTTCATATGGACTATGGCAGTCCTCGATTTCTCTATGTTCATTTTCAAAATGTTGTTCTTTTTCACCATTCGAATGCTTGATCCGTGATTTCGTTCCGTTCTCTGTTGTTCGATGAAGAAAACTCAGTTGCTTCGACTTGCAATTGTCTTCTGTGTTACCGTTGTGCGTTTTGTTTGTGTGTGTAGCTGTGTGTGTGTGTGTGTGTAGCTGTTGAAAAATGGTTTGCATTTTCCCTTTTCATGTGAAAGTTCCGTTTTCCTGTTAACTCATTCTGGAATAAGAAACAGCAAAAAGGTTTTTAGGATGGAATCTTCATAACGTTTGACTTTTGGCACCGTTTATAGATTGTCGATGGCTCCCGCAGCAGATTCAATCAAATCTAGAGGTATATGATTCGCATTCTTTTCTGATCGATATTAGCATTGCAGATTCAGTAAAGCCTTTTACATACATTTGGTTGAGCAGATGTTTGCATCGTGGGTGTTGCACGTACACCTATGGGTGGTTTCCTCGGATCTCTTTCGTCCTTACCTGCCACAAAACTTGGAGCAATAGCTATCGAAGGTCAGAAGAGGAAAATTGTGCTCATCTATGGTTTTCCTTGTATTAACTTGTCATTGCATTAATTGGCAGCTTCTCTGAAGAGGGCGAATGTTGATCCATCCCTTGTCCAAGAAGTTATTTTTGGCAACGTTCTTAGTGCCAATTTGGGTCAGGCTCCTGCTAGACAGGCCGCTTTAGGAGCAGGCATCCCTAATTCTGTTGTCTGTACCACGGTAAACAAGGTCTGCGCATCAGGGATGAAAGGTGAGAACTTGAATATCAAGTGCTCAATCATTTTCTCTCTCGATATGGATAAATAATGACTTGAGATGGGGGATTTCAGCGGTGATGCTTGCTGCTCAAAGTATCCAGTTGGGAGTCAATGATGTCGTGGTGGCGGGTGGGATGGAAAGCATGTCAAGTGTACCAAAATATCTGGCTGAAGCAAGGTTGCTGATATTGCTTCAGCTGGATCATTCGTCTTATCCTATTTGTTTCTTGAGGTTTCTGATTCAATCTTAAATGCAGGAAAGGATCTCGTTTTGGTCATGATTCTCTTGTAGACGGAATGCTTAAAGATGGACTATGGGATGTTTACAACAACTGTGGAATGGGAAGCTGTGCAGAATTATGTGCTGAGAAACACCAAATAACAAGAGAACAGCAGGTATAATGTTCCTTCTCAGTTATTTCAACTGGAAAATTATGGTCTGTGGGGTGAAAAATGCTAATATCATATGAGGCTTCGTTCATTATTTGTCAATGCTTATTCATTATCACTTATCAGTTCCTGTAAAGCAATTCAACACGAAAATGTGATCTGAATGTCGTAAGCAGGGTTCATGGTGTGTTGAAAATCAGGATCATTGAGTTGACAATTATCATGTTGATGATTTTGCGCAGGATGACTATGCCATTCAGAGTTTTGAGCGTGGAATCGCAGCCCAGGAGGATGGTGCCTTTACATGGGAAATTGTTCCGGTTAGTGTAGTTTTGGATTAGTTTATGCAGTGTGCAAGACGTGGTGTATACTGTAAGCTTAAATGGCTATGTAGGTTGAAGTTTCCGGAGGAAGGGGAAGGCCCTCAACCATTGTCGATAAGGATGAAGGTCTTGGAAAGGTGATGTCTATGCTACTTAGACATAGAATTGTACAATGGTTGTCAACAAATATATCTTTACATGTGATAGACCCTGCCCAATGTTTATTTCTTCGAATTGATGCATCAAGTGTGAAACATGTGACAATAATGTTTTATTCACTCTGCCAAAGCAAAACGTAACTAAGCCATTCCGATTGCTGCGTATATGTATGTCTTATATGCTGTTGCTCCTCATCTCAGTTTGATGCAGCAAAATTGAGGAAACTCCGACCAAGTTTCAAGGACAATGGAGGGACTGTTACAGCCGGAAATGCATCTAGCATAAGGTCTGTTCCGTGGGTTAATCAGATAACTATAAGTTCTTATTTAGCGAACCCTTATGGTCTTAGAGACTACGTATCTTGGTCAATCTTGGAGTCTTCTTCTTAAACTTGTTTTGTCTGCATTGACAGTGATGGTGCAGCAGCTCTTGTCCTAGTGAGCGGAGAGAAGGTGCTTCAGCTCGGTCTTCAAGTACTTGGCAAAGTTAAAGGGTATGCTGATGCCGCTCAGGTACATTTTCAACTGTCTTGTGCGCAACCTGAATTCTACTGATGGAACCAGAGTTTTTGATAAATTGAACTGCACTTGCAGGAACCAGAGTTTTTCACTACCGCTCCTGCTCTTGCCATACCGAAAGCTATATCACATGCTGGTCTGGAGGCTTCTCAGATCGATTATTACGAGATAAATGAAGCATTTTCAGTAAGACATCCTTCCTCTTCCCTTGTATATATATAATTCACAGAACAACCCAAATGCTAATTTTCTTCAAACTACTACTGCAGGTAGTAGCGCTTGCAAATCAGAAATTACTGGGGCTTAATCCGGTTTGTCCTCAACTCTGGAAATACTTCTTCTTCCATTCAAACTCCTCAAGTCGACCAAACCCACTGATTCTCATCAACTATGTTGGTCATTTGTCTTACAGGAAAAGGTTAACGTGAACGGTGGAGCTGTCTCCTTAGGACATCCTCTGGGATGCAGTGGTGCCCGTATTATAGTCACATTGCTGGGGGTATATACAACCTTCTTTCTTGCCTTCACAGTCATATAAACCGGTCTGTCATTTACGCATCTTATTTATCTCAGCTCACTGTTGCCTTCATTTCAGGTACTGAGGCAGAGAAATGGGAAGTACGGTGTTGGAGGTGTCTGCAATGGAGGAGGAGGAGCTTCTGCTCTCGTTGTTGAACTTGTCTGATGTGTTTCCGAGGTAAATTAACATTAATCACCTCTTTGGTCCATGTTAAAGCCAACAAAACCGAGGAACTAGAACTTACAATATCGAATCAAATTTAGTACTGGGAATCTATACATCAAACAATAAGGCAGAATAGTGAATTGGTGGACGATCCAGAGCATGTAGTGTTCCAGTATATCTATCCGTGATTGAGAAGCTCAATGGCCAAGATCATGTAATGTAATGACACAAGTTCGACATGTTCGTGTGTGTTTCAGGTCTGCCAATCAATTAGATCACTCCAGGCATCGGATATTACTTGCCAAGTTTGCAGTTGCCTGTACCTTTCTTTCGACCTATTCGTCCAATAAAGCGAGCAACATAGTGAGTTAGTCGCATTTTGCTATGACCCGGTTCATTTATGGAACCAACAAACAGAATTTTGTGAACATTGGATATGATTCGTACTAAAAAGTTCCCAAAAATATGTCCTCGCATCTCCATCATGTGGTGTGATACTCCCTAGATCTTTTAAAAATAATATATATAAAAAAATCATGTATGATCTGTCTAAACAATATATTATATATATATATATATTCCAAGAGAGCATAAGTAATATTACTTGTGTTGTCAAAAAACCCCTCATTGAATAGGAACTTCAGAAAAACGAGTAGCATAAGAAATATTATGTGTTGTCAAAAACCCCTCATTGAATAGGAATTTCAGAAAAAACCCTTCGTTGAGTAGGAACTTCATGGTTTGAGACTTCAATTTATTTCCATTCCCCCAAGTATTTCAAGTTACTTACAAAAAGAAAGAAAATCTGCGATTACTGTTATGCTTTGCAGCAACTCTACATCACGACAAGACGCCTTCTCCTCAGACCGCAATACTCGTTCCCATGATGACGCCGTAGTTCATTGTTCCCTTGACGGACATACCAAATTTATGAACCACTCGATCGGAGATGAAATTATGTGAAGTTTCTGAGTCTACCATGACTACAACTTCCTTCTCCCGAATCTTTCCGCTAGCTTCATCGTGTGCGGCAATAACAACTCCATGACTGAGTTTAGGGATAATACGGCCAAATGCGACACGACTTCTTCCTCCGTAACCTCTTCAACTTCCATGTCTTCCAGCTTAGTGAGTGTCGACCCATCGTCTTTCATGATTAGCAACTGTAGTCGCGTTTCTTGCAGCGATTTCTGATCGTGTATCTTTCTTCACAATGGAAGCAAAGATTTTTAGCCCTCCAATTCCTGGCCTCCTCTTCCAAAATCCATCAAAAACCATGGTTGCGAGCCATCGACGGTACATGGCGAGTTTAGGGTTTTGTTGTCTGATACCCCATATTGGTTGATGAGTAACCCAACAAATGACTTCCACGTGACTTACTAATGTCATTAGATTGTAGTGTGTGATATGCACGTAACAATGGAATTAGACCGCTCACCGGTGTATATTTGGACGTTCTTCTCTCAACTATTTCCATCGAGCTTTTGTCCCCTCTGTTAACCCATATCTCAACACTTTGTTCAAGCTTCATCATCTTATCAAGCGTTGGAGGTTCAAACATCCTCACGGCTACTCCGATTCTGGTTCAAGTCCGGTCAGGTAGGACGATTGTAACACTATCTCCGGAAGATTCTAAGATCCTCCTCTTCAAACATTCCCAATCCATTTTTAGGTTTCTCAATTTTTCTCATATGTACCACACAATAGCCTCTCCATCCAAAACCAATGATACTGAATCCATTTTCTGTGAGTTTGTGAAATTACCCAACTCAAAATAATGCTCAAACGTGTTTGCTCGATTGGCGGTGGACGAACTTGCTAAGAGGATGCAAAACGTGTTTGCTCGATTGGTGGTGGACGAACTTGCTAAGACACCACAAGGGATCAAGACACATCAAGAGAAGCTAATGTGATGTTTCTAGAAGTGGACAAAGTGGAAAAGAGCAAGAAACTAGGATAGCTAGAGACACTCGACCCTGGCAATGTTGTGCTCGACCCCAGTGAATCCGCTAGATAAGAGACGACCGATGCACTCAGTCTGAGTAGCGGATCACTCGACCCGAGCAAATCTTCTGGACCAATGGAGCATGCGAAAGGTTTGATCGCTCGGTCCAAGTACTAAGGGGCTCGATCGAGCATGGGAGAACTCGATCGAGCGTAGTTATTGCTTGACTAAACGTACTTTAGTTTTTGTGAAATTAAGGATTAAGACTTGACCATCCTCGATCGTGTAATTACATCGTTCGACCGAGCATTTGTGGTGATTTTAGTTACATTGTCTTATTTCATTTAGTTTCTATTATTATTTGGTCTCTATAAATAAATGATTCAGTGTATGACATTATTTGAGTTTACTTCAAGTTGTTCTTGAGTTTTGAACAAAATTGAAGAAGAGAAGTTGAGAGAAAGACATCGAGTGAGTGAAAGAAATTGAGCGAAACACCTTTCTGAACGACTGTGAGGTTCGTTCATCTTATGTTCTTTCATCTTTTATGTTTTTAGCTTCCTAATGTCTAGTTTTGGAAACCATCGTGACGAACCATGAAACAGTGAGGGAGTCACCCTAATATAGTTGTTGATAGATGAATTCAGACACATGAGACAAGAGATCACAACCGTAAACCAAAAACTTGGTCAGATGGAGGAAGCAACACATGGGAATTGTCCAAAACAACCACGTAGGAGGCAAAACGTAGCTCGTCATCCATACCCTCTAGAAGTTGTATATCATTGTATTCATATCACTACTATAAAAGTTGTATTCATACCACTAGTATAAAAGAAAAATTTTGGTATGATTGTATGATTGAGGCACAATCGTTAAAGGTTGATCATTTCCCAATATTAACATAGTTATCTCCACTATTGTGAGATGAAGGAACAAGATTCCCAGATAAGTATAAATATTTATGTGTATATGTATTGATGAATTTGTATTTCCATTAACCAATACAAGTCATGTATATAAAGACCAATTTGCAGTGAAAATGTTTCCTAGAAGGCAAAGTCAAGACCACGAAACAAGCCATGCACCTGTCATTTAAGATTGAACAAGTCTTGGTTGAAAAAGTCTTAACAAAAATCAGTACAAACATTGAATAGTAAATAAATAACAAATTCTCGAAACACATAGAAACTCAGCCTAGCGTAGCTCAATCTGAACGGCCGACGTCAAAACCAAAACCAAGGAAGTAGAAATTTACAACTTCACAAATGAAATACTAGGAAATCTATACATTAGTCCATAAAGAGAAATAATGAATTAGTTGATGATTTAGAGCTTCTTCTAATATATTGATCCCAAAATGAGAAACTCAATGGCCAAGATCACATATCATAATGACACAATTTCGACGTGTTAGTGTGTGTTTAGGGTGTGCGTATCGATTAGATCTCTCGATCATTGGATTTTACTTGCCAAGTTACAGCTGCCAATACATTTCTTTCAACCTATTCATCCAATAAAGTAACTTAGTGAATTAGTCTCATTTTTCTGTGACCCAATTTATCTGACTACGGAACCAATAAACATAGCTTTGTGAACATTGATACGATTCGTATTCAAAGCTATCAAAAATATGTCCCCACGTCTGCAACATGTGGTATGATTTGACTTTATCCGACATCCGAACAATAATTTTGATGAGTTAGACAATTAATAATCACTTTGTAATAGATTGGTTACAATTTCGTGGAAAATATGAAGGTATATTCCCTAAATCTTTTTCATGTTAGAAATATTAAAACATAAATGAAAAAATTATATTAACACAACTAACTTAGATTATGGTAGCAGATAAATGAAAGATGAGTTATGGTATGAACTACTATCTTGAAAATGAAATTTTGGCATGACTAAGGTGTAGTTGTTAAAGTTTGATCACTCTCCAAGATTAGCATAGCTACCTCAATCGTCATATGCATTCGGATATGAAGGATGTAATAGTCAACGTGACTTCGAGATGAGTAGAAGGATTTTCATATTTGTGTATTGATGAATTCATATTGTCATTAACCTAATGCAAGTACGAATCAAATGGAATACTATGAAATTATATATATATATATATATATATATAAATATAAAGTTCTTGTGAAGCCACCTCATCTTTTTCTTTTTAATTTTATTAAGAATTTGATAAATTAATGTATTGATAATTCGGTAAAAAAAATTCGACAACCTGGATTCCTCCTTAATGTCAACAAGCCACCTCAGCAAAATCTTTTTAATTTTATTAAGAATTTGATAAATTAATGTATTGATAATTCGGTAAAAAAAATTCGACAACCTGGATTCCTCCTTCCTTTTAATGTCAACATCTCCACCATTCTTCTACCACGTTTCCTTCACTTCAATTCTGGAAAAGAAATGCCCCCTCCTCTCTCCTACCTCCCTCTTTTAATCTGTTCATCTCCCCGTCGATCCATCATATGTTCCTCTCCACGTCGATCCATCATTTGTTCCTCTCCTTGGTTTTGATTTCGTTCCCCCTCAATCTCACATGCTATCTTCCTTTTAGCTCCATCGCAGTTTTCTTCCCTCCCCTAACTTGCTGCTTTGAAATTTATCTCCCTGGACTGCTCCAACCCGCGAGATAAACAGGTTTTGTAGGAAACCCATATGGGTTATGAATCTAGAACCGGAACGGGTTCGGGTTGGTCCGGGTTTTCAAACCGTTGGAGAGGATTTTATAGGCGTTGGCAAGGATAAGGAAAGATCTTTACCATTCCGCCTTTCCTTATCCATATCGCCCGAGGCTGTCAATTCTAGGTGGGTTGATTGAGGCCCGCTTCAATGTAGAAGACCAACGTGATGTTTGTTTGAGTTAAGCCCGAGTCATTCGCCCCTCCTCCTTCCGTCCGTCGCTCACCCCTCATCCTCCGTCCATCGCAACTGCGATACCCATATCTGCTTTCTTTAGAGCCGGGGCATCATTCACACCATCTCCAGTCATACCACATATGTGCTTTATTTGATGAAGTCTATTAACAATCTCATACTTGTGTTCTGTCAATGTTTGCACCACAAATCGATTAGTGTCGAAAAATTCAAACCATCATAATGGTTATTTGTTAACTGAAATGCCTGGAAATACTCCTGCGAATCCATCAGCTTTCTCAATCAACTCATCCACCGGAAGAGCTCCCATGGAGGAATCTTTGTCTTGTCCAAGCAATGTTGAAGAAGGATACATGTTTGTACCCATTCCAAGCCTTCGACGAGTTTCCTGGCAATAGCCAGTTGATCCCCTAGTTACCCATTGAAAACCCGAAGAACCCGAACGAACCCAAATACAATTCGGGTTTTTTAGGTTCAATGTTTCAGAATCCGAACAATCCGAACAATCCGAACCCAACCCGAAATCCGAGGAATCCGTCCCGAAAACCGAATAGGTTTTTTTGGGTTCAATTTTTTAAAACCCGAGGAACCCGAACCCGAGGAACCCGTCTCAAACCCGAAACACCCATCCCTAATAAACATTTGAGGCATTGTTTTGAGTTTTACCGTGGATTTCTTCCTTCTGATCATAGTCGTCTTTCATTTTTAATTAATTTTTGACATAGATATTTCGCACAATCATCTTCTTCGTGCTTTCTACAAACAATCATGGTGAGATTTCGTGGTTTTCTTACTTTCATTGTCTATCATGGTGTTTTTTTGGCTTTAAAGGTTTGTTCCTAGTTTTGAGTTCTGTGTTTTTGATATTATGCGTTTGATTTGTGGGTGTCGCGAGGTTTTGCAAAATAATACCGATCTTCTTAACCCTCCGGCTGAACTGGAGAAAAAGAAGCACAAGCTCAAGCATCTCGTGTAGTCCCCCAACTCTTTCTTCGTCCAAGGATACAAAATTTTGTTTGATTTTTGTGGAAAGAGATTATACGCCGGTAAAATTGGTCTGATTTTGATTTCCTAAATATGTAGAACGTCAAGTGTTAGGGGTGCTTCAACATGTGAGTTTTTAACCATACCACTATGTCGTAGGTTCTTTAGCTCTTCTAACATAATTCCTTTGATATGACTAGGATTTATTAAAAGTTAAATGTTATTGAAAATATTTTCATAAATCAATGATTAATACAGTTAAATGAATGAGATGGAGCATTTTACGGACCGAAGATAGACATTAGTGAATCTGACACAATGAATAGGAAATTCCAGTGTGCTACTCTTCAGGTTATGCTCTTCAATTTCCCTGCAAAGCATCTCTCTTGATGTAAATCTATTCAGCAGCATGAATTCCATCTTATTTCTATTGATTCGTAACGCAACTTGACTTTTAACTTCTCGATCGCTTCAAACTTGAATACTCGGCTGAGGATGAAGCTAAGAGGGAAAGACCTATTATGATACAGAGAGTTGTGTTAGGAACTGTAGAGCGTATGTTTTCCATATTGTTGAAACACTACAAAGGAAAATGGCCATTCTGGCTTAGCTCACATCAAGCCCTCATGCATACACGCTTCTCTAGAATAGTATTGAATTGTTGATGTAGTTATAGTAGTTGTTTTTGTCTTGGGGTTACCTAAGAGAGATTCTTGTGTTTAGGAACTGTAATAATGACTATCTTGAATTTCTGTAATGTAGAACCACTGTGTTTAGCCACTCCCAAACAGTCGTGGTGTGTGGAAACTTCCAGACTGTGTTGTGCTAGTCCACTAGCGTTAAAGCTAGGCTCATCGAAGGCTGCTTTTTCAGGAGTAAGGGAGATTAAGGTTCGAATTAGAAGAACGATAATCTTGATTGAAGATAATAGATGATAAGTTATTCGATGTGGGTTTTATTTAAGATAAGGAAGGAATCAGACGTTTTTCATTTGGATTTTCACGCTTAGTAGTTCTAATGTTTCTAAGAGTTTGAAGGTGGTGTAACGGATGAGATGGTTTACCGTAGATAAACTAAGTATCTATATGATTATCCAGAAATCTATGACCAAGTGAGCATTTAAGCACATATCAATAAGTTTATCTATAACCATAGCAACCTAAAACAATATGTTTCAGACTACACAAATTTTAATAATTTTCCTACCACATCGTATGAAATTCATAAACAACATTTAAATCACAACCAATACCTATAGAAATCAAATGTCAGATAATTATTGTACATAATGCAAGGAAGGAGTCAATAGCAATTTTTTGTAGTTGTTCCTAAGTAATAAATCATAAACTTGCATTCTTCTGCAGTAAAATTGTATGTGCTCTCTTCTCTAATTTTAACACTCCAAGTCCAAATAACTATGTCATGTTCGATCCCTTGCAAACTGATAACGTCTATTTTGTTCTAGTTAGTTTCATCATTCATTTGATTTTACCAAGCATTAAGCATCATGATCATCCCGTTTTCAGTCATTTTGGAGCTAAAGGACGTGCCAAGACAAAGTGCAAACATCGAGGATCATCACGGGACAAACGGGGCGAGAATTGGCATGGAAAAGCCACGCCCTGCGCGGGTACATCCCTAGCCCGAGCGGGCAAATGTTACGGCGATTTTGTCCAGCAAATTTTGCAGGAGTCGGGCAAGAAAAACCACGCTCGGGGCCTCAGCCCGAGCGGGCAGCAAGCTAGCCCGAGCGAGCAGCATCTCAGTCCGAGCGGGCTGCCCTTTTTCATCGCGTTTTTGTGCGATCGTCTGCGCCGTACCCGAGCGGGTCACTTAACTTGCCCGCGCGGGCCGCGTCCGTCACCTGCAACTCCAAATATGTTAATTTGACTTAAAACAAGTGGGAGTTCATGGGGGACTTATACAATAAGGAAAACACCTTTAGAGAAGAGGAATAACTCATATTTCGCGGGAGAAAATAAGGAAAACGTAGCCAACTTAATCAAGATTTGGAAAACTCAAGAAAAGAAAACAAAGAGAGGTGGCTGCTATAACGAAGGAAGGAGAGCTTCAGGGGGACGAAATTGGACAGAAAGGAGAGGGAAGAGAGAGCACACAGAGGAGAGAGAAGGAGAGCAGCACGCACACACAAGGGCGAAGGACGGAGCGACGAAGCCGGAGCGCGGAGGAGCTATTGAAGACATCGGTAATAGTATAGGGAGGGATCTCATCCCTTATCCATGTCGAATATTGTTATCTTTTGTGTTTCTTTTGCTGAGATCATGTCCGAGTGGGTCCATAGCCATGGGTTAGAGAGCTTTGCCGATATGTAATGAAGTTTTGTTCTTAATGTTTGGTTATAATATTTGTTCGTTTCGGATTGATTGGTTGTTTGTAATGCTTTTATTCTTGTTGGTAGCTTGAATGAATGATTATAAAAATCTAATTGCATTGGGAGATGAGTTGGATTTTGGAACGTAGCCATGATATGAAGTCTCAATTGATTTAGAACCTTGGTCGGTCGGTTGATTGAACTTAGGAATTAGGATAGCGATCTTAATGTGTCTAGTAGGTGAGATACACAATTGGGAGATTGGTATACGCATGCTAAGTAGTGGGTTTAGGCATCGGGAGAGTTATTCCCTAGAAAAGAGCTTGAATTTCCCGAATACGTAATGATATCTATAACCATGATCTTGTTAGAACTTCATTGCATCATCGTGCATCTTTCGAAACCTGTGATGTTCAGTTCATTGAGTTTAATCCGATAGTTAATTAGTCTAGTTTAGTTTCATTCACATTCCCATCACTTATTGATTTCACACGTCTTATTCATTGGTTTACTAGCTTTAGAGTTGCATCGATTCCTCGTGTTCGACCCTGGTACTATACGATCTGTATTCTTACGGAAGCGTTAGTCTAGGTAAATTATTACTTGAGATTAACCACACCAAGTTTTTGGCGCTGTTGCCAGGGAATTGATTACGGCTTTAGAGTTAGGATACTTTTGGATTAGGACATAGTCCTTTCCAGAGTCTTATTTGCTTTTTTGTATTTTTTGCTTTCTTTATTTTGAGTCAAATTCGTTTACTTCTTGAAACTCACACGACTTTTGTGTTTTGTTTCTTCATCTCGTGCAACTCATTTGTGCATGAGAGGTACCGGAAGTGCTGATCTAGTTTACGATCCAGATATCGATAGAACGCTCAGAGAATTAAGGAGACAAACGAGAGCTAGTGCAAGCCAAACGGTCGATAACACACAACTGCACCTAGACCTCCAAACCGAGATAGTAATCGAACCAAAGATTGTAGACAAGAGCGAAGAAGAGCTAATGGCAGAACGTCGAGACTTGAACATGCCAAACGTGCCACAAGTGCAACGAGCGATGACTTATGGATCTTACACGATCCCTAAGCACACCCAACTCTTGTCATGCATTACTAGGAGAAACGCTCGCGTGGAACTACAGTCGGCATTCATCCAAATGCTCGGTAACGCAGCATTCAGAGGGAGACCAGCCGAGGATCCGAACCAGCATCTTACTGATTTCAAGATGCTTTGTAGAACAATCAGAACCGGAGGCGAAATCTCGGACGAGGACGTCATGCTAGCTGCCTTCCCATTCTCGGTGAAGGATAAGGCGCAAGACTGGTTGTATTCCCAACCGGCGAATTCAATTGGATCATGGGGACAACTAGAGGAGAAGTTCATGACGCGATTCTTCCCTCAGAGTAAAGCTCAGCTTGCCAATCAGATCAACACGTTCGTTCAAGGGGCAGCTAAGAGTCTATATGAAGCGTGGGAGCGATTCAAAGGCTACTAACGCCTTTGCCCACATCCCGGCATGGATCAGGATTATCTCATACATAATTTTCTGCAAGGACTCATGGATAACACGAGGATCTTGATCATAGCCGCCGTTGGAGGTTCTTTGAGCAACCTCACTTTTCTGCAGATCGAAGACCTTATCGATCGTATGGCTGATGAAGGCAGCAACGCCGCTGGAGAATACAATCGCAACACTCCAGCAAGGGTAGCTAACCGTGAACGACACACATGCCATATATGCCGAGCTAGCTGAAATGAAAGGTCAAATTAGTGGGCTCTTCAATATGATTTCCGAAACGAATCGATTGAAGTGCTTTGAGCAGCCGGAAGAGCAAGGAATTCAAGGGTACGAGGAGGTGAATTATGTGAGCAACAACCGGTCTTTGGGAAACACGTACAATCCCGGATGGAGAAATCACCTAAATTTCTCCTACAAGAATTCCGACGGTGCATCCAACGCACAGCAACTATCGGGAAACATTCAACCGCGGGTGATGCAACACAATCAAAACTTTCTGCCAAGGACACACCCCCAAACTCAGAACCATCAGCCACGTGCATCGCAATCACAGCCAATCCAATCCAATGCAACCCTCGATTTGAACGCCATGTTCACTCGTCTCCTCCAAATCCAATAAACTCAAGCTAACTCGATGTCAGAAATACAACAAAGTCAGAATAACACCCAGAAGCAGCTAGAGAGTTTTCAAACTCATCTTAGACAATGGGAGACGCAAGTTACACAACTTGCACAAGGGGCAGTACGACCGCAAGGAGTTTTACCGGGGCGACCGGAAGCAAATCCTCGTGAGCAAATCAACGCCACCTCACTTAAGGAGCGGTAAGACATTGGATCAGCCCACTCATTCAACGTTTGAAAAGGGAGAATCATCTAGGACAGTAGCGAGAGAGGGCAGCAACGTCGAAGAGCCCAAAGAGGAGAAAGAGGAGTCTAAATACGTCAAACCCGAACCTAGGCCTCCTCCTTTGCCATTCCCTCAACGCCAACGCAAAAAGAACGAGGATGCTCAATTTGCAAAGTTTGCTGAGATGTTGAAGAAGATTCACATCACTATTCCATTCCCCGAAGTGTTGAAGAAGATGCCTTCATACGTCAAGTTCCTCAAAGATGTACTTGCAAACAAACGAGATGTGGAGATAGAAACCGTCATGGTGACTAACTCGATGCTGCAGCCAAACCTACCCAAGAAGATGCCCGATCAAGGTATATTCGTGATCCCTTGTAAAATAAGAGATTATGAAATTAACCATGCACTAATCGATGTCGGAGCAAGCGTAAGCGTGCTACCATTGTCATATACGAAAATGCTCACCATGGCTGACCGAAGCGTTAGAATACTTGAGGGCATGCTGGAAGACGTGCCTTTGCAAGTGGGGAAGTTCTTCGTCCCGGTTGACTTCGTCGTCTTGGATATGGAGGAGGACAAGAAGATCCCAATCATCCTCGGTAGGCCGTTTCTTAATACGGCTAAGACGATCATACATTGTGCAGAAGGTAGACTCACGTTGAAGTTTAGAGATGAAGAAGTGGAGTTTAATTTGAACGACATGCTCAAACAGCCTTATATGGTAGATTCGGTATTCTACATAGACATCTTAGAGAAACTAGCCGAGGAAGTTATCGAAGAGTTTGGGAACATGGATTCTCTTGAGATGGCTCTTTTAGCAGCTGAAGAGGGACTTTATAATGACCCTAACGAAGTGAAACATTACACAAAGCTGCTGGACGAAGGAAAGATGAAAGAGATCCCGAACACCGAGCTAGATGCACTCCGAGCAGATTTCTGTGCGATCCGAGCACAACAAGTCGTACCCCAAGAAAAAGATGGAATTTCGGACAATCCCCATCAAGGAGACTTCTCAACTCATAAACACATAAGCACAGATCAAATGGGGAGGGATTTAAGACAAGAAAACGCCACAAACCAGTGCACAAACCTTCGCACATGCCAGACAGATTCCAGCATGCCTCAAGCGGCTTACTACGCTAGTTCGACCACTTCCGATATGCCTAATAGCCAAATCAATCGTCCAAAGCCTGACTGGAGTGTTGACAAAGCTCCAAAAGTGGAGCTGAAGCCCTTGCCACAGGGGTTGAGGTATGAATTTATTGGACTCGAATCTACTTATCCGGTGATAGTGAATGATGACCTAGACGAATCTCAAAAGGCACGATTGATAGAAGCTCTTAGGAAGTAAATGGATGCTATAGGTTATACATTAGAGGATATTAGGGGACTTATTCAAACCCTTTGCATGCATAGGATTCACTTAGAAGATGACACTAAGACCTCCATTGAACATCAACGTAGATTAAACCCGAACATGATGGAAGTAGTTAAGAAAGAGGTTCTTAAGTTGTTAGATACTGGAATTATATATCCTATTTCGGATAGTGCGTGGGTGAGTCCTGTACATGTAGTTCCGAAGAAAGGAGGTATCACCGTCATCCCAAATGCGAACAACGAACTGATTCCGACAATAACGGTCACGGGATGACGCATGTGCATCGACTACCGCAAGCTGAACGCCAACACACGGAAAATCACTTCCCTTTACCTTCCATTGATCAAATGCTTGAACGTTTAGCTCTTCACTCCTATTTTTGTTTTCTTGATGGTTATTCAGGTTTCTTTCAGATACCAGTCCATCCGAATGATCAAGAAAAGACGATGTTCACGTGCCCCTTCGGTACATTCGCCTATCGTCTGATGCCCTTTGGTTTGTGTAATGCACCTGCTACTTTTGAACGGTGCATGACCTCTATCTTTTCCGATGTAAATGGTGAAATTATGGAAGTGTTCATGGACGATTTCTCGGTTCATGGACCTTCCTTTGATGTTTGTCTAACCAATTTGTGTAAAGTGTTAGACAGGTGCGTAGAAGCGAATCTTGTGCTGAATTGAGAGAAGTGTCATTTTATGGTTCGAGAGGGCATTGTGTTGGGGCATAATATATCAGAAAGGGGAATAGAGGTAGATAACACAAAAATAGAAGTGATTGAGAAGCTGCCACCTCCTAGGAACGTTACGGGCATCCGTAGTTTTCTAGGTCATGCGGGGTTCTATAGACGGTTCATCAAAGATTTCTCGAAGGTATCTAAACCCCTTACTGATCTATTAGGCAAAGACGTAATTTGAGTTTTTACAACGGAATTTCGAGATGCATTTGAAAAGTTGAAGAAGGCGTTGGTTTCTCCACCCATCATACAACCGCCGAATTGGGAGCTCCCGTTTGAGCTCATGTGCGATGCGAGCGATTATGCGGTTAGGGCAATGTTGGGTCAGCGAAAAGATCGGATGTTGCACGCCATTTATTATGCCAGTCGAACATTAGACAACACCCAATGCAACTACTCCACAACCGAGAAGGAGTTACTTGCAATCGTCTTTGCGTTTGAAAAGTTCCGCTCGTACCTAGTGGGCTCCAAGGTAATATTTTACACGGATCATGCTGCCTTACGTTACCTACTCACCAAGAAAGACGCAAAGCCGAGGCTTATTAGATGGATCCTACTGCTGCAAGAGTTTGATCTTGAAATACAGGATAGGAAAGGAATCGAGAATGGGGTAGCTGATCATCTTTCACGTCTCGAAATTCCTGAATGCACTCCTATCGACGACTATCTCCGAGATGATGCGGTAATATCCTTGACTTGCTCTTCCATTCCATGGTATGCTGGCTTTGTGAATTATTTAGCTTGTCAAGTATTACTGGAAGGGCTGAATTACAATGCGAGAAAGAAATTTCTCCATGACGTCAAGGCGTACTATTGGGATGAGCCATATCTTTTTCAAAAGAGGCATAGACGGAATCTTTAGGCGCTGCATCCCCGAAGAAGAAGCTCCACACATACTGTCACGTTGCCATTTCTCAAGCTATGGAGGACATTTTACTGCATCTAAGACCGATGCAAAGGTGCTGCAAGCGGGCTTCTATTGGCCTACACTCTTCAAGGACGCCCACAACTACGTCACATCGTGCGACAATTGCCAAAGGACAGGTAATATTTCTAGACGCCATGAATTGCTACAACAATATATTCTAGAGGTTGAGCCATTTAATTGTATGGGGAATAGACTTCATGGGCCCCTTCCCGTCCTCGTGCGGAAACCTCTACATAATAGTCGCGGTAGACTACGTAACGAAGTGGGTAGAAGCTTTGGCAAGTCCAACAAACGACTCCAAAACAGTAACCAAGATGTTCAAACGTGTCATATTCCCACGTTTTGGAGTCCCGAGGGTTGTGATCAGCGATGGAGGTAAGCATTTCGTGATCCGCATCATAGAAGGGTTGTTGAAGAAGTACGGTGTTCGACATAGGATAGCAACGCCATATAATCCTCAAACCAGCGGCCAGGTTGAGGTTTCTAATCGAGAGATCAAGTCGATCTTGGAGAAGACGGTCTCTAAGTCTAGGAAGGATTGGGCATTGAAACTCGACGATGCATTATGGGCTTATCGTACAGTATTCAAAATGCCAATCGAAATGACTCCGTTTCAGCTAGTGTACGGTAAGGCATGCCATCTACCGGTCGAGCTAGAATATCGAGCATATTGGACGATCAAAGCACTTAATTATGATTACAAGTCAGCTGCTGAGAAACGGATGCTACAGCTCCATCATCTAGAGGAGATGCGCCTACATTCATATGATTGTGATTAGGATTTAGATGTTGAGTTCTTCGTTTTTTTAGGATTAGACGGACAGATATCTAGTACAAAAAATTTCGAAGTTTAGTCACCTTGTGCAACATTGTGGAATCGGGAACAAAAGTCTAGGTTTGCTGAAACATACCTTTAGATATCGATTTGTTAGTGATCGTGCATGAATCCATAGCCTATAGTCGTATTCCTTCCCTTAGGCTTCAATCCCAAGCACTTATATCTCCGAGCGTACCTTGCATTCCTTGTTTTGTTTCGATCGTTATATTTCCACGCACTTACACTCCACTGGCAATAGACGAAGTTCTTTAACTTTTTCAGCCCTACATTGACATGAGTGCATCAATATTGATGGTTCGGGTCTAAGTGGTGGGTCGAGGCCGTTTTTCTACGTCCTAAGGGTTAGAGTCGATACGTATTCACACTAGTTAATCAAAAAAAAGAAAAGAAAAAAGGAGAAAAAAGAAAAAATCAGCAAAAACGCAACCTCTTCACTCCGCTAAGGTTACGAGACCTTATGAGTGTGTCAATTGACAACCTGGGTCTAAGTAGAAGGCTGTCCTCTTCAACTCCGACGTCCTAGAAACCGAGTGCGAATTTTCAAAAAATGTGTGGAAACCGAAAAAAAAAGAAGAAGAAAAAGAGAACCTAAAAAGAAGAAAATAGTTGTCTTAAGAATGGTATCGAACTGTTTGCGCATTAGAATAGGTATGGAGATTGCTTGGATGTTTTCCAGGGGTTAGTGAAATGAACTCAGGACATGTGTAGGATTGCACGGTTAGTGGCTTTCGGTAGATAGGGGTCTAAATTTGGTGCGCTTAGATCTATGTTCGTGTGACGCGTTGTTGTGTAGGGTGGCTGACTTTTCGAGTTGATTGTGCTAGTTTCCGGTTTTTGTCTATCTCCTTTCCTGCTTCTTTCTAGTCTTGCTCGAGGACGAGCAAAGGTTCAAGTCTGGGGGAGTTTGATAACGTCTATTTTGTTCTAGTATTTTCATCTAATTTCATAGTTAGTTTCATCATTCATTTGATTTTACCATGCATTAAGCATCATGATCATCCCGTTTTCAGTCGTTTCGGAGCTAAAGGACGTGTCAAGACAAGGTGCAAACATCGAGGATCATCACGGGACAAACGGGACGAGAATCGGCAAGGAAAAGCCACTACCCGCGTGGGTACATCCCTAGCCCGAGCGGGCAAATGTTACGGCGATTTTGTCCAGCAAATTTTGCAGGAGTTGGGCAAGAAAAACCACGCTCGGGGCCTCAGCCCGAGCGGGCAGCAAGCCAGCCCAAGCGGGCTGCCCTTTTTCATCGCGTTTTTGCGCGATCGTCTGCGCCGTACCCGAGCGGGTCACTTACCTTGCCCGCGCGGGTCGCGTCCGTCACCTGCAACTCCAAATATGTTAATTTGACTTAAAACAAGTGGCGAAGGACGGAGCGACGAAGCCGGAGCACGGAGGAGCTATTGAAGACATCGGTAATAGTATAGGGAGGGATCTCATACAGAAAATTAGAGAGAAAACAGAGCACACGAAGAAGAGAGCATAACGCACACACAAGGGCGAAGGACGGAGCGACGAAGCCGGAGCACGGAGGAGCTATTGAAGACATCGGTAATAGTATAGGGAGGGATCTCATCCCTTATCCATATCGAATATAGTTATCTTTTGTGTTTCTTTTGCTGAGTTCATGTCCGAGTAGGTCCATAGCCATGGGTTAGAGAGCTTTGCCGATATGTAATGAAGTTTTGTTCTTAATGCTTTGTTATAATATTTGTTCGTTTCGGATTGATTAGTTGTTCGTAATGCTTTTATTCTTGTTGGTAGCTTGAATGAATTATTATAAAAATCTAATTGCATTGGGAGATGAATTGGATTTTGGAACGTAGCCATGATATGAAGTCTCAATTGATTTAAAACCTTGGCCGGTCGGTTGATTGAACTTAGGAATTAGGATAGCAATCTTAATGCGTCTAGTAGGTGAGATACACAATTGGGAGATTGGTATACGCATGCTAGATAGTGGGTTTAGGCATCGGGACAGTCATTCCTTAGAAAAGAACTTGAATTTCCCGAATACGTAATGATATCTATAACCTTGATCTTGTTAGAACTTCGTTGCATCATCGTGCATCTCTCGAAACCTGTGGTGTTCAGTTCATTGAGTTTAATCCGATAGTTAATTAATCTATTCTAGTTTCATTCACATTCACATCACTTATTGATTTCACACGTCTTATTCATTAGTTTACTAGCTTTAGAGTTGCATCGATTCCTCGTGTTCGATCCTGGTACTATACGATCTGTATTCTTACGGAAGCGTTAGTCTAGGTAAATTATTACTTGAGATTAACCACACTACAAACCCTTCTCAAAGAAGCTGTCCATGTCATTAGTTGTGGATATAAGGTGTGAATCTTAAAATCATTGGAGGTCATATATATGTTTATACTTATTTGCATCCTTTCCAATACATCCATGTCAAACTTTTTTTAAAAATAGTTAACATCTTTTATATGTTTTTCTCATATCACTTCATCAAACACAAACCTACTAGGATAACATGTGTTATTTTAAAATAAATGTATGTAATCTATATCTCAATACAATGTCCTCGACATGATTTTATTTTGATCGTGAAACAATCGTTGGAAGAGAATTCATGGATAGGTTACTCCCATTTTCCAAAGAATTTTTGTGTCCCTTCTACTTTTTAATCATATATTCATACACTAAAGAATGATTCATTTGATTTTCCTTTTTAAAAGTTTTAAGTCTGGCTTTTCTAATGGTGTTAATGATGGTGTTATGGTTAACAATGGAATCGAAACAATTTCTTTTCTAGATTTATTCAAGTACATTAAAACTTCTCATCACCAGGGACTATAAATCACTTCGGTTTGTATTTTCCAACCTAATCCTCTATCACTATGTTTAATGAAATTTGTTTCGACACTTCAAGGAAGTTGATTTCTTATTCTTTGCTAAAGTTCTTGATATTTTGCCTAACAATGGATGGAGTTACGTTGTATGTGGGAAATATTCAAGAAAACTTAGAAAAACAATTGATTATGTGTCTTACAGTTACTGCACTGATTCAAGCACTATTGGAGTTACAAGGTTTAACTTTTTGTCATGTTTTTTTCATAAATGAAATTGACTTATAAAAGTTCAACCAGTTTGTCAATAATTAGTATCCTTGTATTGTTTTCATACAACTTTAACAGGTTTCGAGGCCTACTAACACATCGGCCTTTGATCATCTTGTTTCATACACGTTTCTCGCATGATTTTAGAGATGTTTGTGATGGTAATTGAGATATTTACGTGTGATTTTGTATTCGTTTTACTTGTTTTCATGTTCAAATGTTCCTACAGTTTTTGAAGCGTATTTGGTTTGTTTCGGAGCTAAATAACATATATGGAACGAAGTACGAGTGTCGAGGATCAGCTACAACCCATCTGTAGCAGATTAAGGCCAAAGAATGAGAAAACACGACCATGCCCCATGAAAATACATGAACCCACACGGGGTGGTTCCCGTAGTCCACATGGGCTGCACCATC
The DNA here is from genome assembly GCA_036759665.1 of Gynandropsis gynandra. Classification (NCBI taxonomy): domain Eukaryota; kingdom Viridiplantae; phylum Streptophyta; class Magnoliopsida; order Brassicales; family Cleomaceae; genus Gynandropsis; species Gynandropsis gynandra. The sequence continues at coordinate 21,209,612 of CM071873.1, forward strand.
CAGAAGAATCTGCACGACTCAAGGTGCTTCCAAGCCCGTGTGGATCAGCAGGCTAGAGGAGCCCGTGCGGATGGCCACTTAGCACGCCCAGGGTGCGTAATGGACAAAAATGAAAGAGAAGAGAAAGGAAACACACGGCTGGAAGAAAAAAGGAAACACGCCACTGGAAAAGAAAAGGAAACAACCGGCCGCTTGCACAAAATGGAAACCAAGACGCATGCTGCACAAAAGGGAAATCAGATGAAAAGAAAAGAAGAGAGAAAAAGGAAAGGGAAGTCGCTGGAGGGAAAGGAGGAAAGCAGCACGTTTTGGAGGAGAGAGTTCAGATACGGTGAGCTTGAGCTCGGATTCTCTCATAGAATCAGCGGCCGTCGAGCAGGAGACATTCGGATAAGCATAGGATAATCAATTTGGACCTTTTTGTTTGATTTTTATACTCTCTAAACTATCTATTTCTTTCATGATGCTTTGTTTCGAACTCATATCTGAATAGTATTTTTGTTCTAGGAGAAGGGATTAGCGCATGGTAATCCTAGAACCTCTTTTGATTGTTTTATGAATGTAATTCCCTATTTTGGTTTTTCTATTTTTTGTCCGAGTATTTAAATGTCGTGTATTTGCGAAGGCCACGTAGATGCATGCTTTAGGGACTTTGGAGAAGACCAAAAGGAGAATTTTAATCCCGGGCATTTAGGTTTTGAACAACCGAGACTAGGTCACGAAAGTAGAGTAGTAACGGTTGAGGATTAATCGGATGAATCATAGAACTAGATGGGTTCTGGTTAAGGTATCAGCCACGAAAGTAGGAGGTAACTTGACTAGATCATGTTTTTATACCTTAAAAGAGGGTAGAAATCATATTAGGATCGTCCGCATTAGATGCCTTGATTGGGAATGCATGATTAAATTGATCGATTGTTGATTCTAGAGAACTTTATGGTGGAGCCGTATCCTAGAACATTTGTTTCATTGCCAAGAACTCGTTAGTTTATTTCCTTTAGTTATTTGATCTCAAAACCATATTTGTTCATAGCAAGTTTGATTCGTTCGTTTGAGTTTATTTTGTGTTGCATAGTCCCTGTGGGATTGGCACCTAGAGTACTATACACGTGTTGTGCATTGCGGGTAGTTTAGGTTAATTTTATTTAACTTGAACACAACACCAGCCTCCAATCTTATTGGTTTAGAGATATCAAATATGTTTTAGTGAGATTAATCTTGTTTTAAACCCTTTCTAAAACAAGGAGCGGGTGATGAAAAAAAATTACCTAAATATTTGTTTCAGTTTGTGGGGAAAACTTTTGCCTATGATATCAGATTATCTTCTTAAAATTTTACCCCAAATCATAGAACATTCACTGTGACATGAACGAGCCTCGAAAACCCTTGCGGCGATACAGAGGCAGAGGCAGTGGATGATTGTGGTGAAGACTGCCCCACATCAGTCAAGCAAGGAGATAATGGAAAAAGGATTCGCCTTGACTAGATGTTTGATTTACGTTTCCTATTTTGTCTTGGGTTGTTTTAAAGTTTGAAGATATTATCATGGTGTTTCTGTTTGATTATGCGTTATAACCCTAGAATTTTCCTATTATTAGCTATATTCTTTTGAATACATTTGAATTTTCCTTAACCTAACAACACTCTAGAAAAAAAACATCTTTTGGAGTATGTGTTACCTTTGAATTCATCATTGTTGTTAGTTCCCAGTTATCAATCGTTGCAACCCTTGTCCACCAAACTTTCATAAACTCGATTCTACACATGAATGTCATATTTCCTTATGAGGGACTGCACATGGGAAAACAATGCACTAATTAGAGAATGCAAAAATAAACCTACAGAATATTGCATTCACAGTAAATGGAAAGTTTCTTCACAACGGGAATGTTACCATTTAAAATGGAAAATCTCTATAACATAAAAATAGAAAGACATTTCATTCTAACAGATTATAAATATGGCAAAGAAATTTTATTCTAACGCGATAGAAAACGATATACAGATTTGGCGACGAAGCTTTTCACATAAACCTAGGTACTCAATAGCCTATATACAAACCAATTTCCAGTGGAAAATCGACAACCGCAAAAGGAAAAACATGTGGCATCCAAGGAAGAAAAAATGCAGAAACAACGGCAAACTTGTGAAATATCTGAAAGCCCACTGCTTGTTGACACCTATACCAAGCACTACATCCTCGTTGGTCGTATATACGTCATTATAGGAACCTACCGGCAGTGTTTTGAAACCCTAATCGCTCGCTTCTCTTATGCGGGTTCCTGGCCGAGACGGTGAATGCTTTTGTGTCTTCCTAAAATGTTAGGGTTTCAGTGATTAAAACTTAAAAAAGTTTTAAATTACCATAATACCCTAAGTTAATTTCATGATTTATAAAATGATTTAAGAATTATCCATTTTTAAAAAATATATTTTCAACCCTATTTTCCAATATGGTATACATATTAAATTAGTCTCTTAGATTTTTATAAAGTTGACTAAATTATGTGCGCAATTCAAAGTTCATGAACCGATGACTCCTGCCATATGAAAGCAATACTAGACTATTAAAAAAATTATAAAAAACATGATTTGCTTTTAAATTTTTTTTTACAATGTCAGAATAAATGACCAGTGTAATTCTTTAAAATACGATTTAGATGCGTAAGCCACCTTCTCAACGTGATTTATCAAGCAGTAATGCATGAGGTGAATCTAAGAATCGTGCAAATGATATGTTATATTATGACTTGACATGTCTATATTGGATGTTGTATGATTATGGTTAACAATTTCATTTAGATTAATTACTTTCTTTATGCACGTAGTCGTTAATCGACCTTGTTGTTCACTGATATACACGCTATCGACGGATCTAGAGCACCATAAGGTATAACCACCTTGACCAGAAAAGTTTAGCAAAATACCAATGTTGTTTAACTTGTTGCTTAAAAATATATTATTGTCTTAAAACATTAAAGATGGTTAATGATGAATAAAGACATAAGTTTTGAAAAATCGATAAAATAATTGTTTCATCTTAATGCGATAAAAAATCGTATCCATCATAGCCATATGAAAAAAATTAAATTAATTTATCACTGAACTGTTTATGTATGTTCATAAATGTCTTTCGAGCTAAGTACAAGGCCACAAGAACCATGAGAAAAGCCTTGATAATAAAAAAAGACAATATTTGGGCGTACTAGAAGTACATGATCAATCTAGCACAATTTTTTTAATGCAAACAACGCTTTTGATTAGCCTTTTTTCCTTTTTCCAAAACCAGCTAAACCAAACTCTTAATCTGACGAAGTTTCAATATTACATTTTCAAGGTCTGGTTGATTTAACTATAATTAGAAGGCTATAATAATTCCTTTGTCTCATATTAACTTAACTACCATATATATATATGGTCTAGACAACACCCAATTGTATATGGAAGAGAATATTCTCAACTCTTCACATTCTGATGCAATAGTTTTGTGGAACGAATGCGTCGGTTGAGGCCTTAATAGGGGAAACTGCAATTTAATCAGTTTTGCATGCAAGGTCGCATACGTCTACCAAAATTATTGGCACCTCCGCCTCAAGTAGAATAATTATATGCCAATTCATTGCATTTTCATATGAACATTCGTGCTTACAATTTGATCCTTGCTTTCACATCGATCGGTGTGAAGATTGATACTTCTGTTGCTTCAGGAAATGGTCCTTATACATTTCGTATTCATGGTCAAATCCATCACAAAATTGGATCTTTGCTACCGTTGGACGGTTATCCTCCTCCGTTTGCTCAGTTTTATATATGTGACACTGTAAATAAGGTATCTAACCGTATCAAAACGTTAAGCAAGACAACAGCTGCAATAGATCTTGATGAATGCATAGTGAAATAACTGATTAAAATGCTTGATGAACATAACTACCTTGAAAAAAAATTTCGTAAGGCACGAGATAGATTTGAGTTAAGAGATTATGCAGACTTTACTCTGATATTGTTAGTACCTCGAAGAAAACATATCAATACAATTTGCCTATATGCGACGAGGTTGTTAGTTTGATTGTCGGGGATCTTTCAACCATAACTGGCGAACGATAAGTTATTTTACAATTAAACCCTTCCAGTGAACTTTTTAGAATAAGTAATTTGCATCTGCTATTCACGAGTCTTGAATATCTGTTGTTGTTCCTATATGGTGAATATGGATTTCACAAATATATCCCATACAACGATTCAATGATAAAGATCAAGCGGTTGTTTGTAACAATGTGTGAGTATTATGCTTACCAAATACAAATACGTCTATCAAAAGGTTTGACGATCATCAGAGGAGGCCAGCTTTTCCAGCAGTATGTTGTTGACGCATACACTGCAGTTTTACAAGAGAGGATACGTTGGGCTAGAAATGACCAAAAGAAGCTCCGGTCTGATCTCTATAATAATGTTTTCAATGCGGTTGGAAAAGGGGATCACAGTGGAAAGTTAATTGGTAAAAGGATTATATTGCCACCGTCTTTCACAGGAGGACCACGATACATGGTTGACAACTATCATGATGCAATGGTCATATGTAGATGGTATGGTAATCATGATTTGTTTATAACTATGACGACTAATCCGAAACGGAACGAAATCTCTGATCATCTTGGTTAGTACGGTGGAGGAGTTCCAAGTGATAGACCATACATTGAAAGTCGAATATTTAAACTAAAATTGGATTCGTTGTTGGTCAACATCAATGATGGAGTATTTTTCCAAAGCCTATACCATGTAATGATTTATCTAGTTGTATTCCATTCTTTCAATTATTTTAGTTTCTATAGACAAAATATATTACCATAAACCATTAACTAATTTGTATATTATGGGATATTTGCAGTCATATATGCTATTAAGTTCCAAAAATACTCATATTTTAATATGGATAGAACCATCGTTTAAGAATCCTACAGCAGTAGACATTGAAAAGTACATCTACACATAATTGCCTGATAAAAAACATGATGCAGAAGGATTCCTTTTAGTGGAACAACACATGATGCATGGTCCATGTGGACTTGATAGACCACGTTCACCATGTATGTGCACAAAGAAATAGTCAAGAACATGCATGGAATACACTGAAGTTGGACATTTAGGGTATGTCACATGCAAGCAAACGCACAACACTTCAACATTTGTAATGAAAGAGATATTAAATTGGATAATCGTCACGTTATACCTCATAACTTGGCAATTCTGAAGAATTATAGAGCACATATTAGCATGGAGTGGTGCAAAAGATCTCATGCAATTAAATATCTATTCAAGTACATCACAAAGGGTGTGGATAAAGCAGCGTTGTTAATTGAAAAGGGAGTCACTTCTGGAGGTCAACAATCTTTGGATAAATCACAATTGAAAGAAATCAATGAAATATATAATTACCTCGAGTAGGTATCTATCTTCGTCTGAAGCAGTTTGAAGAATTTTTGCATTCCAAGTTCATAACCAAAAACCATTAGTCTTGAGACTATCGGTGCATTTGGAAAATGAACATTTCTTGAAATTTGAGGATTCTGAAGATCTTGAGACAGTCTTAGAAAAACCCGGGTCCAAACAAACAATGTTTATAGAATGACTGAAGACTAACAGATTGTATGAAGTTGCAAAGCAATAAACATATGTCCAGTTTCAAACAATGTTTGTTTGGCACAGTACAGATAAATATTGGTCTCCAAAGAAAAGGTTATAGTTTGGACAGAATCGTTAACATACACCCAGCTGCAGGTGAATTGTATAATCTCAGGATGCTATTAAATGTTGTGAATGGCCCTTGCAACTATAACGACATAAAAACTGTTGCTACTATCAGGTATACCACATATAAAGAAGCGTGTATTGCTAGAGGGTTTCTAAATGTTGATAATGAATAGAACATAGCCATGAATGAAGCTGCACAATGGGCTACACTAACACAATTGTGTCGCTTGTTTGTGACATTGTTGTTATATTGTGAGATTAGCAGACCTGGTGATCTGTAGAAGAAATTTTGGAAGTGGCTTTCTGATGACATACTCTATAAAAAAGAGAAAAGAATTCAGTTTTGATGGGCTAGAATTGTCTGACACAGAACTTGGATAGTATGTGCTAATAGAGATTGAAATATTGTTGGTCGAGGACGATAAATCACTGAAAGACTTTCCAAACATGCCAAAATCAGATGAAAGCATCTTGCATGGAATTGCTAACAATATTTTACGTCCAGAGATGCATTTTGACCAAGAATTAGAAAAAATATAGCATATTAAATTATTTTGAACCATCAACGATGAACAACTGAAGATCTATTCTGCTGTTATAGATTCAGTTGAGAACATACAAGGGAAGTTTTTTCGTATATGGACTAGGTGGCACCGAGAAAACCTATGTTATAGGTTGCTAATTTCAAAGCTACGTTCAGAAGGTAGAATAGTCATTCCAGTCACGTTCTTTTGCATAGCATCACTGCTATTTCTTGGGGGTATTACGGCATATTCGTGTTTCAAATTCCCTGTTCACAGTACTGATCGATCAACATGTGATATCAAACAAAAACATATGCTAGTAGATTTATTGGTGAAAACAGATATAATCATTTGGATGAAACTTCAATGGAACACCGACATACAATCGAAGTCGTTGAAAGGATTTTACAAGATATTATGTCTATTGTCACTGAAGAAGCAGTTGGGAAGCCATTTAGAGGTAAAACTGTTTTACTTGGGGGTGAGTTTAGACAAATTCTTCCTATAACGCAAGGTGGTCGCATTGAGACAATTCAAGTGACAATTAGTCGCTTCCGTCTATGGTAAACATGTTGAATCTATACTTTGACATAAAACATGCGACTGAATCAGAACGAAGTTGATTTTTCCAAATTGCTATTAGGTGTTGGCGATGGGATTGCATCTACAATGCGCACACAATCTGACAATCACAATGGGGAGAAAAAGATTGTAGTCGGTAAGAAATTGATGCTTGATCTATCTAACAATCTGTTACAAAATCTTGTTGATGCAATATACCCATGTTTCATTGGACGTTACATGGATCATGACTATCTTAGAGAAAGAGCAATTTTGACGCCAACTAATGCATATGTTAATGAATACAATGATTCTTTATTATCTCAGTTCCCCGGTGACATGTGGAGTATTTTAGTTCAGACATGATTCGAATAGTAGCTCCCCTAATAATGATTTGCAATCATTCTACCCATTGGAATACGTAAATTCTTTGGAGCTTTCTAGTTTTCAAAAACACAAAATTTTCTTGAAATTGGTGCCCCAATAATATTGTTACGTAACATAAACCAAAGGAATGGTTATGTAATGGCAGACATTTGGTTGTAACTCATTTGGCAACACGCGTCTTAGAAGCAGAAACTCTCAAAAGAACCCATGTTGGTAACAAAGTCCTTATACCGAGGGTTATTTTATCGCCTACTGATTCAAGTTTTCTATTTACATTGAGAAGAAGACAATTATTGGTCAAATTGTGCTACGCAATGACAATCAACAAAATTCAAGGATAAAGCCTTAAGCAAATCGGATTATATCTTCCAAAACCAGTTTTCAGCCACGTCCAGCTTTATGTTGCACTTTCAAGATTAACTTCGGTGAATGGACTAAAGATGTTAGATATAAATAACATCTCAACAGATATTTAAGTGGTGACAAATGTTGTCTATCGAGAAATTTTTAACTGTCTCTCAAAATCACAAGGTATATAGGCAAAATATACTTCTTTAAATTCACATTGGCTATCCTCAATCATACATTGTTCTTCGTCACAAATCTTATTGATCAAGGTTGTTTCTATGCAGGTTGACATCTTATAAAAAAGTTTCTCGTTGGTTTTACTATAATTATTACTTACAATTGGTTCTAATACCTTTTAAATAATATACATCGATACATGTAATTATATTTTTTATCGTTATTTTTTCCTAACATTTTCTTCATTTATAATGTTTCAGGAGCTATTGACATCTACATTCATTTTATGGATCAATCCATTTCTCTTAATTGCACTCATCACAAAATTGATCATCAACGTGTTTTTTCTTTCGTTAATATCCACAGACAATATCTACTTATTTATTATCCACCATATTTAATTAGTTTTTTTTTTTACAATTCTTCTACATTCACTATTTTCATATGATATCATCTTTTGCAATTAATCAACGTCTTCCACTATAAACGAAAAAATTATATTTTAATTGAACTTTATTAAACATTCTCACATAATTCCAATACATTTGTAAAAAAAATTATACAAATCATCATATGCGCATATCTTTTTCAAATCTATATATTAAAAGTTCAACAATTTGGAGGTTTCTCACGCATTTTCTTCTCTCAAGCTTCCACATCATCAAAGTTTTTTATTTTACATTAATTACCATTCATAAATTACTTTAAATGAATTATATATTAGTAATATTAATATTTTAAAGAGACAAAATATTTATATTAATTTAGAGAATATTTTAGTTATTGTATATGTAAATAAATAAAAAAATTAAAAATTAATAAATAATAAACAACAAAAATGTTATATATTTATTTGAAATAAAATTTAGTATAAATAAACAAAATAGATTTATTTGAAATAAAATTTAGTAAATTATTAAACTTGAACAAAATATTTTTGACAAGAATATCCACAACAACATCTTTGATGTTATCTTTTCTATTATGTTTTATTAACATGTAAATCTTATTCATCTTTATATCTCGCATCTCCAAACTACTATACGAATAATATCTCTATCTAATCTATTATTTTCATTCTATTGATTATTTTGAATTTTATTGTTGTTTATTTTCAAAATTTGTTTTAGATTATACATAAATAATTATCATATTATAAAATCTAATTTATTAGCCATTCAATCTAATATTTTATTTAATAATACAAAGAAATCACCAGCCCACGCATCGTGCGGAAATATTCCTAATATATTAAATAAGACATAATAATAAATTATTTGGCGATTTATAATATGTATTGTGTTCTCCTAGTATATCCATCGGAGATTGAAAAATTAGATGCCCAAGATTATGCAACATAATGATTACCATTTTGACATGTTTGTATTTATTTCAGGTTTTCAAATTGATTAGATCTCCCCAACATCGGGTTTTAGTTGCCAAGTTTGTAGTCTTCGATACATTGTTTCTACCTATTTGTCCAATAAAGCGAGTCATGTATTCAGTTAGTCTCATTTTGCTATTAATGACCGCTCCACAATACATTGTTAATAACCTTATGAAAAATAGGATGGAATTTGAAAATCCCCTAAATATTTCTAATGTTCGAAAAATAGTTTTAGTCATTACTTTTTTTCACAATCGAAAAATACATATATATTTATATATGTATAGAAAAATATGTTATATATAATATTAAAAGATATCTTATAATACGAAAAAGAAGTTATAACAATTAGTTGGACAGCACATAAATATAAAAAACTTAAATAAAATAAATAAATCATAATGAGCTATTAATAAACACTGTCATCTATATTTTATATATTAGTAGAAAAGTCTAATTATAATATTCAACTGAATCTAATTGGGCTTAGAAACCTTCAAAGGTCAATTATTGGCGCATATTATATTCTTTCGCTCTCCGACGAAAGAGAATATGAGAGAGGCATCTCAGGGCAATTAGTAACGGTTATCCGCATAATTGATAAATGGGTAAAACTCTTATTCTCATCCAATCCAAGATATTTTACCTATTCCCCCTTTATGTATCGCATTTATCGTATTCCCCTCTCATGTATTATCTTTGATCATATTTTTTCTCAAATTTTCTAATTAATCATATTCCTCCACACCGTTTAAAATTCTGTTAATTTTGACCCAAACTCTAAACACCTTAATTTTGACCCAATTTCATACCCAATTTTGACCCGATCCGACCAAAATTAAAATTAAATTAAATCCGGTTTATCCAATTATTAACCTGGTCCGGTTTAATATAATTTTGACCGGTTTATTGAATTTTGACCCAACCCAATTTATGATAAGTTTGACCCGGTTTACTGAAATTTTGACCCGGTTTTGTTGAAATTGATCCGGTTTTGTTGAAATTGATCAGGTTTTTCACGGTTTTGTTGAAATTGACCCGGTTTTCCCCGGTTTTGTTGGAATTTTTACCCGATTTGCTGAAAATTGATCCGGTTTTGACCCGATTTTGTAGAAATTGACCCGGTTTTGTTGAAATTGATCCGGTTGTTCTCGTTTTTGTTGAAATTGATCCGGTTTTTTCCCGGTTTTGCTGAAAGTTTTATCCGATTTGCTGAAATTGATCCGGTTTTGACCCAGTTTTGTTGAAATTGACCCGGTTTTTTCCCGGTTTTCTTGGAATTTTTATCCGATTTGCTGAAATTGATCCGGTTTTGACCCGATTTTGTTGGAATTGACCCGGTTTTTTCCCGGTTTTGCTGGAATTTTTATCCGATTTGCTGAAATTGATTCGGTTTTGACCCGATTTTGTTGGAATTGACCCGGTTTTTTCCCGGTTTTGCTGGAATTTTTATCCGATTTGCTGAAATTGATTCGGTTTTGACCCGATTTTGTTGAAATTAACCGGTTTTGTCCCGATTTTGCTGACAAATTTTAACTTATCCGATTTTAATTTAAATTTTATCCAAAATTATCTATTAAAAAAAAACTCATTGTAAAATGTACAAACAATATAAAAAAAGTACTAACGTATTAAACAAGAAAAGAACATAAACAAATATCTTCAAATTGAGTTTCCCAACACGTTATGATTCTGCAAATCGGATAAAAATTCCATTAAAATCGGGAAAAACGGGTCAATTTCAAAAAAAAATTTCCCGGTTTTGCTGGAATTTTTATCCGATTTGCTGAAATTGATCCGGTTTTGACCCGATTTTGTTGAAATTAACCCGATTTTGTCCCGATTTTGCTAACAATTTTTAACTTATCCGATATTAATTTAAATTTCATCCAAAATTATCTATTATAAAAAAAACTCATTGTAAAATGTACAAACAATATAAAAACAGTACTAACGTATTAAACAAGAAAAGAACATAAACAAATATCTTCAAATTGAGTTTCCCAACACCGTTATGATTCTGTGAGTCAGCATCTTAATACGTCTTTAATTAGTCCCTAATCCGTCCCTAAATTTAGGGACGGATTAGTCAGTCCGCAAATTCAGTCCCGAAATCCGAATTTTCTTGTAGTGTCGGTGAAATACACGTTACCTAAACGTATGGAGAAAACGAAGATGTATTTTGAGTTGTCAGCAAAATCGGGACAAAACCGGGTTAATTTCAACAAAATCGGGTCAAAGTCGGATCAATTTCAGCAAATCGTATAAAAATTCCAGCAAAACCGGGAAAACCGGGTCAATTTTAACAAAATCGAGTCAAAACTGGATCAATTTCAGCAAATCGGATTAAAATTCCAGCAAAACCGGGAAATAACCGGGTCAAACCGGATCAATTTCAGCAAATCGGATAAAAATTTCAGCAAAACCGGGAAAAACCGGGTCAATTTCAACAAAACCGGGAAAAAACCGGATCAATTTCAGCAAATCGGATAAAAATTTCAGCAAAACCGGGAAAAACCGGGTCAATTTCAACAAAACCGGGAAAAAACCGGATCAATTTCAACAAAACCGGGTCAAAACCGGATCAATTTCAGCCTTGTATTGTTTGTACAATTTACAATGAGTTTTCAGTAAACCGGGTCAAACTTATCATAAATTGGGTTGGGTCAATTTACAATTTACAATGAAAAACCCGGATTAAACTCGGTTTACTGAAATTTTGACCCGGTTTTGTTGAAATTGTTTGTACAATTTACAATGAAAAACCCGGATCAATTTCAACAAAACCGGATCAATTTCAACAAAACCGGGTCAAAATTTCAGTAAACCGAGTCAAACTTATCATAAATTGGGTTGAATCAAAATTCAGTAAACCGGTTAAAATTATATTAAACCGGACCGGGTTAATAATTGGGTAAACCGAATTTAATTTAATTTTAATTTTGGTTGGGTTGGGTCGGGTCAAAATTGGGTATGAAATCGGGTCAAAATTAGGGTTATTAGGGTTTGGGTCAAAATTAATAGAATTTTAATTAGAAAACTTGAGGGGAAAATAAGATTAGGGGTAATACATAAAGGGGGAATAGGATGAATGCGATATATGAGGAGGAAATAGGCAAAGTACTTTGAATTTGGATGGGAATAGAAGTTTTACCCTTGAGAAATAAACGCTGATTGTTATAGTTGTGTGATACTTTATTAGACGGTCAATGTTTTTTAGTCTTTTCGTGAACTTTCACTTATTTTAAATTGTTGGATATGTTCTTTGGTTTTTTATCTTGAATTATTAAATTGATTTTAGATTTAATTCAATCATAAAATATATAATATTAAATCTATATCATTCGATTTATTTTTATAAGATGGATTTTGATGGTATGGCTGTTAATTTTAAACTAAATATTAGTCATTGATATTTATTTTGGTTTTCGCGAAACGTTTTTACAACCCTTGGATTTTTTTTAACGATTGAATATATATATATATATATATATATATAAATTTATATGTTATATATGTAAAATATATACATAAAGACATAGTATAATGAAACAAAAACTAAAAATAGATAATTAAAAAAATATCTTACTAATATGAAAAAAATGTTTTAAAAGAAGACAACAATGAACCACATGAATATAAAAGATTTTTAAAATAAATAAATAAATTATAATGATGAGATATCGGCGGAATATCAGATATACTCTCGTAGGACTAAAACGCTTCAAAAATACCATTCCCTAAAATAATTATTTAATCGGAAAAACTGGAGAAAAGACAAATTTACCCTTAATTTTCGAACGTGAAAAAACCCACGTTCTGCAGTTTTCGACGTGAAAAACTGTCAAACTGTGTCAAAAGCAAGAAAGAACAAGTGATTTCGAATTTGAGAGGGATCAATAGTTTATTAATTTCAAATGGGTGTGAGTGTCAATGAGTCGGTTGAGTCTCAATGAGTCGGTTTAGTCGCAAGAGTCGGTTGTCTCAGTGAGTCGGTTTGGGTCGCGATGGTCGGTTGAGCGTCGATTTCTAGGGTTTTCTAGGCTGTCGAGTCCCAGAATGGTTTATTGATTTGAAATGGGTGTGAGTGTCAATGAGTCGGTTGAGTCTCACTGAGTCGGTTTAGTCGCAAGAGTCGGTTGTCTCAGTGAGTCGGTTTGGGTCGCGATGGTCGGTTGAGCGTCGATTTCTAGGGTTTTCTAGGCTGTCGAGTCCCAGAATGGTTTATTGATTTGAAATGGGTGCGAGTGTCAGCGAGTCTGTTGAGTCTCAGTGAGTCGATTTGGGTCGCAATGGTCGCTTGAGCGTCGCAGGGAGTCTAAGAGTCGTTGAGTCGGTTGTCTCAATGAATCGGTTTGGGTCGCAATCGTCGCTTGAGCGTCGCAGGGGGTCTAAGGGTCGTTTGCGTCGGTAGTCTCAGTGAGTCGGTTCGGGTCGCATGGGTCGGTTGAGCGTCGCAGGGGGTCTAAGGGTCGTTTGAGTCGGTAGTCTCAGTGAGTTGGTTTGAGTCACATGGGTCGGTTGAGTCGCATGGGCACGGGACGGTTGAGCCGGATTGGTCGGTTGTGTCGCATGGGTCGCTTGAGTCGGTAGAAGTATAATGTATTCTTAATTAATTGGTCATTTTGCAGGTGGCGCCAAAACCGAAGTTTGTGTATGAATTCAAGCACATAGATAGAATGCCAAAGATCACCACCAAGTGTTATCCTCACGAGACAATAACGAAGCTGAGAGGAATCTTAGATGAATACGAGTTGCATTATTTCGACAAGGAATCACAATTAAGCATTTATTCCATTTCCAATGTGACTCCACATGGACTAAGGTTCAAATGTCTATCCTCCTAAATCATTCCATGATTGTACGGGACAAGAAGGAGTTGTGGTTCGTCTTAAACGGTGTTCCCATCCGGTACTCTATAGTGGAGCACGCGCTAATTTTCGGATTGAACTGCGGACCATATCCTAAAGGATGGGAGTCCAAAAGGAGTGATACATTCAGGCGGAAGAATTTCGGTCGTGGAAAGGTGATCCCTGCACAAATCATTGTAAAACTTGTGAAGACGGAGAATG
>CM071873.1:21233460-21248990 GCA_036759665.1 Gynandropsis gynandra
CCTTAGACCCCTGCGACCCTTTGACCCTTTGCGACCCCTTTACCCTTGGACCCCTGCGACGAACTTTGATCCCTTCGACCCCTTGATGAGACTCTGTGACCCAGTGCGACCGTACGACTCTATGACTCACTCTGTCACCTTTGACATTGCAATAAATATGACTCGTTTAGACTCGTTTTCAATAATTGCAATAAACACAAGAGAAACACGAAAAACTCACTGTACATACCTAGTTTTTCTGCGAAACGTGCTTAATTGTAAGCTTCTTTGTTGATAATAAACGATTTCAACCTATTGGCAGCAAATTTGATGCCGATTTCAAGGTACTCTGGCCGAATCTGTTGTGGTGTGGGGGAACAGTAATTTCCGCGCCACAGGAGAGAGAGAAATAGAGGTGCTCTAGAGGAGAGAGAAAAATTGTCGACAAGGGTAATATGGGATTATCAATATTTTAAGGGTAGATTTGAAGTTGAAACTTTTTTTCAGCCAAGGATATTTTTTAAGCACTTTAGCCCTACAAGGTTATTTTTGAAGCTCCCCTGAGATATCAACAAATACTATTCATTATATTGTTTTATATAGTATATCAACAAATACTGTTTAATAATATTTTAAATATATTGGTAAGATGAGGTTAATTTTGAAATGATTTTAATTAGGATAAAAAAAACATTTCACATTACCTTCTATCAAGATTTAATGTGAAAGGATCTTCTCATTTATAATATTAATATAACCTCCAAAATATGTGTTTATTCTAAAAAGTTTTCTACGATTTCATTTGACAAAAACAAATGCATGTGATTAGGATTGGTCAATCCGGGTTTCGATTTGTATTTCTCGGGTTTCGGTTTGGGTTCGGGTTTTTCGGATTTTGAAAAATTGGATCCGAATTGAACTCAAATGTTTTTTTATCAGGATTCGGGTTGTTCGGGTTCAAAAGCATTGGATCCGAAATAAGCCAAATTAAATTTGAAAATTTGGGTTCTTCGGGTAGTTTGAGTTATTCTGGTTCAGATTTTTCGGGTATTGTACATAATTTAGGTTATCCGTTTAGAATTTTTTTGATAATTTGATTTTTAATATAAAACAAAAAATAAAAATATCAAATATAATATATATATATATAAGAAAATATAAAAGTATTTTTTAGTGTTTTATATATTTTTTAAAACATTTATTATATTTTTATTTTTGTTTTTTTAAATTGGGTTTTTCGGGTTTCTCGGGTTTTACCCGAATCCGAACCGGACCGATATGAACCGGAACGGGTTCTGAAATTTGAACTCATATGGGTTCTTAGGATAACCCCTATTCCAAACGATATCCGAATAACCCGGATTAGCCACCTTTACCTATGATGGTCGATGCAATGTAGATAACGACCTTTTTGTATCTACCTGGTTTTGTAAGGGGAATCGATGTCGCCTTCTATTTCTTCTCCTAAACAAAAAAAAAACATTTTCTTCTAGGTCTTATTCCACTTCTAATCTTTTAATCCTCCTCCTCCTTCTCCCGAACATATATCATATGAATTTTTATTATTAAATTTTTTTAAAATACCACTCATATTATGCCACAACATTGTACCACTAAATTTTCATAACAACGTGCATGCTCGTCCTTCTATCATAACTATTCACGGTGGCATGTATATGAGTTAACCCATAGTGTCACTTTGCTTTGTAATATCTATATGTTATTTTGATTGATGAATTTATGATATTTCGTTGTGTAAGATGCATATTGATGGAGCTAATGCATGGGTAGTAATTTATTTTGATTATGGGAAGTTATCACAAGATCCCAAATAATGAATTGATACGGTGTGATTCAAAAAATGATGAAGTTTATAAAACAGAATTTAATAAAAATCTGTAGAGTGTGAAATACAATAATCTTGTTGATGCATTAGTAGGAAGATTGATATGGATAAATTTATGAAGAAGATGAGATTGGTTTATCTCTCAATTATTTTAGAACCAAACAACCTTCATACATCTTAGTTAATGAAGTGTTATTGGCTATTTGTTGGAAATTGACAAGAATTGATGCACAAATTTCTTACATGTTAAGATCATCGAGAGAATCCATTGGAACCTTGAGAAGTATGTTTCACCGAGCTCGGAAATGAAGAACTTGTTGAAGTCGAAAATGAAGTAAAAAATGAAGAACATTTTGAAGCTAGAAATAAAGTTAAAAATGAAGAATGTATTGAAGCCAAAAATAAAATGTACCTTGAAGATTTAATGATTGTTGGTTCTTCAATTTTTCTTTAGGATGACGGGTTAGACATTGATGTGTGTCAAGAATTTGCATTCAAGAAGAGGTTGTAGTTTTGCTTAAAAGGCTTTATGTGTTAAATGCTTCGGATTTAATATAGTGAAGTCGACGAAGATATTGTTTCCAGCAAGATGTAAACAATGAGATTCTGATTATAAATAGTCGTTATATGTGGTTAGACGCAATTTTTTAGATGCTTTCTAAGTGAGAGTACACAACAAGCCTCATACATGCTCTTCACATCAGGCAAGTAAAAACATAAGGGCACAAAAAATGGTTCAATCCCTTTTAAATGAAAGATAATGGTACAACTAAATACACCAACTCCCGAACGTTCTGATGATATACAAATCCACGATTTATGTTCAAAGTTATATTTGAAAGAACGATAGGTGTTGGCATATGTAAGGAAGATTAATATTATTCCTTATCGAACAAGGAAGTATAACTTATGCTAGTATTGTAAATTTGAAATAGATATTATGCTAGTGAACATCGTGTAAAATTACATAATTATAAACTCATATATTAATCAATATTTACACAAATTTGCAATCATTGTGCATATGTTTGTTCTTTAATTATTCATTTGTACCTTGTCATAAAAAAAATACTATGTGTACATACTCTTATATAAATAGTTATGTAAAAAATTTATCTACTTATACATAAAGTAGCTTTTTCAATGGCCATCAGTATTCAGATCTAGTAAAAGTAAATTCGTCTTCGGCGAAGTTTAGTGAGTATGCATTTGCATGGTGAGATCAGCTCACTCCTTCATATTGGAGAAAAAAAACAACCAGTAATGACATTAGATGATATATGTGTGCAGTGATGAGATATCAATTTGTATCTACTCCTTATCACAGAGATGAGACTCAACGCCTATGAAGATTATGCACGAAAGTCAAAGCATGGAGGACTCTTACCTAAAGACATCTATACCGAGAGCACAAGGTACCAACCAAACTCCTATTTGTAACCGCAACATTATATGTCTCAATTTTAAGGTCGATTTCATTACACCAAAGACTTTCCAAACAAGCGGACCATGTTGTTACAGGCTCATAGCAAACATAAAACTTAATTGAACAACAAAATAGGACATGGGGCTTATTATATATCTCACAACTCGGCTAAAATTTACAAGGTGTATGAGTTACCAAAAGGAGAGTTGCTTGTAGTCCTAAATTTACATTGTACCAAGGATACAATGGACCAATTGTGATTGTTGAAAGACGAAAGGTGTGAGAAACTGAATGGTTACACCATTTAAACGAATATTTTTACCGTGTTTTGCTTAGTTGGGTTGTTTTATTTAGTTTTCTTTTATGGATTGGTCTTATAAATAAGAATTCATTGTATGATGTTTAAAATAAATTTTATCTAATTAGGAGTGTTTTTTCTTGCTAATTCTTGAAATTCAGCTATTGAATTCTTGGATATATTGTAAGTGAACCAAACAAACCCTTAAATGTAATCGTGGCATTATGTATCTCGAATTTCAAGATCGATGTTATTACACCAAAGATTGTCCAAACAAATGAACCATGTAGAAACGGGCTGATAACAAATATGAAACATAATCAGATAGCGTAGTGGGACATGGGATTGATTATATGTCTCATAACTCAGCTAAAAGTTACAAGAAGTATAAGGCAACAAAAGGAGAGTTGCTTGTAGTCCTCAATTTACACCCTAGTGAGAATACAATGGAGCAGTTGTGACTGAAGAATTACGAAAGGTGTGAAAATTTGAGTGTTTATACCATTTGACCGAACATCTATACTTTGTTTTGCTTAGTCGACTTATTTTACTTAGTTTTCTTTTATAGTTTGGTCCTTATAATTAAAAGACTCGTTATATGACTTTATAAACTAAAATTTATCTGATTAATAGTGTCGTTTTTTTTAGTTATTGAAATTTAGCTACTGAATTCATGGATATATTTGAAGTGTTCATTGATTTATTAATACTAGATGACAAATGTTGGAACATCGTTGAATGAGACTAGTTGGGGTTTGGAAAGTTCATCCTTTGAAAAACAACTTCTAAAATTTGTTATCTATTGATAAGTATTTTCAGTCTAATTCTATTCATCTAACAAGATAGCGTCAATCTAGATTTATATCAAGTGGTATCAAAACTTGATTCTTGTATTAGACTATTATCTATCATATTCTATCTTTTTAGAACTATTTTTTGTTTAATTAAATTTAGTTTGTTATTATGTTTTGTCTTGTTGGGTAAAAAATACAAAACCAAAACGGAAAAAAGAAAAAAAACAAAACAAAACAAAAAGGAAGAAAAATGACAAAAAAAAATAAAAATGAAGAAAAAGAAAGATAATAGGAAAAAAGGAAGAATAAGAAAAAGAAAGAAAAAAAACACAAAAGAAGAAGAAAAAAAGAAAGTAAAAAATAGAAAGTAGCTTAGGAAGAAAATAGAAAGAAGCTTAAAAACTAAATTAGAAAACTTTGATGTTGTGGTGGTATTATACAGTTCTCGCGTCAAGATTTAGTTTAAATTCATCGGAAGTTAACTATACAATGGTTTTTAAAGTTCTAGATTATATTGAACAGGAAAGCCGAATAAAAGACAAGAGATCGAGTAAAATTGATCAAAACACATTTTCGAGAGATTGTAAGATTCATTTATCACCCTTTCATTCATCTTTTTCAACTTTTTCTAACTATGTTTTCTATTTTGTAATTATATTTTCGATGTCTAGTTTAGAAAACCATCACGTCGAACCCCCGCAAGGAGAAGCAACTATGTTGTGTACATAAATGCAAGTGATGATGATGGAAATCCATAGGATGTTGCATGATGACTTCTATTTTATCCGTCGACGATTTGATCGGGTAGAAGACATAACTCGTGGAGTTTTCAAGCACAATATAAGAGAACATCATATGTCATTGTAAATCCACAACAGGTGGATATGGATGCAGTTGAATAGGTGAAACTTCGGGCACCACAAATATCCATCGAGTTAGAAATCGGGAACAAGATAATATCATGCTAGAGAACCCCACTTAGAGTGAGAGAAGAAAACTGAATGGTTTTCAACGGCCATCTCTATTCCGATCTGGGAAGAAAACTCAAATATTTTCAACGACCATCACTATTCCGATCTAGAAAAAGTAAAGCTGACTTCGACAAAGTTTAGTGAGTATGTGTTTGCATGATAGGATCAATTCACTCCTTCACATCGGAGAATGAATAACAACCAATAGTGACATTGGATTATATGTATGCATTGATGAGATGATAATTTGTATATACTCTTTGCTATACAGAGGAGACTCATTGTCCAGGAAATCAAAGTGTAGAGGACTCTTACAAAGAGACATCCATATTGAATGTCAAGATCGATGTCATTACACCAAAGTATCTCAAAACAAGTGGACCATGTTGTTACGGGCTGATGGAAAATATGAAACATAATCAGAAGGCGAAATGGGACACGAGGCTGATTATATGTCTCAAACTCGGCTGAAAGTTACAAGAAATATGAGGCAACAAAAGGAGAGTTGTTTATAGTCCTGAATTTACACGCTACCAAGGATACTATAGAGTAGTTACGACTACAGAATGACAAAAGTGTGAAATAATAAGTGACCATGAGGTAGATCACCATAAAAATAGTGAGATATTGAGAGAAATCAAGAAAATATAATGTTTATTTCTATGAATGCGAGAGAGAACGAGACTCTTTAACCTCAACTAATGAATGTGATTACGCACAAAGAGGTATTGTTTCCTAATTAACTAAATTATTTTGTGTATATTCTTGTTTCTAAGTCATTTCAAGGTTCCAAAGATAGTTTTTAGAAGAAGGAACCTCCAGATAAAAAGGAAAAACTAGTTAAGAAAACACTTATAGTGCCTCGTACTTAAAGAACAAACAAGACATGCAAGAGGATAATCTTCCAATGGGGAGATGGGGTGGGGGTGCATATGTGCACGGAAAGGATCTTATATGGGCATAAATCACAGTTGTGATGTAAGAAGATTGACCTTTTAGAGTCCACAAACGCATCAAATCTAACACCTACAAAATCAAGTTACCTGGTGAGTACACTATCCATTCGATTTTTTATGTAACTGGCTTGGATCATTTTGATACAGTTGAAGATTGGATTTGAGGAAAAATAATTTAAAAAAAAAAAGCAGATGAGGACAAGGTCTTAGATCCACCACAAATCGCACGAAGCCCAATAACGAGGGCAAGAGAAAAGGAGTTTTAGAACGTGTTCACTCACATGACATGGAAGGATGGAAACGACCCTTCTAGGACGTCAAAGAGTATTGAGTCAAGACTAAAAAATCCATCTACAAGGAAAAGAAGCCGAGCACAGTCTAAAGCTTGAGGATCCGAAGATGCTTTGCCTGAGCAATGAGCCGCTCAACCTGAGCGAACTTACGGGGGTAAAAACGCATTCAATGAATTGGATCACTTGTTCTAATCATCATACACCTCGATCGAGCAGTGGTAAACTCGACAAAACAGAGGAGATACTTAACCAAATGTACGTTAGTAGTCGTATTTTAGAGTTAAAACTTTATGCGGTGCTCGATTGAGAGGTTACACCGCTCGACAGAGCACTTTTACTATATTTCCTTAGTTAGCTTGTTTTATTTTGTTCTCCTTTATAGTTTGATCCTTATAAATAAAGAACTCAATGTATGACTTTTTAAACTAAGTTTTGTCTAATTAAGAGTGTCTTTTCTTTGTTAATTTTTTATATTTAACTACCAAACTCTTGGAGAGATTCTAAATATTCATTGATTTATCAACACTAGATCACAAGTGTTGCGGTGTCACTCGATAAGTCTGGAGGTTTCTATTCGAGTTGTAATTGGGATTTGGGGTGTTTATCCTTTGGAAGAATAAGTTACAAATGTTGAAAATTGACTATGATTTTTTATCCCACATATTATGACATTTGTCCCACATTGTTTTGGTAACCTGTTTTCACTGCTATATATTTTTTCCTAGCAAATGGAAGGGTTTTGGAAAGGACGTGAATTTTACAAAATATACCACGCGTGCATCTCTGGACTGGGTCAAGATGTTTCACTTTGCTTCGATCTTTTTTTTTTTTACTTTTCAATGTGCAAAATTTGAATATTTCACATAGACTTTGTCAAACTTGAATACTTTTAACCAAGTGGAGAACATGAACTTATCTTCATGAACTTATTTCGAAGTAAGTTATAGGTTTTTAGATTTGGTTCGGATACATATGGTAATACGACCGAAGAGCTTTCAGTTTTTACACTACCATATCATTTCCAAAACACTAATTTTTTTTATGTTATTGCTATTTCAACTTCATTATCATGAATGCACGTGAACGTGAAGTCGTTGTATTTGGAAGCAAATAACATTCTCGATTGCACTTCGATCGTGCCAAAATTTTATTTCATAGCAATGGTCTTTCCGCGACACAACTTTATATTTTTTTTCTTTTAACAATCCGAAAGCAAAAATTTATATTTTACTATGATTGTCGTCGTATCCAAATCATTGTCTAACCTCTCCAAAATTGAACCTCTTGATAAGATGAACTATCGTCATTGGTCTTAGAAGTTGTTTATCTTTTTTTACTAGTTGGATATGGATTACATCCTTTTCACTGACATTCCAGAAGATCATCCACGTCAAATTGTTCCTTCTACACCTGAAAAAACCAAGAAAATAGAAGACAAAACCAAGGCGAATTTCGAAAAAGTTTATAAAATTGTCTGAGGTCATCTTCTCAACTACATGATGAATGCTTTTTGTCGCAACAAAAAATGGGATATCTTGGAAACAAAAACAATGCTGATGATGATGGTCGAAAGAAACACATGGTGGGAAGGAGGAGGATGAGGAGGACGAGGAGGAGGAGGAGGAGGAGGAAGAGCACGAGGACGAGGACGAGGACGCGGAGGAGGAGGAGGACGAGAAGGAGGAGGAGGAGGAGATTTTGCCATTTGAAGAAGGAAGAGGAGGAGATTTTGTCATTCGAATGGATATTAATTATCGACGATTACGGACAAAATAATATTTTGCTATGAGATCTATAGTATACAATTTGGATGGATATTGATTATCGACGATCTATTACATATGAATTAGGAACATATTTTATCGTCCGAAAATCCAATATTTCTTGTAATGAAAGTGGTAGATAACCAACAAATGCATACGACTAAAATAAATTAGTTCCATAAGATCTCTAATATAAAATATTATAATGATAATCATATAATGTGTGTGGATGCTTATTTAGATTTTAATTTTGATTATTGAATGTTTCCGTGTAGGAGATTATTGTGTTTCAATTGTGAACAATTCATCAAAGATCTCAATACATTGTTTTTTGTTGTTTTTCTTTTTGTATGATATGTTATATCAAAATCCAAATTAGCTAAAGAACCTTAAATCATAATTATCTTAATACAGATAATTCGAACTACCCAAAGAATCCAAATTATCTGAATTACTCAAATGTAATTCTAGTTATTTTGGATCTAATCCTCCAGAACCAAATAAGTTAAAAATAAAATCGAAATTCGAGGAATCCAGACTGGAAAAACATTCGGATTCAATTTCGGATCGAAATTTTCAAAATCCAAAATTTTGAACCAAATCGAAATCCAAAAATCTATATTTTTATTTTGAATCGAAACCGAATTGAACACCGTAGTGGTATTCATTGACTCTTTTGTGGTTTTCCTTACATATAAGTTATTTGGGTTTTGATAACACTGAAAGTGTATCGATTTTAGGCTAGGTTTTAGTATCATTTTCGCATATATCTCATAGTTAGATTTACATTTCCGATTCGAATCTTCGTTACATATGCCCGTTTTGTTGGTTTTCAGGTTTTTCAATTGTGAACAATTCATCAAAGATCTCAATACATTGTTTTTTGTTGTTTTTCT
Organism: Gynandropsis gynandra; assembly: GCA_036759665.1. Classification (NCBI taxonomy): domain Eukaryota; kingdom Viridiplantae; phylum Streptophyta; class Magnoliopsida; order Brassicales; family Cleomaceae; genus Gynandropsis; species Gynandropsis gynandra. Next base: position 21,242,683 of record CM071873.1, read on the forward strand.
TTTTGTATGATATGTTATATCAAAATCCAAATTAGCTAAAGAACCTTAAATCATAATTATCTTAATACAGATAATTCGAACTACCCAAAGAATCCAAATTATCTGAATTACTCAAATGTAATTCTAGTTATTTTGGATCTAATCCTCCAGAACCAAATAAGTTAAAAATAAAATCGAAATTCGAGGAATCCAGACTGGAAAAACATTCGGATTCAATTTCGGATCGAAATTTTCAAAATCCAAAATTTTGAACCAAATCGAAATCCAAAAATCTATATTTTTATTTTGAATCGAAACCGAATTGAACACCGTAGTGGTATTCATTGACTCTTTTGTGGTTTTCCTTACATATAAGTTATTTGGGTTTTGATAACACTGAAAGTGTATCGATTTTAGGCTAGGTTTTAGTATCATTTTCGCATATATTTCATAGTTAGATTTACATTTCCGATTCGAATCTTCGTTACATATGCCCGTTTTGTTGGTTTTCAGGTTTTTAGGCGACAAGGCCTAAACGAGCGTAAATAGACGGATTCCTGAGCAAAACCACGCACTTTGAAGATAAATTCACTCGGATCCAAAATCAAACCTCTGAACTCAACGGAACACCCGAGCAACGAGCGGAAAAGAGAAAAATCAAGATTTCAAGGGTGCCTGCTCGGGCACTGAGGTCTACCCGCTCGGGTAAAACCTAGGGGGTTTATTTGCACACCTTGCATGACCCGGGCACGAAGGCAACATGATCGGGTAGTGATACACGATCGGGCGCAATCAGGGTACCCACTTGGGCGTTAATTCATCCCAAAAATCCCCGAGAGTTTACACAACTCGAGCCGCTCAACCATGCGATCGGGTGCTGATGCCCGATCGGGCGTGAAGGAGTATACGACCGGGCGCGCCTCTGCACGACCGGGTAAAATTGGTGCCCGAGCGGGCCGCGTTTCTTGCAACAACCCAGATCTTGCATTCAAACGAGCTAATTAATAGACCAAAACGGATCTAGAGCAAGGGGGCGACGTACAGGGCAAGGAAAGGCTTGGAAAACATCAGGAAAGGCTCGGGAGACGCTGGAGAAGGAGAGAAGCATCAATCCACACATCGGTAACACAATAGGGAAGGCCGAGGCATCGGGTTCCTTAGGGTTTTATCATGTTTAGGGTTATGTTATCTTCTTTGATAGTAAACTCCATGAGTGAGTAGAGTCCCAACTATGGGTTAGGGATATCGGATTGTAACGGATGAACAATGGTATGCATTAATGCTTAGATCTATTGCATTTATCTTGATATCGGTTCTACAATCAACATTTTCACTCTTATACTAGTGCTGCCCGCTAAGTAATATAGGAATTCAGACTTTGCTGGAAGGTTAAAGGATGAATCCGGAACTGTTGAGTTGTAGGTTAAGTTCGGCTAATGAGAATCTGACCGGTCGGTTAGTCGACTTAGGAATGTACGGGTTAATCACTGCTGGAAGGTAGGGTTGCACGTACTCATGGTTAGGAGGTTTAGGCTCGGAAGAATCACTCCTCACCTTAGGGCATGAATTTCCCGTTATCAAGATAATTCGATAGGTTTATGATCTTTAGTTGTTACATCCATACGATTCCCGGTATCCCGACACTCGTAGTGTTCATAATATCCAAGTTTACCCCAACCTATTATCGTTGTCACCACTTAGCTTAGTTCTTTAGATATTTCGCACCACGCCTTCATCTACTTCCATTCGTCTTAGTTTAGTGTTATTCTTAGTTTTTGGCTACTTTAGTCCCTAGAGATCGACCCTGGTACTACACGATCCGTATACTTACGGTGAAGTGGTCTAGGAAATTATATTGCTTGAGTTTCACCACATCAAGTTTTTGGCCCCGTTGCCGGAGACTAATAACGGCCTTGACTAGGAATTAGCTAGATTAAGATCTAGTCCTTTCCGGAGTCTTTTTTTGTTTTTCGCATTTTTGTTTTTGCTTTTGTTTTTCTTTTATTATGAAGTCAATAATTTCTTTACCTCATAGAGCTTAATCGAGTTTGATGTCCTTTATCTTGCGAGGTAACATGGACAACTTCAACTCTTCGGGTGCCGACATAGCTGAATTGAGGCATCAACTTTCCGAGACTCGTCGTATGCTCTCCGACTTATACCAACCGCAATACTCAGAGCGATCATGGGAACAAAACGTTTGGGGGTATGAAGAAGAGATCTATGACAGCTACACTCATCCTTACGCGAATACGTACAATCACGAATGGAACGATCACGCATACGCCCCGTACAGGAACACCGAGAGTATGGTGAATGCACAGCCATCGTTTGGGAATTTCCAGCCATGGACGGAACCCCACACCCAGAGCTATCAATCATATGTGCCTCAGCCATACCCGACTCAATCCGTAGCAGCCCTCGATTATCCCGCCACGTACAACTACCTCCTTGAACTGTTTGAGAATCGAAACAACTTGTTTATGGGAGTGGAAGCGGAACAAGAAAGTGCCAATGAGCAGATAGACAACTTATTTGGACAATTGGACGCGCAAGCTTCAGAGCTTGCACAAGAGGCATCGCAACCACAAGAGGTTGCATCGGAAAGTTCAGAATTAAATCCTCGTGAATATGTCAACGAGATCTACCCAAGGGATTTTGAGACGGTAGATCAGCCAAGTCCATCTTTGATTGAGAAAGAAGATGAATCTAACATGACAATGGATGAGGCTACGGACATTGATGAGCACGTGAAGAAACCCGAGGTAGAAGAAGAATTCAGCTTAGTGGACACGATTGAGCAACCATGCCCTATCGATTTCGTATTCCCCGAAGGCATCTTTGAAGGTTTAGCCGAGAAAACTTGTGAGGAAGTTCAGATTAAAGATTCCTTAGAATTGAATCGCATAGCGGTTGGGGAAGGTAACTACAAGGTACCGACTGAGCCGTTCAACAACGAAAGGAAAGAGGAATTCCCCGATAGAGACTTCCACACAATCCTAGTTAAATGTGGAGCAAATCAGTACTCAAATGATCCAGAGATGCCAAGAAGCCACACAAAACGTCCAGCTCACAATTGAAACATCGACAAAGCTCCCAAGGTAAAGATGAAGCCTTCACCCCAAAGGCTCACACATACAACATCTCTGGCAAAGCTGAAGGAAACGAACGACAAACGCCTAACCTGTTACATGGAGTATTCAACCAGACTTAGGAGCAGCATGACCAGAATGTTTGGATATCACGATCTAGCCCCCAACATAGGGCGTATCATGACCAATCTTAGGGATGACACTACCAATCGTGATAGGGATTCAACTGATTCGCGTGCTGCACCGTATCGAGCACATATTGCACGCGAAACGCTACGAACGAGACGACGTCGAGGACGTCCACCCGATGAGTAGCATCCGTTGGTCAGGCTCGCGACCTTAAACAAGCGCTTCTCGGGAGGCAACCCGAGCCCCATATCCTTTTTCATCGTTTTCGTTTTATTTCTATATTTTTGAACTCTTTTTCTTTTCTTTAGGACTTAGACAATTTTTAGGATTTAGGAATTTAGTGGTCTATTGATTTTTGCTGCATGGTTTTTCCTCGTATGAATTTTTTGTTTTTGCAACAGTACCCGATCGGGCAAACACCTCCACCCAATCGGGCAACTTCAGATTTAAAGGGACCCGGTCGGGCATTGCCAGAAGACCCGAGCGGGTAGGTCATCACGAGAGACGCCCGATCGGGCGGCACATTCTACCCGATCGGGCACCGTAAAAATCTGCAAGGTAAGTTATATTTCGAGTAACCCGAGCGGCCACCCTCACTTCACATATCCAACCCGAGTGTGCTCCCAAGATTTTCAGCCCCTCAAGCCGCAATCTCTTCCACCGGAGTCGCTTGTGTGCCGCCGCCGTCCACCACCTTCACCGGTTACTCGAAATAGCCTTCTTCCTCCCCTCTTTTGAAAAATCTGAAAATTCCTCAATCTTCTCTCAAATTTCAGGTATACCCGTGAACTATTTTGAGATTTGGACTGCAGTGGGTTAGATCTAGGTCTGATTAGGAAAGATTTAGGGTTATTTTGTCAATTGAACCATGAATCGCGAACTGCAAGTCGCGATTTCGTGATTCTACCCGACCGGGCTAGGTTTAGCACCCGGTCGGGCGTCCTGGACATTCACCTGATCGGGCGGCTTTCTCGCCCGAGTCGGGCACTACCCACGGGGGTATTTTGACGATATTCTACCCGACCAACCTACCTCCTGTACCCGATCGGGCGTCATGCAAAACTGTGTCGATTGCTTATTTTTGTCCTTCGTTTGTTTTGCAGATGGCCCCAAAGATCTTTTAGAGTTCCAAGAAACACCGATTTGACGCATATGACCTAGAGCATGGATGGCCAGCGAGGTCGGATGCAATTACGTAATTGACGCCTTATATGCCGATCACCACATCCCACCAACAATACAACTACTGGACAACGACGTTCTTGTCTGGTCAGAAGTTGAGGTTTACTGAACTTCAGCCGTGGATCTTCCCGTCCCGCTTCTTATCAGCTGAAGCGATGAGTGCTCTCCACATCGGAGAACACATAGATGCCATCTTCAACACGCTAGGATGGACGGGACTGAGAGATACACAGGAGTACACTTACCGCAACCTCACGGCGGAGTTCCTCGCATCGTACGCAGCATTTTTCCCTGAGTCCGGAGATCGGGAGAGAGCCTTCATGGAGTTCCGCCTGCTGGGGCAGAACTACCGGCTCACCGCGAGACAGTTCGCGATCATTCTTGACGCTCCACACTGCAACTTCACGAAGATGCCAGAGCACAACCAGAGCCGTCAAGCACAATTATGGGCTCAGATAGCGTACGGCGAATACTCGACGAGGTTGAAGGCTAGCCATATACGCCACCCCACCCTGAGGTACTTTCACTACTTCCTAGTCTCTTCTATACTAGGAAAGGGAGCGCAAGGTGGAGTCAACCACACAGGGTTGGCGTACCTTAGGCGGGTGGTGCAGTCAGGCTTTGAGCCCGACGAGTGGGAAATCTTGGACGTCGACTTGGCGTCGTTGGTGATGAGGCATTTCCTTGACATAGCCACCGAGAAGTGTAGCACAGATACGAAGATCATGGGCGGTGGCATAGTCACGATGATCGCACGGAGAGTCGGGATCAACCTTGGCATCCTGACCGAGGACAAGATCGACGAAGAGCCCGAGTTGAACCTCCAGAACCTACGCAACCGAAGGGCAATCTCATTAGAGAGGTACAACATCATCTGGTGCTCCAAGGATGAGCATGGTCGCAACTTGGAAGTCGACCTAAGTAAGATTCAGATGTCGGGTCTAGACGAGGAGGGATCACGATTCAGGATTGATCCAGCCATCAGACACATCGGTCCGAGGCTAGTTGAGATGGATCCACCTCCAACCGCTGCACCAGGACCTTCCATGTCGAGGCAGCGCAGCCGACGCGCCACACATTCACGCGCCCGCCCAGAGTACACTCACCACCGCTCTGACTTTCCTTCCATGGAAAGAGTCTCTGACGTCCTTAGGTATGTCGCAGAGGAGACTAGTATCAGTTTGTTTATGACAGAGCAGAGGTATGACATGGAGGCGGTGAGGCACGATATCGAGGCTGCGAGGTATGCAGAGCAGCAGCAATTCCAGGAGCAGTCGATCCAGCATACGTATTACCTCACGGAGTTCGTCCGTTGATTTCAACAGCTCAGTATGCAGCATTATGAGGAGCCATATGTGCCGATCTCGCAGGACTATCATACTGGAGCCATTCCGTACCGTCTTCACATCCCCTACGAGCTGTAGTCTTTCTACTTCCCACCTGGAGAAGGGGCACCCGCGGAGCCAGCAGACCTACCGGCCACCCACGGTGGAGAGGATGAGGATTAGACCACTCTTCCCTTTTTCCTTTCTTTCTTTTTCTTTTTCATCTTTTATGGACCTATTTTTATTGTTTTCTTTCTTTTTAGATTTAGCGATTATGTACCCTCTCTTTGGAACTTATTGATGTAGGGATCTTTGTTCTATCTCTTGCATTGCATGGTTTTTATCTCAGGTCCTTCACGCTAACACATGCATTAGAGCAAAAGAGTCACACAATCCGGATGTATCACAATTCGAGAAAGCCACACACATACACCAGGTGTACTCGTTATCTTTTTATATTTTCTCGAGTTTTTACATGCGGGTATCCCTCATAGGTCTCGAACACCGGGACTGTTTTCCGTTCAGGTCTAGGGGGGTACTCTTCATTTTGTGATACGAATTTGTCATTAGAGCGACATACTTGCACTTAGGATTAGGATTA
>CM071873.1:21249251-21263609 GCA_036759665.1 Gynandropsis gynandra
CTATTCCGAATTAGGATTGACATGAGTACATCGATATTCGATGGTTCGGGTCTAAGTGGTGGGTAGAGGCGCTTTTCTACGTCCTAAGGGTTAGAGTGTTGTGTAATCAAGAAAAGAAAAAAAAATACATAAATAAAAACCAAAAAAATAATAAGATCTTCAATAACGCACCTCTTCACTCCGCTAAGGTCACGCGACCTTATGAGTGTGCCATAGGCAGCCTGGGTCTAAGTAGAAAGCCATCCCTCTTCGACTTCGACGTCCTAGGAACAAAGCGTGGATCTAAGTACCGAAAAGAAAAAAATGCATAAGAACAGAAGAAGCGAGTTTAATGATATCAAAAGCTTAGGGAATTGGTATGGAGATTGCTTGGACGTTGTCTAGGGTTGTGAAGTAGACTTAGATTTTTTGTAGGATTTCATGGCTCAGCACTTTCGGTAGACATAAGACTATACTCGGTACGCTTAAGCTTTTGTCCATGTGACGCGTTGATTTGCGGAATGACTAACTCTTCGATATTTTTATGCTAGTATCCATCGTTATTAGATTCTTCTTGTACTTGACTTTAGTTTTGTTTGAGGACAAACAAAGGTTTAGGTCTGGGGGAGTTTGATAACACTGAAAGTGTATCGATTTTAGGCTAGGTTTTAGTATCATTTTCGTATATATTTCATAGTTAGATTTACATTTCCGATACAAATCTTCGTTACATACGCCTGTTTTGTTGGTTTTCAGGTTTTTAGGTGACAAGGCCTAAACGAGCGTAAATAGACGGATTCATGAGCAAAACCACGCACTTTGAAGATAAATTCACTCGGAGCCAAAATCAAGCCTCTGAACTCAACGGAACACCCGAGCAACGAGCGGAAAAGAGAAAAATCAAGATTTCAAGGGTGCTCGCTCGGGCACTGAGGTCTACCCGCTCGGGTAAAACCTTCGGGGTTTATTTGCACACCTTGCACGACCCGAGCACGAAGGCAACATGATCAGGTAGCCATACCCGATCGGGCGCAATCAGGGTACCCGCTCGGGCGTTAATTCGTCCCAAAAATCCCCGAGAGTATACACGACTCAGGCCGCTCAACCAGACGATCGGGTGCTGATGCCCGATCGGGCGTGAAGGAGTACACGACCGGGCGCGCCTCTGCATGACCGGGTAAAAGTGGTGCCCGAGCGGGCCGCGTTTCTCGCAATAACCTAGATCTTGCATTCAAACGAGCTAATTAATAGACCAGAACGGATCTAGCGCAAGGGGGCGACGTACAGGGCAAGGAAAGGCTTGGAAAACATCAGGAAAGGCTCGGGAGACGCTGGAGAAGGAGAGAAGCATCAATCCACACATCGGTAACACAATAGGGAAGGCCGAGGCATCGGGTTCCTTAGGGTTTTATCATGTTTAGGGTTATGTTATCTTCTTTGATAGTAAACTCCATGAGTGAGTAGAGTCCCAACTATGGGTTAGGGATATCGGATTGTAACGGATGAACAATGTTATGCGTCAATGCTTAGATCTATTGATTTTATCTTGATATTCGGTTCTACATCCAACATTATCACTCTTATACTAGTGTTGCCCGCTCAGTAACATAGGAATTCAGACTTTGATGGAAGGTTAAAGGATGAATCCGGAATTGTTGAGTTGTAGGTTAAGTTCGGCTAATGAGAATCTGACCGGTCGATTAGTCGACTTAGGAATTAGGATTGCGTTCGTAAAGCTGCCATAGTACGGGTTAATCACTACTGGAAAATAGGGTTGCACGTATTCATGATTAGGAGGTTTAGGCTCGAAAGAATCACTCATCACCTTAGGGCATGAATTTCCCGTTATCAAGATAATTCGATAGGTTTATGATCTTTAGTTGTTACATCCATACGATTCCCGCTATCCCGACACCCGTAGTGTTCGTGATATCCGAATTTACCCCAACCTATTATCGTTGTCACCATTTAGCTTAGTTCTTTAGATATTTCGTACCACGCTTTCATCTATATATTATATGTATAATAAAACACTTTTTAAATGTTTAATTATACATATAATATATAATTTAGTTCAAATTTAAAAAAATGGTCTGTAATAAAATAAAAAGGAGTTGAGGTATGCTGGTAATTAAATATAATCCAAAAGTCATTGCATGATTTTTTCAGTTTTCACGAGAAAATTCAAATCTATGATATTATTATCTAATAATTATTTTTTATTATTACGGGATCATCTGAAGAATGAAATAATTGACTATTGAACTTATTTTTGACTAGGTGATATTATACTACATGTAATCATTTTAAACGTGTATTTATATATATCGTCTTTATGAACCTTAGACTTTGAAGATTTTTTATTACTTATAATTAATCAATGGAAATCTTAAGAATTATTATTGTAATTTTGTAATGTATTCTAACAGACATACAAACCCATAAATTTAAAAATAAAATAAATATAACGGATTAGATAATTATGTATGTTTTTTTATAAATTCAAAAGGAAATGTCACCAAATTTGTTGCATAATGATTTTTCTTTTTGTTACAAAAACAAGAAATGCAAATAAAAGATATATGTAACCAAATCGTTTGGATAATGTTTTCAATATTTTCAAACACGTTTATGAATATCATACAAAAGAAAATTTCCCTAACCTATATATTAGTTATATCTATAGTATATTAGTTATATTCTAAAAATAAATAGATTTAGGTATTAATTCTTTTATTCATATCAAAGTTGTTGAAAATTGGTAATCTGGAGGGTATTTAAGTAATTCCATTATTTCCCTACCACCTGCAGGCAGTTCCTCCTTTTCCCACGTCCAGTTATATGTACATAACATATAGACACTCTCACGCTGATTCTCTCTCTCTCTCTCTCCAGAAATTGAAGATTCAGGTGAAGCACTCTGTTCGATTCGTTTTTTTTTTCCAGATCTCCACATTTCTGCATGATTTCGTTTCTGATCAACCATGTCAATCCTCGATTTTCTTATGTTTTGACGGCGACTTTCAGCTTCGCTTTTCATTTTCAAAATGTTGTTCTTTTTCACCATTCGAATGCTTGATCCGTGATTTCGTTCCGTTCTCTGTTGTTCGATGAAGAAAACTCAGTTGCTTCGATTTGCAATTGTCTTCTGTGTTACCGTTGTGCGTTTTGTTTGTGTGTGTAGCTGTGTGTGTGTGTGGGTGTAGCTGTTGAAGAATGGTTTGCATTTTCCCTTTTCATGTGAAAGTTCCGTTTTCCTGTTAACTCATTCTGGAATAAGAAACAGCAAAAAGGTTTTTAGGATGGAATCTTCATAACGTTTGACTTTTGGCACCGTTTATAGATTGTCGATGGCTCCCGCAGCAGATTCAATCAAATCTAGAGGTATATGATTCGCATTCTTTTCTGATCGATATTAGCATTGCAGATTCAGTAAAGCCTTTTACATACATTTGGTTGAGCAGATGTTTGCATCGTGGGTGTTGCACGTACACCTATGGGTGGTTTCCTCGGATCTCTTTCGTCCTTACCTGCCACAAAACTTGGAGCAATAGCTATCGAAGGTCAGAAGAGGAAAATTGTGCTCATCTATGGTTTTCCTTGTATTAACTTGTCATTGCATTAATTGGCAGCTTCTCTGAAGAGGGCGAATGTTGATCCATCCCTTGTCCAAGAAGTTATTTTTGGCAACGTTCTTAGTGCCAATTTGGGTCAGGCTCCTGCTAGACAGGCCGCTTTAGGAGCAGGCATCCCTAATTCTGTTGTCTGTACCACGGTAAACAAGGTCTGCGCATCAGGGATGAAAGGTGAGAACTTGAATATCAAGTGCTCAATCATTTTCTCTCTCGATATGGATAAATAATGACTTGAGATGGGGGATTTCAGCGGTGATGCTTGCTGCTCAAAGTATCCAGTTGGGAGTCAATGATGTCGTGGTGGCGGGTGGGATGGAAAGCATGTCAAGTGTACCAAAATATCTGGCTGAAGCAAGGTTGCTGATATTGCTTCAGCTGGATCATTCGTCTTATCCTATTTGTTTCTTGAGGTTTCTGATTCAATCTTAAATGCAGGAAAGGATCTCGTTTTGGTCATGATTCTCTTGTAGACGGAATGCTTAAAGATGGACTATGGGATGTTTACAACAACTGTGGAATGGGAAGCTGTGCAGAATTATGTGCTGAGAAACACCAAATAACAAGAGAACAGCAGGTATAATGTTCCTTCTCAGTTATTTCAACTGGAAAATTATGGTCTGTGGGGTGAAAAATGCTAATATCATATGAGGCTTCGTTCATTATTTGTCAATGCTTATTCATTATCACTTATCAGTTCCTGTAAAGCAATTCAACACGAAAATGTGATCTGAATGTCGTAAGCAGGGTTCATGGTGTGTTGAAAATCAGGATCATTGAGTTGACAATTATCATGTTGATGATTTTGCGCAGGATGACTATGCCATTCAGAGTTTTGAGCGTGGAATCGCAGCCCAGGAGGATGGTGCCTTTACATGGGAAATTGTTCCGGTTAGTGTAGTTTTGGATTAGTTTATGCAGTGTGCAAGACGTGGTGTATACTGTAAGCTTAAATGGCTATGTAGGTTGAAGTTTCCGGAGGAAGGGGAAGGCCCTCAACCATTGTCGATAAGGATGAAGGTCTTGGAAAGGTGATGTCTATGCTACTTAGACATAGAATTGTACAATGGTTGTCAACAAATATATCTTTACATGTGATAGACCCTGCCCAATGTTTATTTCTTCGAATTGATGCATCAAGTGTGAAACATGTGACAATAATGTTTTATTCACTCTGCCAAAGCAAAACGTAACTAAGCCATTCCGATTGCTGCGTATATGTATGTCTTATATGCTGTTGCTCCTCATCTCAGTTTGATGCAGCAAAATTGAGGAAACTCCGACCAAGTTTCAAGGACAATGGAGGGACTGTTACAGCCGGAAATGCATCTAGCATAAGGTCTGTTCCGTGGGTTAATCAGATAACTATAAGTTCTTATTTAGCGAACCCTTATGGTCTTAGAGACTACGTATCTTGGTCAATCTTGGAGTCTTCTTCTTAAACTTGTTTTGTCTGCATTGACAGTGATGGTGCAGCAGCTCTTGTCCTAGTGAGCGGAGAGAAGGTGCTTCAGCTCGGTCTTCAAGTACTTGGCAAAGTTAAAGGGGATGCCGATGCCGCTCAGGTACATTTTCAACTGTCTTGTGCGCAACCTGAATTCTACTGATGGAACCAGAGTTTTTGATAAATTGAACTGCACTTGCAGGAACCAGAGTTTTTCACTACCGCTCCTGCTCTTGCCATACCGAAAGCTATATCACATGCTGGTCTGGAGGCTTCTCAGATCGATTATTACGAGATAAATGAAGCATTTTCAGTAAGATCCTCTTCCTCTTCCCTTGTATATATATAATTCACAGAACAACCCAAATGCTAATTTTCTTCAAACTACTACTGCAGGTAGTAGCGCATCAGAAATTGAAATTACTGGGGCTTAATCCGGTTTGTCCTCAACTCTGGAAATACTTCTTCTTCCATTCAAACTCCTCAAGTCGACCAAACCCACTGATTCTCATCAACTATGTTGGTCATTTGTCTTACAGGAAAAGGTTAACGTGAACGGTGGAGCTGTCTCCTTAGGACATCCTCTGGGATGCAGTGGTGCCCGTATTATAGTCACATTGCTGGGGGTATATACAACCTTCTTTCTTGCCTTCACAGTCATATAAACCGGTCTGTCATTTACGCATCTTATTTATCTCAGCTCACTGTTGCCTTCATTTCAGGTACTGAGGCAGAGAAATGGGAAGTACGGTGTTGGAGGTGTCTGCAATGGAGGAGGAGGAGCTTCTGCTCTCGTTGTTGAACTTGTCTGATGTGTTTCCGAGGTAAATCAACATTAATCACCTCTTTGGTCCATGTTAAAGCCAACAAAACCGAGGAACTAGAACTTACAATGTCGAATCAAATTTAGTACTGGGAATCTATACATCAAACAATAAGGCAGAATAGTGAATTGGTGGACGATCCAGAGCATGTAGTGTTCCAGTATATCTATCCGTGATTGAGAAGCTCAATGGCCAAGATCATGTAATGTAATGACACAAGTTCGACATGTTCGTGTGTGTTTCAGGTCTGCCAATCAATTAGATCACTCCAGGCATCGGATATTACTTGCCAAGTTTGCAGTTGCCTGTACCTTTCTTTCGACCTATTCGTCCAATAAAGCGAGCAACATAGTGAGTTAGTCGCATTTTGCTATGACCCGGTTCATTTATGGAACCAACAAACAGAATTTTGTGAACATTGGATATGATTCGTACTAAAAAGTTCCCAAAAATATGTCCTCGCATCTCCATCATGTGGTGTGATACTCCCTAGATCTTTTAAAAATAATATATATAAAAAAATCATGTATGATCTGTCTAAACAATATATTATATATATATATATATTCCAAGAGAGCATAAGTAATATTACTTGTGTTGTCAAAAAACCCCTCATTGAATAGGAACTTCAGAAAAACGAGTAGCATAAGAAATATTATGTGTTGTCAAAAACCCCTCATTGAATAGGAATTTCAGAAAAAACCCTTCGTTGAGTAGGAACTTCATGGTTTGAGACTTCAATTTATTTCCATTCCCCCAAGTATTTCAAGTTACTTACAAAAAGAAAGAAAATCTGCGATTACTGTTATGCTTTGCAGCAACTCTACATCACGACAAGACGCCTTCTCCTCAGACCGCAATACTCGTTCCCATGATGACGCCGTAGTTCATTGTTCCCTTGACGGACATACCAAATTTATGAACCACTCGATCGGAGATGAAATTATGTGAAGTTTCTGAGTCTACCATGACTACAACTTCCTTCTCCCGAATCTTTCCGCTAGCTTCATCGTGTGCGGCAATAACAACTCCATGACTGAGTTTAGGGATAATACGGCCAAATGCGACACGACTTCTTCCTCCGTAACCTCTTCAACTTCCATGTCTTCCAGCTTAGTGAGTGTCGACCCATCGTCTTTCATGATTAGCAACTGTAGTCGCGTTTCTTGCAGCGATTTCTGATCGTGTATCTTTCTTCACAATGGAAGCAAAGATTTTTAGCCCTCCAATTCCTGGCCTCCTCTTCCAAAATCCATCAAAAACCATGGTTGCGAGCCATCGACGGTACATGGCGAGTTTAGGGTTTTGTTGTCTGATACCCCATATTGGTTGATGAGTAACCCAACAAATGACTTCCACGTGACTTACTAATGTCATTAGATTGTAGTGTGTGATATGCACGTAACAATGGAATTAGACCGCTCACCGGTGTATATTTGGACGTTCTTCTCTCAACTATTTCCATCGAGCTTTTGTCCCCTCTGTTAACCCATATCTCAACACTTTGTTCAAGCTTCATCATCTTATCAAGCGTTGGAGGTTCAAACATCCTCACGGCTACTCCGATTCTGGTTCAAGTCCGGTCAGGTAGGACGATTGTAACACTATCTCCGGAAGATTCTAAGATCCTCCTCTTCAAACATTCCCAATCCATTTTTAGGTTTCTCAATTTTTCTCATATGTACCACACAATAGCCTCTCCATCCAAAACCAATGATACTGAATCCATTTTCTGTGAGTTTGTGAAATTACCCAACTCAAAATAATGCTCAAACGTGTTTGCTCGATTGGCGGTGGACGAACTTGCTAAGAGGATGCAAAACGTGTTTGCTCGATTGGTGGTGGACGAACTTGCTAAGACACCACAAGGGATCAAGACACATCAAGAGAAGCTAATGTGATGTTTCTAGAAGTGGACAAAGTGGAAAAGAGCAAGAAACTAGGATAGCTAGAGACACTCGACCCTGGCAATGTTGTGCTCGACCCCAGTGAATCCGCTAGATAAGAGACGACCGATGCACTCAGTCTGAGTAGCGGATCACTCGACCCGAGCAAATCTTCTGGACCAATGGAGCATGCGAAAGGTTTGATCGCTCGGTCCAAGTACTAAGGGGCTCGATCGAGCATGGGAGAACTCGATCGAGCGTAGTTATTGCTTGACTAAACGTACTTTAGTTTTTGTGAAATTAAGGATTAAGACTTGACCATCCTCGATCGTGTAATTACATCGTTCGACCGAGCATTTGTGGTGATTTTAGTTACATTGTCTTATTTCATTTAGTTTCTATTATTATTTGGTCTCTATAAATAAATGATTCAGTGTATGACATTATTTGAGTTTACTTCAAGTTGTTCTTGAGTTTTGAACAAAATTGAAGAAGAGAAGTTGAGAGAAAGACATCGAGTGAGTGAAAGAAATTGAGCGAAACACCTTTCTGAACGACTGTGAGGTTCGTTCATCTTATGTTCTTTCATCTTTTATGTTTTTAGCTTCCTAATGTCTAGTTTTGGAAACCATCGTGACGAACCATGAAACAGTGAGGGAGTCACCCTAATATAGTTGTTGATAGATGAATTCAGACACATGAGACAAGAGATCACAACCGTAAACCAAAAACTTGGTCAGATGGAGGAAGCAACACATGGGAATTGTCCAAAACAACCACGTAGGAGGCAAAACGTAGCTCGTCATCCATACCCTCTAGAAGTTGTATATCATTGTATTCATATCACTACTATAAAAGTTGTATTCATACCACTAGTATAAAAGAAAAATTTTGGTATGATTGTATGATTGAGGCACAATCGTTAAAGGTTGATCATTTCCCAATATTAACATAGTTATCTCCACTATTGTGAGATGAAGGAACAAGATTCCCAGATAAGTATAAATATTTATGTGTATATGTATTGATGAATTTGTATTTCCATTAACCAATACAAGTCATGTATATAAAGACCAATTTGCAGTGAAAATGTTTCCTAGAAGGCAAAGTCAAGACCACGAAACAAGCCATGCACCTGTCATTTAAGATTGAACAAGTCTTGGTTGAAAAAGTCTTAACAAAAATCAGTACAAACATTGAATAGTAAATAAATAACAAATTCTCGAAACACATAGAAACTCAGCCTAGCGTAGCTCAATCTGAACGGCCGACGTCAAAACCAAAACCAAGGAAGTAGAAATTTACAACTTCACAAATGAAATACTAGGAAATCTATACATTAGTCCATAAAGAGAAATAATGAATTAGTTGATGATTTAGAGCTTCTTCTAATATATTGATCCCAAAATGAGAAACTCAATGGCCAAGATCACATATCATAATGACACAATTTCGACGTGTTAGTGTGTGTTTAGGGTGTGCGTATCGATTAGATCTCTCGATCATTGGATTTTACTTGCCAAGTTACAGCTGCCAATACATTTCTTTCAACCTATTCATCCAATAAAGTAACTTAGTGAATTAGTCTCATTTTTCTGTGACCCAATTTATCTGACTACGGAACCAATAAACATAGCTTTGTGAACATTGATACGATTCGTATTCAAAGCTATCAAAAATATGTCCCCACGTCTGCAACATGTGGTATGATTTGACTTTATCCGACATCCGAACAATAATTTTGATGAGTTAGACAATTAATAATCACTTTGTAATAGATTGGTTACAATTTCGTGGAAAATATGAAGGTATATTCCCTAAATCTTTTTCATGTTAGAAATATTAAAACATAAATGAAAAAATTATATTAACACAACTAACTTAGATTATGGTAGCAGATAAATGAAAGATGAGTTATGGTATGAACTACTATCTTGAAAATGAAATTTTGGCATGACTAAGGTGTAGTTGTTAAAGTTTGATCACTCTCCAAGATTAGCATAGCTACCTCAATCGTCATATGCATTCGGATATGAAGGATGTAATAGTCAACGTGACTTCGAGATGAGTAGAAGGATTTTCATATTTGTGTATTGATGAATTCATATTGTCATTAACCTAATGCAAGTACGAATCAAATGGAATACTATGAAATTATATATATATATATATATAAATATAAAGTTCTTGTGAAGCCACCTCAGCAAAATCTTTTTAATTTTATTAAGAATTTGATAAATTAATGTATTGATAATTTGGTAAAAAAAATTCGACAACCTGGATTCCTCCTTCCTTTTAATGTCAACATCTCCACCATTCTTCTACCATGTTTCCTTCACTTCAATTCTGGAAAAGAAATGCCCCCTTTTCTCTCCTACCTCCCTCTTTTAATCTGTTCATCTCCCCGTCGATCCATCATATGTTCCTCTCCCCGTCGATCCATCATTTGTTCCTCTCCTTGGTTTTGATTCCGTTCCCCCTCAATCTCACATGCTATCTTCCTTTTAGCTCCATCTCAGTTTTCTTCCCTCCCCTAACTTGCTGCTTTGAAATTTATCTCCCTGGACTGCTCCAACCCGAAAAACCCAACCCGCGAGATAAACGGGTTTTGTAGGAAACCCATATGGGTTATGAATCTAGAACCGGAACGGGTTCGGGTTGGTCCGGGTTGGATTCGGGAGAACCCGAGAAACCCGAAAAAACCCTAAGTTTCCCTCTCCTAACCTGTCGTCCGTCGACTCGCAATCTCTCAATCTCTTGTTCTCATTCTCAAACCTTGTGTTTGTCGGCTCACCCCTCATCCTCCGTCCGTCGGTCGCCTCTCATCCTCCCGTCCGTCGCCCCTCCTCCTTCCGTCCGTCGCTCACCCCTCATCCTCCGTCCATCGCAACTGCGATACCCATATCTACTTTCTTTAGAGCCGGGGCATCATTCACACCATCTCCAGTCATACCACATATGTGCTTTGTTTGATGAAGTCTATTAACAATCTCATACTTGTGTTCTGTCAATGTTTGCACCACAAATCGATTAGTATCAAAAAATTCAAACCATCATAATGGTTATTTGTTAACTGAAATGCCTAGAAAAACTCCTGCGAATCCATCAGCTTTCTCAATCAACTCATCCACCGGAAGAGCTCCCATGGAGGAATCTTTGTCTTGTCCAAGCAATGTTGAAGAAGGATACATGTTTGTACCCATTCCAAGCCTTCGACGAGTTTCCTGGCAATAGCCAGTTGATCCCCTAGTTACCCATTGAAAACCCGAAGAACCCGAACGAACCCAAATACAATTCGGGTTTTTTGGGTTCAATGTTTCAGAATCCGAACAACCCGAACCCAACCCGAAATCCGAAGAATCCGTCCCGAAAACCGAATGGGTTTTTTTGGGTTCAATTTTTTAAAACCCGAGGAACCCGAACCCGAGGAACCCGTCCCAAACCCGAAACACCCATCCCTAATAAACATTTGAGGCATTGTTTTGAGTTTTACCGTGGATTTCTTCCTTCTGCTCATAGTCGTCTTTCATTTTTAATTAATTTTTGACATAGATATTTCGCATAATCGTCTTCTTCGTGCTTTCTACAAACAATCATGGTGAGATTTCGTGGTTTTCTTACTTTCATTGTCTATCATGGTGTTTTTTTGGCTTTAAAGGTTTGTTCCTAGTTTTGAGTTTTGTGTTTTTGATATTATGCGTTTGATTTGTGGGTTTCGCGAGGTTTTGCAAAATAATACCGATCTTCTTAACCCTCCGGATGAACTGGAGAAAAAGAAGCACAAGCTCAAGCATCTCGTGTAGTCCCCCAACTCTTTCTTCGTCCAAGGATACGAAATTTTGTTTGATTTTTGTGGAAAGAGATTATACGCCGGTAAAATTGGTCTGATTTTGCTATGACCCGGTTCATTTATGGAACCAACAAACAGAGTTTTGTGAACATTGGATATGATTCGTACTAAAAAGTTCCCAAAAATATGTCCTCGCATCTCCGTGATGTGGTATGATTTTACTTTATTTTGTTGAGTTAGAGAGTAATAATCACTTCGTAATAGATTGGTTAAAGCCTGGGGAGGGGGAATACGAAGGAATTTGATAATTCTCTAAATTATTCTAATGTTAGAAATATTTAAAACAAAAATGGCGGTCAGATGATGTCATTTGGACACTACAGCAAGTTTTTAGCCCACTTTTTATTTTTCAGACCATTTTCGGCCAATAAGGCAATCATTTTGTGTATTTTGTCTTCTTTCAAGGCTTGAGACTTGTTTATAAAAGCAGTCTCAACTTTCATTTGTAAACAACTTGGATTTTGGTAGAAATTTAAATTTGAGAGAATTATTTCTTTCTTGTCTTAAACGTTTCCGGGAAACGTCTCGCCTACAATTCGTTTCGGGAACAATTGAAGTGTGTTTGGACTGTATCAAGAGGCTCCTGCACCTCTTGTGGTGTCGTTCATTCCACCCGACCCGAAGAATCCCGCTTAACAAACGATGATTCGAATTTTTTGAATACGCATCCCGAGCCACATAGCTCGTGCGCGTATCAAACTGTAGTCTCGATTCTTGCAGCGATGTCCGATCGTGTATCTTTCTTCACAATGGAAGCAAAGATTTTTAGCCTTCAATTCCTGGCCTCCTCTTCTAAAATCCATCAAAAACCATGGTTGCGAGCCATCCACGGTACGTGGCGAGTTTAGGGTTTTGTTGTCTGATTCCCTATATTGGTTGATGAGTAACCCAACACATGACTTTCACGTGACTTAGTAATGTAATTGGAGTGTAGTGCGTGATCTGCACGTGACAATGGAATTAGACCACTCACCAATGTATATTTCGGTGTTCTTCTCTCAACTATTTCCATCGAGCTTTTGTCTCCTCTGTTAACCCATATCTCAATACTTTGCGCAAGCTTCATCATCTTATCAAGCGTTGGAGGTTCAAACATCCTCACGACTACTCCAATTCTGGTTCAAGTCAGGTCAGGTAGGACGGTTGTAACACTATCTCCGGAAGATTCTAGGATCCTCCTCTTCAAACATTCCCAATCCATTTTTGGGTTTCTCGATTTTTCTCATATGTACCACACAATAACCTCTCCATCCAAAACCAATAATACTGAATCCATTTTCTGAGTTTGTGAAATTACCCAACTCAAATTAATGCTAAATCTTCACAACCCATGCCTCCGGATTTTCGCTGTAGAACAACGACATCACCAGTTGGAGTCCAAACATTTCCCTTGTGAAGGTCGTAAATAAAGGAAGTCGGTATCACCGACTTCCATACGTATATATATATTATCAATAATAATAATTAGGGTTTCAAAAATTAAAGAAAGAGAGAGAGGAGCCGTGAGAATTTAAGAAAGGGAGAGAGAAAGCAGCAACCGAGAGACAGGAATAAAAAAAAAGAGAAGGGAATAAGAAAGAAGAAGAAAAAAAAAGAAGAAGAAATTGAAAAAAGATCTTCAATTTCTATCGCGTTCTTCGTGGGTGGATTCTAATCGCGATTTTTGGTAAATCTCTAAATGATTCGTTGTGATTATTCACTTAATTCGAATATTTATATTATGAAAATTTATGGAATTGAATGGATATATAACAGGGAAAATTTGGTCGTTGTTGTTGCTAGCTATATTAGCCAGAATCATCAAATCGTCGGGAAGCTAAGGTGATGATTTCTCCACCCTAATTTCAGATTTATGATCGATTTATGGAAGAGATTATATTTTTAAAATGAGGCATGATCACGATAGAGTTTATAGGATCATAATGGGAAAAATGAGACGTTACAAGTGGAATTGAATTAAAACCCTAAATTTGTCGTATGAGAATTGATGATAAGTATATGAGTGTATAAGTGACTAGAGATGATCTAGAGAATTGATGTGCGACCAAGTGTTGGGGTCGGAGAACGTCGATATTTGGGTTCGGCGTTCAAACCGAGTGAATATCTTGTTAGTGTGCTCGATCAGATGATTTCACACTCGAACCTTCGGAAGAAGGCATGTGCGAGCACGTCGATGAGAGTTGTCACGTGAGGAGTATCGGGTCGATGACGTTAGTATTGCGACACTTGGATCTAGGCCGGCGTCATACCGTGCTGGGGTTGTGGTAACCTTACGAGTGACGGAGCGTCGAGTTAGTCAAATCAGTGGATCTTGACAGCGTTTTACTGTGTTGGGCTTGTGGTAACCTTTCGAGCGACGGAGCGTTATATGGTACTGATAGCTGGGGTACGTTGTGACCTTGCGAGATTTTCAGTGTATTGTACTGATAGCTGGGGTACGTTATGACCTTGCGAGATTTTCAGTGTATTGTACTGATAACTGGGGCACGTTGTGACCTTGCGAGATTTTCAGTGTGCTGGGGTCCTTTGGATTTTGCGAGCGTATGCCCGAGCTAGAGTTGTGTGGACTCTGTGTGTTATGATCCAATGTGGTACTAGTCTTAGATTTTGGATACTCAGTCGGGTTGGGTAGAGTAATTTGTATATCTTTAGTTTATACTTTAGATATATGTTATTTTATGACATTCAGTTCGAGCAGGAGAATACGTGGTACAGAGTTCGTACACGTATTGATCTCACTGAG
>CM071873.1:21273580-21296850 GCA_036759665.1 Gynandropsis gynandra
AGGCGGCCGCCGCGGTCGCCATTTACAACACTGGTCCTGACCGCTCTTATTTCGGAATAAATTATTTATATTTATTTTATAAATGCGTTTGAGCGATGACACGTGTAGCCACCTCTTGGAGGTGATGGTGGACACTCCTAGTCCCGAGGTTGTTCCGGAATGGGGGTGTTACATACCTCCCTTGGGAAATACCTTTTCTTCATGATTTGTTGTAGTTCCGGAATATTAGGCCATCGTCTCTTTTCTTTTAAACTCCTCCATCTGTGAAACCTTTTGCATCAGAGACTCCTCGTCCACCATCGAAGCTTTTCCTGATTTTGGTGGAATCGTGCTATGCAGAAAAAACTGCTCCAGCAACAGGTTAGTTTTTTGTGTCTGGTATCGGATCTCATCCATGCCCTTCTCCAGTGATGTGATTCTCGCCACATCTTCATATCTGAGTTGTAGCTGCCTATCCACCTCGGATCGATGCTTAGCTTGCATTTTTTTGAACTATTTCTTCTAGCGCCTCTATTATTTTTGTTGCCATTTCTATTGAATCAACTATGCTCTGATACCAAAATGTTAAGATTAAGAACACAAAGATTCAAGGAAGTTTTGTATATTACTGATAACAAAAAAAACAAATACAAATAGAGGTATTTTCGTGAGGACCTCACCTCGCCACAAGTTCTTCCTTTTCCCCAAAATAATACTTGATGCCCCTCTTCCTTTTTCTTACCTATATATATATAAGCAGTAACGTTCTGGTATAATATTTCCCTATTCTCTACCCATTGATGTGCCTCATTGTAGCTGTTGCAGGTTACAACAGAATCTGTTGAATCGAATCTTCCTTAACGGCCTTTTCTTACACTTGTTCTTCAGCTCCCTTTTCCTTATGTGTGTCTTGTTTATTTTCTCCTTTTCGCCCTTTACGCTTTCTCCTGGAGTATTGAAATAATATAGGAGGGTGGGAGTCTTCACACGTATCATAGAGTTCTTGAAATATGGTCTTACTTAGTGGCTTCGTAAGAATATCTCCTAGTTGCTCATTAGTTGTAATAAACTTTATTTCAATCAGCCCCTTTTTAGCTTATACTTGGATAAGATGGAATCGGATGTCTATGTGCTTGTTCCACTTATGATGCACGAGATTCTTGATCAATGAAATGGTGTATTTGATTTGCATGTGTAGTGTTGATTTTCTTACTTCTGAGTTTGTAATCTCAACAAGAAACCGAGCCAACCAACTAGCTTGACAACAAACAGTTGCGGCGATATTGTGCTTCACAACTTAATAAAGCCACAAACTTTGTTTTGTCGACTATCAAATGATTGGACTATTTTCGATCAAGAAGATGATTCTCGATGTACTCTTTCTAGTATTAACATCACCGGCAAGATCACTACCATTAAACCAATTAGATTTGGTTATGACATTTCCACGGTCGGAATAGGGGACAATTCCCTCCCTGAGAACTATACTTGATAGTTTTCCCTCATAACCTTTCTTGCATAAAATAGGCCCCAACTTATCGTTCTAGTAATGTATCGTAACATATGTTTCACTGTTGCAAGATGATCCTTGTGTGGCTCTTCCATGAACCGACTTACATATCCAACAGAAAAAGCAATATTTAAGCAAATGTGTACCAATTACCTAAGAGTTTCGATGATGCTTCAGTACATGGTTGCATCCACCAGTGGGCTTGTGATATCCTTATTGAGCTTTAATCGTGGCTCCATCGGCAATTGACGAGGAGTACACCCTTCCATTCCTCCCCATCACCTTGTTGATTCACTTCGATTCCTAGATAGTAATGTAGTAGATCCAAATCACTCATTTTGAACATACTAGTCATCTATGTTTCAAATTCATAATGTTGTTATTGCCACATGTGATCACTAAGTTGTCCACATACATGCCTAGCACTAGCCTCTCGGCTCCATCTCCTCGACTATAAAATGCATGTTCTAATGGACATTTTATGAATCCAAAAGACATCAAACTTTCTTTTATCTTTTGATTCCAAGTTTCAGGTGCTTGATGAAGACCATACAAGGCATTGTGAAACTTGAGTACCTTGTACTCATTTCCTGTACTAACAAAACTCGGCGATTGCTCCACATAGACTTCCTATTGAAGATCTCTATTAAAAAACGCTGACTTAACATCCATGTGATGGACAGTCCAACCTGCATACGCAACAAGTTCAAGGAGCAAACACACTGCTTCTATGCTCACCACTAAAGCAAAGACCTCATCATAGTCAATCATGTGACGTTGTGCGTACCCTTTCACAATGATTCGTGCCTTGTGTTTCACCACCATGTTGTGCTCATCCCTCTTTACTTTTAACATCCACTTTAGTCCTATCACTCAATGTCCATGAGGGAGATCAGTAAGTTTCCAATTACGATTGTCTTCAATCAACCGTAACTCCTCCATTATTGCTTTTTGTTAACTTGTGTAATGTTTTACTTCAACCAATTACCTCATGTAACCATCATAGCTCCAACTCATGCACATCATAACCAGGTATCAGTATTAACCCAAGTATATTATCCAATGTGCGGTATCATAGTGGCTCACCATCATAGTCTTCATCTAGCTCTTCTCCTTGAAAAATTGGTGGTGACACAAGCTTTTTTTGTGTTATTACTTCGGAGAGTGTTATCAAGTATGTTGTGTTCGTGAATCAGAATTAGGTGTCGATGATCCAACTGAAACTAGTTGTGACAGAGATGGATTAGCTATGGTCATGGTCTAATTGTACTCTGTGTCCTTATGCCAGAGCAGAGTTGCAAGTCCATTTTGATGGACCCGTTCACATCTTGTTGTTCCTCGTTGTTCCATTTCCACTGAGTAGATTCTTCAAAAACCGCAGTCTGCATTACATGAACATGTTTCATAGTTGGATCTTAGGCACGAAATTTCCTTGATATGGGATCATATCCAACAAAGATCAACTGATAACTTCTATCCTCCAGCTTATTCTGGTATGGCGTCGTTGTTTTGACGTGGACAATGCACTCGAAGGTTCGTAAATGATGTACCACTGGCTTTTTCCCACACCAAGCCTCGAAAGGATTCATCCCTTGAACTCTCTGTGTTGATGAACGAATTAAAAGGTATATGACAGTCGTGACCATCTCTCGCCAAAAGTAATCAAGAAATCCTTGCGCTTTGAGCATACTACGAGTTGTTTCGATCACCATGGTAATCCTCTGCTCTACTATATCATTTTGTTGTGGGTAATATGGTGTTGTTAGCTCCCAACGCACGCCACGATCAACACAATATTATATGAAATCGGTGGAGGTGAACTCTCATCCCCAGTCTGTACAAAGCATTCCAAGCTTCTGACCTAATTTGACCTCTGTCGCAGCTTGGAAATATCTAATTGCAGTCATACCTTGATCTTTGGATGATAGTAAGGCCACCCACATGTAACGACTACGATAGTCCACAAGAAGCAGAAAGTATTTCTTTCCACTCGGTGTTGTGGGTGTAACGGACCACAAATGTTTCCATGCACTAGCTCTAACAAACTTTTAGCTTTGAATTCGAACTTCTCCGAGAATGATGATTGTTGTTGATTGCCTACAAGGCATCCTTCACAAAGCTGATCAACCTTCTCAATGGTAGACAACCCTAGTATCATCTCCTTTTGAACCATCCTTCTCAAAGTCGGGAAGTTGAGATGCCCAAATCCGGTGTGTCACTTCCATGCATTTTGTGCTCTGAGCTTGTAAACCCATTGGTTTTGATATCTTGATACGAAGCAAATACCAGCGGTTTGGCGCATGAGTGACCTTTGTTTGTAATCTTCGCTCGGGTTCAGGATTTTGCATGATACCACTGTTGATCACCACATGGTATCCTACTTCATCCAACTGTCTCACACTTATGATAATTATGGTAAGTTTTAGAATGATGTAAACACTGGTAAGAGCTCGTTACTCCACATTTTTGCAAGGGAACAACACAGTGTCGCTACCTTCGATTCTTGCAGCAGAATCGTCTCCAAATTGCATGGTAGCTCTCGCCATATTGTTCAGATATATGAACGTCGTCTGAGATCCTATCATATGGTCAGTTTCTCCGGTTTCAACTATTCATTTCTCACCATCATTCTCAACCTACCAATCGAGATGAACCAGTCTTTCTTCTCGACAGGATAGATTTTTATTGAACTTCTGATGAGGATGAGACTCCATCCGAGACACCGACAACACAAGATCTAGTCACCAGAGCTAAAGCTAAGAGGATGTAAAATGTGTTTGCTCGATTGGTGGTGGACGAACTTGCTAAGACACCACAAGGGATCAAGGAACATCAAGAGAAGCTAATGTGACGTTTCTAAAAGTGGACAAAGTGGAAAGGAGCAAGAAACTAGGATAGCTAGAGACACTCGACCCTTGCAATGTTGTGCTCGACCCTAGTGAATCTGCTAGATAAGAGGCGACCGATGCGCTCAGTCTGAATAGCGGATCACTCGACCCGAGCAAATCCTCTGGACCAATGGAGCATGCGAAAGGTTTGATCGCTCAGCCCAAGTACTAAGGGAATCGATCGAGCATGGGAGAATTCGATCGAGAGTAGTTATTACTTGACTAAACGTACTTTAGTTTTTGTGAATTAGGGATTAAGACTTGACCATCCTCGACCATGCAGTTACATCGTTCGACCGAGCATTTGTAGTGATTTTAGTTAAATTATCTTATTTTATTTAGTTTCTATTATTATTTGGTCTCTGTAAATAAATTATCTATTGTATGACATTACTTAATCTCTATATATAGAGAACCTATTTTTTGGGAATTTACTTCAACTAAAGCTTAGTTTTGAACAAAATTGAAGAAGAGAAATTGAGAGAAAGACATCGAGTGAGTGAAAGAAATTGAGCGAAACACCTTTTTGAAAGATTGTGAGGTTCGTTCATCTTCTGTTCTTTCATCTTTTATGTTTTTAACTTCCTAATGTCTAGTTTTGGAAACCATCGTGACGAACCATGAAACACTGAGGGAGTCGCCCTAATATAGTTGTTGATGGATGAATTTAGATGCATGAGGCAAGAGATCACAACCGTAAACCAAAAACTTGGTCAGATGGAGGAAGCAATACATGGGAATTACCCAAAACAACCACGTAGGAGACAAAACGTAGCTCGTCATCCATACCCTTTAGACATGGATGATGAAAAGTATGTTGAGGTGTTTGACTAGGAGTATGATTTTCCTTTAAAGAAAAAATCAACACTTAGGATATTCATTCGATGATGACATCAGTGGCCTCAAAATGAAGATTCCGACATTCATTGAGAAGAGAGATCTCGAAACTTATTTTGAATGGTAATGGAAAACAAAGATGGTTTGTGAATTTCATCGTTACTTTGAACTAAAGAGGGTGAAAGTGATAGTAGCCAAGTTCAGTGATTACGCACTAGCGTGGTGGAATCAACTCGCACTTTCTCGAAGAGGACTTAAAAAACATGTATGTACCATCATGCGACGTTGATTCATATCATCTCACCATCATTGAGAGATCAATCGACATTTAGGGCGACTGTGTAAGGTAGTAAGAGCGTAAAAGATTATTACAAGGATATGGACTTCCTGATGATTTAAGCGAACATCGAGGAAGATCAAGATGCAAAAAAGGATCGATTTATGAGAAGCCTCAATCTCGACGTACAAGAATTATAAGGACATCACAAGCAAGCTAGAAAAACATCCACAGGAACACGAGGAACAAGAAGAATCAGATTCAGAGCAGATTTAGACAAGTTTGGACATATTCAATGACGAGCAAAACAATAAGCGTTTGGCTTGTTATTTAGACCAAGGAAAACATCATGGATGTGGGGCTGATCAAGACACACTTATTCAAGGCCCTATAACTCGTTCAAGGGCTAAGGAATTGAAGAAGAATCTCAATTCATTCGTTCAAGTCTTTCTCGCACCACAAGTCATATTTCTTGAAGTCTAATTCGATGAGACCTTGGACCGGCCTTTTATCACTTTAATCCAAGTCTTAAAAGGCCCAAGAGAAGCTGGTTCGTGGCATATGCTGAAGGTATGGAAGAGGTGTTGTTTGGCTAGTTTCATTATCCGTTTTTTAGAAAAACTAGTTACTATTTTTCTATTTTGTTAGAACTTCCTTATTCTCTCTAGACTACCTTTTATTTTAGGATGTTTCTTTCTATATAGCTCAAGGATACCTTTGATACTCTATTTATGATTTGTATTTTCATGCATGGAGGAAGAACACCAGTTTTTAGACATTTTTTTAGAGTTCTTCTCTGTGGTTCCTTTGAGAGCTAACTTTCCAACTTATCAGCTTATTCGTGGCATTCGCTTGACTTATCAAACACTGAACCAGGAGTGTTTATGGCGTCTTCACTGCATTTAGGGTTCTTAGGCCGAGGTTAGTGAGGATCCTAGGCGCTTAGAACCTAAGATTTTCTCTACGGGTTGTCTAGAGGTTTTAAACCTTTTCCACCACCAAAACTACCGGAGAATCGAGGTATCGGGTTCATATCATTTGATATCAGAGCCTCGTTTCTCTATTTCAATATATGCATATCGTTTCATCTTATTCATTTTCGTTTTGAGTCTTCTTGTGATTAAAATGATATTTCTTTATCGCTTTTCATAGTTTCTTCATTTCTACGTCTTTGAGTCTTCTATTTCATTTTTTCTCTTAGTTTTCTCAAGTTTAATTGTTAGCTTAGTCTATTATTTTGTAGATTCAGTCAAATGAAACAAATAAAAGGCAAAGAAAGAAAAGGAAAACAAACAAAAAAAGGAAAAGGGACGAAGGCTGAATCAAAAGGGAATCAAAGGGAATTAGCAAGTTCTATATTTTGTATAGTTTTCTATTATTTAGGTTTGAACTTAAAGCTTTAGATCCTTGTCTAAACGAACTCCTTTGACTTTTTACGAAGTTTTGCCGTCATATTACACTCTCATAGCTTGTGTAAGATTAGTTTGAGTGTTATTGACACATATTCGAGCAATTAAGTTCGTTATTTAGCTTGAAGAAGGCCTGACACAAGAAGAGAGGAGAGCTTGAGTGAAAACTAAGCGAAAACATTTTTCTAGTGGATTGTGAGGTTCTTTAATCTTCCTATTTTTTTGTTCTTTATCTGTTTTATCTTTCCTTCTTATTTGTGCAGGAAGAAAATCATGACGGATGACCCTAATAATCAAGCAAATCTGAATAGACCAGTTACTCAGATGAAACTTGATGCTATAATGGGAGAGATTAGAAGGATGTTTCGCATCAATAATGAATCGCTTGGAGATCGCTGATGTGATTAATCTCAAGTAATAATTACCTAGACTAACGCTTCCGTAATAATACGGATCATGTAGTACCAGAGTTGTAAGATAGGGAATCAATGCAACTCTAAAGCTAGTGAACTAATGAATAGAACATGTAAAATTAATAATTGATTGGAGTGTTAGTAGAGATGAACTAACTAATTAACGAATTAAACTCACTTAACTAAATATCACAGGTTTTGAGAGATGCACGATAATGAAATGAAGTTCTAACATGATCATTGGTCTTAGATGTTATCATGAGTTCAGGAAATTCAAGCTTTAATATTGGAACTGATTGGCGTAGACTTGTCCACTACCTTGCGTGTGTACTATCAATCTTTCGACTGCGTAATCTCACCCACTAGATGCATTAAGACTGATATCCTAATTCCTCGATCCAATTGATCGACCTTGCGTAGATTCTAAATCAAATTGAAATCCTAAATTATGGCTCAGCTCCAAAGTCTAATCCCCTGGCGTAGATTTATTAGACTTCTACAATCAATCATTCAAGTTGCGTGCAAGAACGAAAGTATTAAGAACAACCAATTATTCTGAAAAACAATCAAATACTAAAATCATTCATTCAGGTTGCATACAAGAATAAAAGCATTAAGAACCACCAATCATGAAACACAAGACTTCATTACATATCGGCAAAGCTCTTTAACCCGTAGCTACTGAACTACTCAGACATGGACTTAGAAAACAAAATGCAAAAGAAATCTATATTCAACATAGATAAAGAATGAGATTAATCCCTATTCTAATACCGATGTCTTCAATAGCTCCTCGCATTCTGAGTTTGTCGCCCCGTCTCCAACCTTCTGGTGTGCTACACTCTCTCTCTTGTTCTCCCGGGTGTGGTGTGTGTAGGATGGTGTGTATTCTGTCCGAATTCCTTCTGCCCTTTTGACCCCTACATCCACTTTCCTCTTTCATTTATTTCCTTTTCTCCTTCCTTTCCTCTTTCGCCGTCCTTCCCATTCCTTCAGCTTCAGCAGCCTTGTTTCCTTTTTATTGTTCCAACCGGCTGAAGTTTCCTTTTCTTGCAGCGGTTAGAACTTCTAATTCTTGTGAGTTTCTAGCTCTTATTGGTATCCGTTTCCATTCTTGTATAAGTGGCCAACATTTCTATCTTTCTTTTCCAGCCATATGGTTTCCGTTCCTCTTCTCTAACCATGTTTCCTTTTTGTGTAGGCGACTGACCATTTCCTTTTTGTTGCAGCGGTTGGATTTCCATTTTTGTTGCAGCGGTTGCCTCTTCCCTCTTTCAGCAAGCTTCCATTTCTTTCTAACCGTGCCCTCCTAAGAACTACTCCAGCAAGTTTCCATTCTTGTGTTTGGCGGCAGCATGTTTCCATTTTGCTCCAGCCATGTATCTATCTGTATTCCATCCATTCTTGTTTCTATTTTTCTTCTTCAATTCATGATCCTTAGTTGCTGACCATGCATGGTTGATAAGAGAGTGGTTTTTGCCTCACTTCCTCATGTTTGTATCCCCAATATTTCATTTTCTGCAATAACACGAGAAAACGCTAAAAGAAGACTAAATGATGCTTAATGCTCGGTAAAGTCTAAATGATTCAAATGATATAATGACTCACGAAGGCGATGACCAGCATTCTATATCAAAATGAACCCAAAACTCCTTGATGAGAATCTCATTAGAACTATAAAATGACCTCATTGCTATCAGTTGCTGCTTCGATAAGTCTTTCGGAAAGATTTTCGGTAAGGTCAGTCTAGATAAGAACAAGGGACAAGTAGTACCTAAGAAACCTGAAACCATTTTGTGTATTAACATTATTTGATTTTATTCTAAATTGAAACCTTTAGGTATGTATGGGGGTGTGTACCTCCGCCCACTAGCACTGACCAAGAACCAAGACGAATGTAGTTCGAGGGACTCATGAAAAAGTTCTTCATATCTTTATATTCATAAGTGAAGAACAAATATTTCTTTTTTTTAATGGTTTTTTATTTATTTGATAACAATCCATCAAATTTTGTATAAGAGTTTGATCATTGCTATCAGCTAGAACAACATCAAATAAAAATTTGAAAATTTTGATTTCTTCTTCGAGTGACTCATTATGGCGAACGTTGGTCGTCGCCTTCGTGAGTCACTCTATCATTCGGCGCTTGGTCAGTGCCAGTGGGCGGAGGTGCATTTTTTAAACTAACTATGAAAATGAACTAAAATACTATAACAAAATAGACGTTATCAATCGCCTCGATCGATTTGAAGCGGTACACTAGCACCTCAACGAGCGCGAGGAGCACCTGTACAACCTCGAGTGCTACTTAAACGAGATGAGATTGCACCTCAAGAAGGAAAAAGAGGTGAATATGAGGTTGAGGATGAAGACGAGTAGATTGTGGTTCCTCAACCACGACGCGCGAATCAACAACCTGAACCAAGAGGTAGAGAATATATTGATGATGATATCAATGGCATTAAGATGGAGATTCCTAACTTTGCAGGGAAAACCGATTTTGAAGCTTACTTGGAGTGAGAAAAGAAGACGGAGTTGGTGTTCGAGTGCCATAACTACTCCGGATTGAAGCAAATAAGGCTAGCCACAGCCAATTCAGTAACTATGAATTTATATGGTGGGATTAGCTCGTTTACTCAAGGAGACATATTGGAGAAGAGGTTGTTATGATGTGGCGTGCATTGAAGGCTCTCATAAAAGGCATTATGTGCCTGAGTACTTCTATGAAGAGATTAGAGATATTTTGAGGCATTTGGTGCAGGGTTCTAGATCATTGGAGGACTATTTTAAGGAGATGGAGACACTTATGGTCAGAGCTCAGACCCGAGAAAACCTATGAACCACCATGGACCTGTTTCGAGGAGGCCTCAACTTAGACATTGGGGAACAAATGGAGACTCGTCACTGCATGGATTTGGAAGAATTTCTTAACCTAGCCATCATGTTTGAGTGAAAAATCCAATGAAGGAGCAAGCAAAATCGTTTTGGGGCTGGTCATCAAGCCAACGAGCAAACTACAATAGAGATGATTGCACAAAACCACGCACTGATCGTCCTTATGTGCGAGACGAGCGTTCTAAGTATCGAGATGAACGTTCTAGTGCATGAACAGTTGCACGGATTGAGCCTAATCAGACCAAGAGAGGCAAAACAGAGACTTCTAACACAAGAAATCGTGATATCAAGTGTTTTAAGTGCTCCGGTGTAGGCCATTATGATTCAGATTGCCCAAACCAACGTACGTTGATTATTCACGATGAAGGAGAGTATGAAACCGAGCCTGAGAGTGGGGGAGAATCTGATTATGATGCTTTAAATTCTGATGAAGAATGATATGAGCAAGCACCCATGAGAGGAGAGCTTTTGGTGTCACGAAGAGCTCTTAACTTGCAAGCCAAGGAAGATGCAGTAGAACAACGGAAAAACATCTTCCACACACGAGGGATGATCCACAATAAAATATGCGGCATTATTATTGATGGTGGGAATTGTACCAATGTAGCTAGTTCATCAATGGTGGTGAAATTGGGGCTTACTACAACTAAGTATCCAAAACCATACAAGCTACAAATGGCTTAATGGTAGCAGAGAGACCAAAGTGCATCGCCAAGTGAAAATACCATTCAATATTGGTAAATATGAAGATGAATTGGTGTGTGACGTGGTTCCTATGCAAGCTGGTCACATATTGCTTGGAGACCTTGGAAACTCGACGTGAAAGCTCAGCATGAAGGGTGTAGCAACAAGTATTCTTTCAACTTCAGAGGCAAGGCCATTCGATTAATACGTCAAACCCCCAAAAAATTCTATGAGGATCAGATCTAAATGCTTAAGAATGAAAAACAACTATTGGAGAAGAAGAGCACGCTTTCTTCATGCGAGCAAGTGAGATTAAGAAAGCTTTGCTTTCTGCTCGTCCGTTGATACTTCTCAGGTACCGTGAGGTATATCTGACCCACTAATCACTCTCTTCCTTGCCTAGTGTTATTTCTAACCTTTTGCAGGATTACAAAGACTTATTCCCAGAGGAGATTCCCAATAGATTACCACCACTCAGGGGAATTGAACATCACATCGATTTTGTTCTCGACTCTTGATATAACTCCTTTACATTTTTCTGAGCAATCTAATATGATTGGTTTAAGGAGGGCTAAGTTTGTTAGATAGGTCCACGAGAAGGAAAGGGCGAATATTGAGCAATGAATAGAGCAATATGCGAAACATGTGAACAAGAGACGAAAAGAGATGATCTTTGAACCCGACGATCTGGTTTGGGTTCACATGCGGAAAGAAAGGTTCTCTAACCATAGAAAATCCAAATTGATGCCATGAGGAGAAGGACCATTTTGTGTGCTTGAAAGGATTAACAACAACGCCTACATGATCGAGCTTCCATGTGAGTTTAATGTGAGTGGTACATTTAATGTGGCTGACTTGACTTGTTTTGATGTAGTGAAGCTGATTTGAGGGAAATTATTTTCAAGAGGGGGAGAATGATGAGGACATCACAAGCAAGCTAGGAAAATATCTACAGAAACACGGGGAACAAGAAGAATCAGATTCAGAGCAGATTTGGACAAGTTCGGACAGATTCAATGACGAGCAAAGTAATAATCATTTGGCTTCTGATTTGGACCAAGGAAGACATCATGGACGTGGGGTTGATCAAGACACACTTATTCAAGGCGCTATAACTCGTTCAAGGGCTAATAATTTGAAGAAGAATCTGAATTCATTCGTTCAAGCCTTTCTCGCACCACAAGTCATATTTCTTGAAGCCCAATTCAATGAGAGCTTGGACCGGCCTTTTGTCACTTTAATCCAAGTCTTAGAAGGCCCAAGAGAAGCTGGGTAACTCCTACATTTCTTGGCCTTTGCTGAAGATTTGGAAGGCTTGTTTTTTGGCTAGATTCCTTATCCGTTTTTAGGAAAATTAGTTACTATTATTCTGTTTTGTTAAAACTTCCTTACTCTCTAGGATACCTTTTATTTGGGATGTTTCTTTCCTAAATAGCTCTAGGATACCTTTGATACTCCATTTATGCTTTGTATTTTTCATGCATGGAGGAAGAACACTAGTTTTTAGATATTTTTTCTTGAGAGTTCTTCTTTGCGGTTCCTTTGAGAGCTAACTTTCCAACTTATCGGCTTGTTCGTGGCATTCGCTTGACTTATCAAACACTGAACCAGGAGTGTTGTGGCGTCTTCACTGCATTTAGGGTTCTTAGGCCGAGTTTAATGAGGGTCTTAGGTACTTAGAACCTAAAGTTTTCTCTACGGGTTGTCTACGGATTTTAAACCTTTTCCACCACTGAAGCCTACCGGAGAATCGAGGTCCCGGGTTCATATAAAAGACCACGTGGAAACTCACCATTATATAAACATACACGACTTGGTGCATCTAGCAGTAAAGATCGAGAAGAAACTAAAGATGAAGGGAAAAGCATTCCAAAGGTATCGTAACTCCTCTAACAATCGGTCAGAGGTTAATCGGTTTGACAAACCGAAAACGGGACTCAAGGCTGAGCAAAAAGTGGAGGCTTCACGACCCAAATCAGCAGGTCCTACCGAGACACCTCTACAAAACAATGATACTCACAATCTCAAGTGCCAAGGTCGAGGATACTTGGGATTTCGAATAAAAGAAAGGTCATGATTATACGGGCTGATGGAGGATATGATACAGCGTTCGAAGATGAAGAGCCATCAAATTAAAGGAACATACCTAATTTGGATGAAGAGATCAAGGACGAGGTTGTAAAAGGTGAGTTACTAGTAGCTTTCATGGATTAGTTGGTTGGAGAGGTCTGAAGCTCTCATGGATTAGTTGGTTGGAGAGATCTAAAAAGATTTCAATACCTTGGTTGCGCTCTTGACCGAAGTAATCAAGAGGAGCGTCATGTTCCAGTGCGGTTAAACTCAAGAGAGGGTCTACCAAACTCTAAAAGATAAATCAACACAAGCTCCCTTACTGACATTATTTGATTTCACTAAAATGTTAGAAATTGAATATAATCCATCAAGTGTAAGAATTGGAACAGTGTTGATACAAGAGCATAGACCAATTGCGTACTTCAGCAAGAAACTCAACGAAGCATAGTTAGACTACCCAGCGTATGATAAGGAGTTATACGCATTGGTACGAGCACTCTAGACATGACAACATTACTTGTGATGCAAGGAGTTCGTGATCACATCGACCACGAATCACATAAACATCGCAAGGGACAATAGATATTGAACCGTTCATATAGGTCTTCCCATACATCATCAAGTATAAAAAGTATAAGGAAAATGTTGTTATTGATGCACTATTCTGGCGTTACACTTTGCTTTCTGTAATAGATACAAGAGTGTTCGATTTCGAACACATTAAGGATCTCTACAAAACCATTATATTCAAGTCGTGTGAGAACTCCGTAATAGGTAAATACTTTTGTGTCGATGGTTACTTATTCCATGAAAATAAGTTGTGTGAACTTCAAATTTCTACTCGGGATTTATTGGTTTGTGAGGCACACGGACGAGGACTAATGGGGCACTTTGGAGTGGTCAAGACTTTATATGTATTAGTACGAACTCTCTACTAGCTTCACTTGCATCGAGACGTCAAGCGCATTTGCAGAAGGTGTGTCACATATAAGAGGTCAAATCTTGGTTGCAACCCCACAGTATGTACTCACATTTACCTATTTCAAGTTGCCCATTGACTAACATTTTCATGGACTTTGTGTTAGGTTTCCATCGGTCTAAATCAAGACACGATCATGTTTTTTCCGTAGTTAACCATTATGGCTCATTTTATTTCCTATCATAAGACTAGTAATGCACCGAATGTATTCTTTAAGAACATTGTACAATTGCATGAAAATCCTAGGATTATCGTGTCTGATAGAGACATTAACTTTTTTAGTTATTATTGGAAATGTTGTGGTTCTAAGTTAGGCACCAAACTTTTATTCTCCACTATCTATCACCTTCAAACCGATTGACAAACAAAAGTGGTTAATCAAACTTTCTTGACCTTATTACGTGTGTTACTCAAGAGAAATCATAAAACATGGGAAGCATGTCTACCCCATGTCGAGCTTGCATACAATAGGGCAGTTGATAGTGTTACTCAGTTTTCAATTTTAAAATAGTGTATGGATTTAACGCACTTACAGCATTAGACATGGCCCTTTTACCGTCGTCAAAGTTTACTAACCTTGATGGCAAAAAAAGGTCGAGTTTGTGAAATAGATACACAAGAAGACACAAGCCAACATCGAAAAGAAGACAGAGCGATATACCAAACAAGCAAAGAATGGACAAAATAATGTGGCCTTTCAACCCGATGATTTGGTATAGATTCATTTACAGAAGGAAAATTTTCCTCAACAGCGTAAATCCAAGCTTATGCCCTGCAGCGAGGGACTGTTCAAAGTGTTAAAACACATCAATGACAACGTCTAGAAGATTGAGTTACCTGGTAAGTACAATGTTGGTATGACTTTCAATGTTGTTGATTTGGCTCATTTTGATGTATATGATGATCCTGATTTGAGGTCATATCCTTTTGAAGAAATGGTGAAAAGGGTGAGGCTTCGTCCGAGACATCGAAAAACATAAGAATCGACCACCAAAGCTAAAGCTAAGAGGAAAAAGAATGTGTTTGCTCGATTGGTGGTGGAAGAACTTGCTAAAGCACCACAAAGGCATGAAGAGTCATCAAGGGAAGCTTATATGATGTGCCTGCAAGTGGATGAGTTCGATAGGAACAAGAAGCTAGGAGAGCCACAAGGGCACAACCTGCTCGACCCGAGCGAACCCGTTGGATAGGAGACGGCAGATGTGCTTAGCCCGAGCAAAGGATAACTCAACACGAGTGAATCCTCTAGAAAAATGGAGCATGTGGAAGGCTTGATCGCTCAGCCCCAGTTGTTGTTCGATCAAACATACTTTAGTTTTTATGGAATTAGAGTTTCAAAATTAACATTGCTCGACCGAGCATTTGTGCTAGGTTTACTTAAGTTTTTTTATTTTATTTAGTTTCCATTATTATTTTTTTTCATTTTATGACATTATTACTAAGTTTTGATTAATAAAAAAATGTCTTTTCCTGATAATGTTAGGGATTTAGCTTCGAACTATTGGAGAGACTCTAGGTTGTTCACCTGCTTATCAACACTAGATCAAAAGTGTTGTGGCGTTGTTCGTTGTGTCTTAGATTTTCTGATCGAGTTGTAGTCAGGGTTTAGAATTGTCCTTTTTTCGTGAAGTTCTAGATTCTACAATAGGATTGCTAATGGGTTTCATTCCAATTCAATCTTCCTAACAATAGAACTTCGTTTTAAGTTCATATCAACTTTGATGTCCCCGAGATTGAAAGTCCAATCGACGAGCTTTGCTGGAGTATATGCGCATGATGGAACGATGTGTTCGCCAGGCTATGACGATATCATGAAGGGAATCGATGTCGTAGAAAGGAGTCGGTTGGCTGGAATTGAGAAGTTTCCAAGATTGCTTGCATCACCAACACGGGATTTTCTTCTTCTTAGGCCACATGAGCTGCTCATGTTTAGAAGGCTTTAACCTACAATTTTTGCCCCAATGACCATACTTCCACAATTTCGACATTGATCTTTTGATTTGTCTTTGTTTTAAGACGTTGAGCCTCCAGTATTAAGCCCATTGTCTCGCCCCTTCCGTCGATTTTTGTTTCGCCAACTAGAGCCCTTTGAGGAACCATCATGTCTGTGATCCTCTTTTCTTTGGCAAGTTTCCCATTCTTTATCTATCAAATATAGTTTCTAACCTCCGTCACGTGACAACAAGCTCAACCTGTATTTTTCTTCAATAGCACGAAGTCGACCAGCTACCTCTTCTACCAAGACAATGGTGAGATCTAGTAGAGTCTTAGTAGAGATGGTCACTTGTTGGAGTCGAGTCTCACCACCTCGACATCCATCATTGGCTCACCGAGAGCTCTAAGGTTCATCACAAAGTTCATGATCCTCATGGTGAAATCATCCATCGATTCACCATCTCAGAACCGAAATTCATTGAACTTTTGTCGGAGCTTCTAAGTGTTTTCTTTCCAGTCTCGATCTACACCAACTCGCAAAAGCCTTATAGATTCTGGCGCCTTCTGAGTTGTTTCTTTCACAGCTAGTGTTGCATACATTTTCTGAGGTATCGCATGAAGAATCACTGCCAATGCGAGTCAATCATCTTGGTACTCATATGTACCAGGCTCCACAATCTCTGGACTTGTAGGTTGACAGGCTTGTAAGTTGACACACGTTACCAAAGACCATTCTCAAGAATTTGTCCTTGTTAGCATCGGAGACACCAACACAAATCTCCTTGACTACTCGATGGAAGAGTCTCTGGTGAACGTCGCCAATCGAGATGTGGACCGTTTGCTATCTAGATCCAAGGATAGCACCACTGTACTTCAATACACAAACACTGCTATAATACCAATCGTCTAAACTCCAAAAAGAGAAGAAAAGATACAACTTGTGTTGTAAAACTAAGCCTTACCGCCTTTCTGTGTGATTCTTCTTATTTATTAAAAATAAAATATTAGCAGACTTTTATTTAAACCATTAACTAAAGATTAATTAAATTACAGACTCAATCAAAAAACAGAGATAAAGAAATAGAGAAAACACTTACGTACAAGATTTAATCAGACATAATCATGACAATTGTCAAATAACTTTTATACGTAAAAGATTTACCTTCCTTTAGATAATACATGGGATTTTCCCTTATTAAGATAAATAATACGATTAACATCTACTAGAGTTAAAAACTTTCCTACTCTCAATGTTCCAAAGTTGTTGGAACAACAAGAGGTGTTGTCTGAATACAAACAAGTTAACAAAAACAAAGCATAATCCACCGAGAAACTAACTTCGAGTCTATGTATGTGAGGAGCTCTTGTTAAGGTGCGTACAACCTTTTTTTCTTTCAACTTGGATTAGATAAATTATACTTGTTGGCTTACAAAGCCACAAAATTTTGTATGACTTAAACACGAGACATGCCAAGCTTGCGTTCAAACAATCGGCGGAGAAGATAAACCTGGAGGACACTTGCTCCGATCAATGCCGCTGACTCGAACATTGCCTTGTGCACAGCTCTTTTGCTCATGTTCTCGTTCACTGCATATGACTAAACAGTTAAGCTGAATTCGAACGATAAATCCATTTGTATGATCTTAACGCTCTTGCATAGGTTTGTTTGAACTGCAGAACATGATATCCAAACGAAATGTTTGCAAATTTTCGTGTTTCTAGAGAAAGAAAGTAAAGCTTACGCTTGAACTTCGAGATTCAAAGTAAGTTTTGATATGCATTTTTCGGATAATCATGTTTTCAGAATATTTTACATTTGTAGATATATACATAATTACCTGAACAAACTACTAATAGAGACCACATTCTAATCGCATACGGTTTTGTTTATCCTTGTTAGCCCCTAACTTAACAAATCTTGCGGCAATTCCCAGGAAGTTAAAGATTCTGGATGTTTTAAGTTAAGGATTCTGTTCCCAAAACCTAACTTGGAGATCAAAATGTAGAGGAAATATCTACAATTTTGGCAGAGAGT
The DNA here is from genome assembly GCA_036759665.1 of Gynandropsis gynandra. Taxonomy (NCBI): domain Eukaryota; kingdom Viridiplantae; phylum Streptophyta; class Magnoliopsida; order Brassicales; family Cleomaceae; genus Gynandropsis; species Gynandropsis gynandra. The sequence continues at coordinate 21,291,496 of CM071873.1, forward strand.
GCAAATGGATGAAACGAGCAAAAGAAAAGTTACCGATAGCCTGACGGTCTGTCTGAGCCTCCAACCAATGTTGTTCAAATTGAATGTTGTAAAGAGCCTCCTCCAATTTGGATATTTGCTCCATCAAGGGTGTAAAATGCTCTGCAGACATTCACATCAGAACACCCTCAGCGGATCACTCAACGTACAAAGAAACCGACCCATTGCTGAAGAGATCAGCCCAATAAAACCACCAAAAAACAAAATAGAAAATAACAGAGAAAAATTGAATAATCTGACCATCTTTTGCATGTTGATCGTAGTATGCAAAGTGAGCGAGTTGTACATCGAAATCAACAGTTTCATGATAAGGAGACCTGTTGGTGAAGCAAAATTTGTAAACCCCTTTCTTTTGGACAACAAACTCATACTTGCCGCTGGTCTGGTCTCGGAAGTCATGCACTTGTTCACCTGTTGGTCCATGAATCTGATCAAATCAAAGGCGTTCAATGTTTTAGCTACTCATCACGAACCATATATTAAGATATGGGAAATTTCACTTGCATTGAGATGTCCAAGCACAAAAATCAGAATTTTATTCCAAAACAGAGAGCTTGAGAACCCTTTTAAATACCAGACGCACAAACCATTTGCAGACATAATGCAAACACCAACACAATGAAATAAGTCCCCTTCTTCTTGGAGTACTAGGTATATTACCTCAAGATACAGATACATATATACACGTAAACATATATGTGTTGTGACTATGTCTAGTTCAGCATTTTTCACCTGTTATCTTTTATTAACACTGTAAACAAAACACAAGCAAGAGAATAAGTGTACGGTCTAATCTACCAAATAACGCCAGTTAAATTAGCTAGAAGTCAAACTACGAGGCTCGACAGTTCATGTAATTTCTGGTCCAATTTTGATACAGAAAGCAGTCCATCTATGGGCACAAGAAAAAAAAGGGTTCAAAGACGCCATTCGTCATCAAAACCAGCCAAATAGATAGGCACAATGAAACAGACGTTCCATAAAATTGTAACCCGTCAGCTCCGATAGACGCTCAAAGAACCCATACATGAAACACCAATAACGTCAATTCCCATAAACCACCACCAATTCATCTAAATTCCAAATATTTGAGAGATTGAATTCAGTAAAATGGGAAAAACAATCAATGATAATCAGAGAGATAAGACAAAGATATACCACAAGATCTACACCATCCGCGTTATAATGCCACTGGGAATCAGCCTTAATGACGACGAACGAGGTGTGAAGCGTATCGCCTTCGTACTGGGCCTTATGGGAGAAGCACTCTTCTCTGTCTATCACGAATCTAATACCCAACGTAACCTGAAAGCTCCATAGAATCCCTAATACTACGACTGTAGCCCTCAAGTCCATCTACAAAAACAAAATGCATGAAAAAATAAATAAAATCCATCATTGAATCGTAGACGAAACCCAGTTACAGTTTCCGAAACCCATTCAATCGTTCCCAAAATTGAGTCCAATGAAGTTAAGCTTCGGTATGGGGATCGAGAGCGAGGAACAGACCTTCAAAATCAACAAATTCAGAGGATAAATTAGGGAAGTTCGGACGAAATTCGATCGGGTTGCTGAATTGCCGGAATTGAAGTGATGGAGAATCTGAAAAGCGGCGGAGAAGGAGCGAGTTTCGTCCAAGAATCGGACACGAAGTACTCTTGTTTAGACGGAAGCGCAGTTTCGTAATCAGACAAAACAAAAAAAAAAATAGAAACGACGTCGTTGGTTAATACATAGCTGTTTGGTCAGCGTTCTTACGTGGCACGCTATCATTGGAGCATACATCGCCTTTAAGCCATTGAGACACTGCCACGTCATTAACTCATTATACGTTGACCAAAAAGATAAAGTAGAAGCTCATGATTCCAATGTAGAAAGGTTTAATGAATTTACGTAAAGTATTTAATAGGCTAAACTGTCTATTTTCGTCAATAATTCTAATTTAATCTGATTCTTGACTTTTATCTGATTCTTTTAACTTTAATTTTAATATTCCTCCGAGAATCCATGTAAAACGGATAATCCCATTAATTTTGATCTTTCATTAGAATTTTTCATTAAAATTAATTTTGTCATATTCCCAAATCATTCAAATTTCGACAAATTTCATTTGCCAACTAATGTTAACATTCCACTAAATCTTATTAAAATTCTAATCACTCAATTTTAAAATTCGAAAATAATAACTTGAAATTCAATAATCATAAATTAGACGATTTAAAACAATTCAAAAATAAATTTCAAAAAATCTAATATCATCAAGACAATATTTTGATTTAATGTAATTTTTATTGTGGATTGTTTTAATTATTTAATTTATAAATTTTGGATTCCAAAATAAGAGTTAAAATCAAATTTTAGAGTTACTAAAATTTAATAGATTATTAACATTTAGGTAATATAGAAATATTTTCACGAAATTCAAATAATTTAGAAGAAACAGAATTAGATATAAATTTTAAAGGAGAAACAGATTAAATTAAAGATCAAAATAAAAAAATCGGAGTAAATAAATTGATATTTGAAATGGAGAAAATTAGACTAAAACATTATTTAATAATTTGAGCCAAATAGAAAGAGTGACCAATTTACACAAATATCTGATTGTTACAAAAATTACATTATAAATGTTGTCTCATCTCAAATATTAAATATTATATTGTAAATTAACCTAAAATACGAAATTTTAAAATGAATTTTTTATAGTTGGATTGATCATTAAAAATGTTAATGATGGAACGGAATGTATCGGACCGGAACGACCGGTTAGATATCATCCTATGCAAAAGAATTTTCTAATATGAAAACACAATTCTTCAATCAATTTACATTAAAATTATATATATCAAAGTTCTTGCAAAAGGAGGCTTGTGGTGAAACCACCTAAGCAAGTCCTTTTTTTAAACTAATTTTTTATTAAATATAATTATATTGATCATTAATATAATTAAATGACTTAAAATTTTTAAATATCTCTTTTAATATCTTATTAATATCCATAAAATTTTTACATAAATATATAAGAAATCTATATATATTATACAAATATAAATATTTAAAATATTTTTAAATTTATTATATTTAATCAAATATTAATATATTATTTATAACTATATATTTATATAAAAATCTATATATAAAAAAAAGGATAAAATGGAGCATTCTCCTTGCGCCACCTCAACAGCATTTAAGAAATTTTTTATGTTTAAGTTTTATTTACAATTTATTTAAACATTTCAATAATTAATCTTCATTATAATTATGAATTAATTACATTCATATAATTATAAAATTATCATTACATTTAAAACTATAGTGAGATGATTTTTTGAAAAATTGGTAAGAAGTTATTTATATATAATTTATTTTCATTTTTTATTATAAATTAAAATTTAAATATAAAAATTATATATATCAAAGGAGGATGCATGCTCAGGCTGCCACCTCAGCAAACATTCCCCTTTAATTTTATTTTTTATGTTTAACTTAATTACTATAAAAATTATTACAATTACTAATTAATACATTAAATTGTTTATAATAATAGTATTCATAACAATAATAACGTATTTATATAAAAATAATACATATTCATACAAACTAAAATAAAATAATATTATCAATAAATTACGAATATATATAATGACATCATTAGTTGTACATCATTATATATATAATATATATTATCTTATCATTAGTTCTAACTATATATAATATATTAATATCATAGGATTAATCACACTGAAATCATTCAACTAAAAATTACAATTATAATATATACACACTATACCATACACACATTTACAATTATAAACGTTTAATTTAATTTAATTTTCATTAAATACAATAATCACTTTAATATATATACAAATAATTAATTTTAATTATACTTTTATATAATTAATATACATTTATATGCTATATATACATATACTATATATATATACTATATATGATTATTAAAGTGATTATATATATACTAATTGTATTTAATATTGTATCCACATTAACTCATAACTGTATAATACTTTTATATAATTAATATACATTTATATGCTATATATACATATACTATATATATATACTATATATGATTATTAAAGTGATTATATATATACTAATTGTATTTAATATTGTATCCACATTAACTCATAACTGTATATATAATATATATAATATATATATATTAGTTAATACAAATTAATTAATTAGTTAATACAAATTCTTACGTTATGTTTACTCTATATATTAGTTATGTTTACTATATATATATATATGTTAATACAAATTAATTAATTAGTTAATACAAATTCTTACGTTATGTTTACTCTATATATTAGTTATGTTTACTATATATATATATATTAGTTAATACAAATTAATTAATTAGTTAATACAAATTTATACGTTATGTATAATATATATATACACAAATTATTAAAGTGATTATATATACTAATTGTATTTATATTGTATGCACATTAATTAATTCATATTGTATGTATGAATGCAAATTAATTTATACGTTATGTATAATATATATAGATATATATATACAAATAAAATAATTGATTACTACGCCTGATTTTCTTCTCTTTTGCGGTGGTCTTACTGTGAAATACCTAGAACTCAGTTTCTGGGTTTCGTTGTTGATTCGTGTGATTCGGTTGTGAGTGATTTATGGAATGTGATCATGAGATTTTCATAGTTTAAGGTCGTGGTTGATTGTGAGTTTGGTTAGAAAGGGAGTCAGGAATTCACAGAATAGGGTTTTGTCAAATTCTTGAGCTCTGTTTTTTCTGCTCTTCGTTGTGGCATCTGATAGATAAAAGGAGATGATTGGCCCCCCTGGAACTATGAGTGGGTTAATATTGAGATTAGGGCAGTGTGCTTTTGCTGCTGCATCCATTGGCGTTATGATTTCTGCTTTTGGCTTCTCCGGTTACACCGCCTTCTGGTACTTCCACCCTCTAGAGAGTTTTGTATGAAATTAGTTCTTAATTCGTTGTTGAATCAATTAAATGTTGAGATTTGTTGATTGTGGAGTATATCTTTCAAAAACTGTAAACTTTTAGGGTTTTATCAATACCCATTTGGGGATAGAAGAAACAAAATTAGGAACTGGATTGGTAGATTGCTACAAATAATTAATTAATTAATACAAATTAATTATACAGTGTGTATAATTGTTCTAATAGCCGAAAGATTTGGAATGATCCAGAGCTGGGCCTGACAATGTGAGGACCATATGTTCGCATTGTATCCCTTTAACGTCAGCATACATCTATATTTTCACAATTCTATCTTGATGTGGCA
>CM071873.1:21298355-21315252 GCA_036759665.1 Gynandropsis gynandra
CGCTCACCCTACCTGCCTCCCGGATTGTCCCCCCCCCTTCATCGGGCCATTTTCGTCTGATGTTTCCGTTGCCCCGCCGGTCTGCCGCACCGATTTCCCCCTCCACGTCAGCATTAAAAAAAGCTATCGACCCGTCTGCAATCTGGGGTTAATGGAGAAGATGAAAGGTTGCTCTGGGCTCTTTTTTTTCTTACGTTTATTTTCGCCTCCCTCTCACTCCCTCTCACTCCCTCTCGCTCTCTCACAGACAACCTTATATCTTCTTAGTTGTCTCTTCTCTTCTCCTGTCCATCTTCGATTGTCTTCTCCTCTTCGCCGCCTCCTCTCATCTCCTCTTCGCCGTCGACTGTCCTCCTGGTAAGATTAATTTTAATCTTAATCTGAATCTATCTTCCATGAAGTTGAATATGTCTACCGTGAAGTTGAATTTGTCTTCGGTTCATCGTCGTCGTCGTTCTCCTCTTTCTCTTTGTTTTCAGTGTCTTGCCGCAAAAACAGAGACCGAAGAACGTCCATATCGCGGTATACACTAAATCACTGTAGATAATCTGGAACTCTCTGTGTATGCCTAACTATGTTGTTTTCTCAGCATATGGTATTACGTAAGGAACCATCAGCTTTCGGGCTATCTTAAAATGAGTTTGGATCGGCATGGCACAAGCAGATACCTACGCTCGCACTTTTAGTAGGTTTGGATGATCAAATTCTGAAGCTCATGTTTAAAGGGACCCTTTGTGTGTGTCTAACTATGTTGTTTTCCCAGCATCTAGCATTACATAAGAAATAATCATCTATTCGGGTTGTCTTAAAATGAGTTTGGATCAGCATGGCACAAGCATATACCTAAGCTCACACTTTCAGTAGGTTTGGATGATCAAACCCCTAAGCTCATGTTTTAAAGGGACGTTGGCAAATGAAAGTTTTGTTTCAATGTTGTGTTAGATCATATTATCCAATGTCTATTGTCAATATTGAGAAATATTCGATCGTTGCAATCGAACGATAAGAAAATGTTACAAAAATATTGCATTCGGTTTGGTGTGTTGGGAAAATAAGTCTAGAAATTTTTTGTTACATTGGAAAAATGTTAAAACGATATCTGCCAATAAAAGCTTGCTGCATTTTTCGCTTCATCTTCCCCTAAATTTTTTATGTAGGAATTCAACTGTTTCTTTACCTAGATTGTTGGGTTGGCTAAACCCATGAATTCGAGTTAAGATGTATAGTGTTGAGAAATCTTCATTGTATCCTCTTCCTTTACGCTTTTTTGTGCGACTTCCTTTCGACCCCCGTCGGCTTATCTGAATAGCTTTATCAAGGATGGATTCTTGATGATCTTCGTCGGCTTATCGCAATAGCTTTATCAAGGATGGATTCTTGATGATCTTCGTCGGCTTATCTGAATAGCTTTATCAAGGATGGATTCTTGATGACATCACCAACAAGGTTTTTTCTTCTTCTCTCCCGTTCTTTCTGTTTCCTTAAATGTTTTCAGGTTGCTTTATTAAGATATATTTATCTCTGAAAACTACGGTAAAAAAAGTAGGGATTCTAGATTGTATATTTACTTTTAGTTCATGTTTGTCGGTATTCTTCTAATGAATTTTATTTCCAATCTGTCTTCTAAGCCTCTAAGACTTACAATCTTCGTATTTCATATTTGACTTAAAAAGTTTGGGATTTGATAGATTTGCATATGCAGTTTTGCAATATTTCTCTATAGAAGGAACCTCCTAAGAATGGTGACACAGGTACCTGCAAACTCTTATAACTGTTCTGCTAATCTACTCAGTGGTACTCACAATTCTCGTTTTAAGTATCCAGTAGAGGTTTTTACACAACTAATGCCTATCAAGGCATTCATGTATCTATATATTTTTATGAGTTTGAGTGATTTTTTTTGTTTTATTCCTCTCAGGTAGATTACCTTTCGAGATATAATGTCTTTAGAGTATTTCAATACTACCCTCCACGTTAATGTCTAATATGAGATTTCTTACGAACAAAAAGGTAACTAATTTAAATTCGAGCCATTGTGTTTTTCCCCAAAAAGAAATTGGAATATCAGTTATTGGTTGTATAACATTAGTATCTTTTGCTTAGTTCCTCATATTTGAACACAAACAGATTGAAATTTCGAACCGGTTTGTCAACTATCAATAAGTGCAGTTTCAAGCTTTCATAACCATTAGATTGTATGATAATTCAAGTACTTGATAATTCTACAAACGAAGACAATGAGTTCTTTTAAACTCTGCTAATGCTTTGTTATATCATCTTTTTAGGCTTTTACAACTAAAGTGTGTGGAATTGATGTATGCTATGTGTGGTCATTGATGAAAAAACATGATCTTTTTAACATACACATCCATAAATGAAAAAATAAAGGGATAAACATAAGGTTTGAGATCCGACACAATTGAAATGGATACAAAGCAGGAGCTTTGAAAGCAGGGATGTAGCATAGCTATGTCAAGATATGCCACTGGTGTTAGGCTTTGAAAGCAATGATAAGTGTTTTATGTTTTGTTCATTTAGATACCTTCTTTGTACACTTTAATGTTGTTGTTGTTTGGTGTTTATAGGTTTGGAATGAATCCTATTCTTCATGTTGGTCGCTCCCGCACACGTTCTCTGGAATCTATCTCAAGCCAGCGATGGTTTTTTCCCCTGCAATTTGATTTCGTCCGGTTTTTACATTGTAAATTCCAACCTACCAATTTTTTACCCCTTAAACAATTCCTCCATTGTTTGTAATAATATGTATTTGAAACTATCATTGGATGTTATTATCTAAAAAGAACGTAGAAACTTCATGATAATGATCTAACGTCATCAAGAACATAAATATTTATCATGATAATTGGATGTGTTGTTTTCCAGAATCATGGATGAAATTTGATGATAGCTATCTAACGTCTCAGTTCCACTACCGTGTATTAGCACCTTTCAATTTCCTGCATAGCCCAAAAAAACTTACCAAAATAATGATGAAAAATTTCTATATAATTCCAAGACTGAAACATCTACAAAATTATCCTTTCAAATTAGTTTTTCAATTGAATTGTAGATAAAAAAAAAACCCGCGCATCGCGCGGGTCAAATTTCTAGTGAAAAAAAACACATACGAGCTTTGAAAGCAGGGATGTAGCATAGCTATGTCAAGATATGCCACTGGTGTTAGGCTTTGAAAGCAATGATAAGTGTTTTATGTTTTGTTCATTTAGATACCTTCTTTGTACACTTTAATGTTGTTGTTGTTTGGTGTTTATAGGTTTGGAATGAATCATATTCTTCATGTTGGTCGCTCCCGCACACGTTACTGGATTCTATCTCAAGCCAGCGATGGTTTTTTCCCCTGCAATTTGATTTCGTCCGGGTTTTACATTGTAAATTCCAACCTACCAATTTTTTACCCCTTAAACAATTCCTCCATTGTTTGTAATAATATGTATTTGAAACTATCATTGGATGGTTTTTTAATTCTTATGTAATGACAGTTCAAAACCTTACGCCTATGTAGTGTATTTTGATGTAATGTTATATACATCTATTTGGTTGTGCTAAATAATTGTAGATAAGAGCTTGTGAACTTTTCTTATTTTAATATAATAACGGTTCTAAACTATATGGATATGTTTTAGCATTTTCTCATGTAATGATGTATATATCTATGCAATCTATATGCAATCTAAGATCTTGAAGGATAAAAATACATATTATTAAAACTTAAATTATCATCTACAATATAAAATTAACTAATTAATGATATATTATTATCTAAAAAGAACGTAGAAACTTCATGATAATGATCTAACGTCATCAAGAACATAAATATTTATCATGATAATTGGATGTGTTGTTTTCCACAACCAGGGATGAAATTTGATGATAGCTATCTAACGTCTCAGTTCCACTACCGTGTATTAGCACCTTTCAATTTCCTGCATAGCCCAAAAAAACTTACCAAAATAATGATGAAAAATTTCTATATAATTCCAAGACTGAAACATCTACAAAATTATCCTTTCAAATTAGTTTTTCAATTGAATTGTAGATAAAAAAAACCCGCCTAGTTAGATGCAATAAAGTTACCTGATGTTAGAAAAATATGGTACACAAGTCTCCTTGGTTATGATGCTTTATAATAAAAAAAATCAATTTAGATATAAACTATATATATATATATATTAACTCAAATATACACAATCTTTTTTTTTTATAAAGAAATATACACAATTGTATCAACAGTAATTCTGCCATACGAATTACAATTATATATTTAACATATCATTTTTATAAGATGGTATATAAACTGATGATACGGAATAGCGTCTTTTATAAAAGATAGAATATAACAAAGAACAGATTGTTTGAAATAAAAAGGCAACAAGAGAAAACATGCTGAGTTACTTCAGGTTTCTTAAAAGAAAGATTTACAAAGGGGTCATTACATACATATATATATATATATACCTCGGTTACCATGTGGCGTTTTCATGTTCAACACTCAGAGAAGAAAGATCATTTCACTTGAAGAGATTCCTCATGCCATTGAAGAGCCTTAGGGCCTTTAGCTCACCGCTTCGTATATCTCTCAATCTCCTCCTCAAAATCTGAGTAACCCACAGAGTCACGAATACATCTAACAAGAATCTCGATGCATCTTATAGATTCTTTCATATCATAAACGTTAAAGGATCCTTACGTATTGAGCACGGTACAATATTCTGCGTTCACTGTTGCACAAGTCTACCGCCAGTTGCTTCAGAAACAGTCGTCTGTTAAGCTGTTTTGGAGATGTTACGTCCAAATCCATTGACCCACTTGCCTACGAGATATCATAATCCAAAAAAAAAAAACCATTAGGATGCTCACGAGTGAGTAAAAGATTGACACAAACCTGTCTGATCAATGTACCTGCAAGAATTTGCTATACTTTGATATGCTGATTTCGCAACTGTCCAGGATGAACTGTAGAGCTTCCTCCTCAATCTCAGGATACTTTAAATCCTTCTTTCTTGTTGACTTGTTTGAAGCCGCAGCCGCCATCTGAGAGGAGACAACATTTAGAATGGATGTAACAGGAGGAACCACATGATCTGGTTACATGGTTATGACAGAAAACCCAAAACCTCGTCAAAGCGGTTTCTCATATCCGGTGGGCTCACAACTAAGTAAGCATATGCCATTAGCTCCAACGGCCACCCTGTGACTCTTATTGGAAAGCACTGAGGCCTGCCGCAAATAGTTTTGTACGGACAAACAAAACACGAATGTGTTCATCAGGAGGATTCTAGAAATATGTGACAATGAATTCAGACGAACGAGTAGATGCTTACGTGGACAACCCATGTTTCCTTAAAGCATCCAACTTTTCCTCGTAGCACTTATCAGTTTTCCTAAGTGATACCGAAACCTCAACTGAATCACTGGGATTGGTTCCTTCCCTGGGAACAAACCCATAGGATAGCAACAGCTCTCCATTAGATTTGTTGCCGTACGATATGAAAACCTGCATGAAGCCATGTAACAAAACCAATTGGAGAGATAACACAAATCTGATTCTTCAAAAATCACCTTGATTGGCTAAAGCGATATCGTTAAGCGCATTCTTGTGTAACACTAGTTTATCTTGAACCTCTTAAGCCCAAAACTTATCTTTCCTTACATTGAAAGATTGCTCAGAGTAGTCATCCAGACTCAGATTAGGTTACATTGAATCGACTCACGCAGAAGTATATACCTCCTTAGTATGTTATTGACATTGGATTGTTAGGTAGGATGAATCATATTTTTTTTACCTGCTCACCTGGTTGATAAGGTCGATCCGTCGTAAAGACAACTCCCTTTGAAGACTTATCATAGTCCAAGAATGTCTTAACCTAACCAATAAAAAGATTGGAATATGTTACTAACATAAGTGAACCATGTCCATTGCCAGGAGACTATAGAAACCAATGGATCTTACAAAACTATAAAAACATACCTCACAATTATGATTGAGCATATCTGCCCATGGAACTAGGGCAAATCTTCCATCCATCGATGGCAACCGTACCTACAATTCATGGGGTTAATCAGTGTAACTGACCCATATCAGGTAAAAGACTGCAGAAACAGAATATATCGACAGGGACGAGTGGCTTCAATGCAGCAAAAATGTTGCTACGTAATATAGAGACATGATGAGCTTGGTATTCACGTCCGGATTGTGGATAAGTATTTTGCATAAAGGCTAGCCTTTGCAGAAAAGCTTCATGCATGTATTAGACAAGAAGCCCCAAGTTGTCATAGTCTAAGACACTAATTTAGGATGAAAACAACAGAAAAAGAATTGACAAACTATTGCGGGTAGAACAAAGTCTGCTTACCAACCGTGAGAAGAGAATACCGAAGGACCATCTGAAAGTCTCAACATTAAAAACCTGCCAAAAAAAATGTGATATAAACTGATACAAATATCAAGATCATTTGGTGTATGCACTGGGTTCTACCCTCAGTAAATGCAGATATGACAGAATGGATCTACTAAAGATGGTAAATACAAAAGTGTATATGCTCAGCGAGAGGACTTGGAAAAATGAGAATGGAAAAGTCTATAAAGAAGGATGCAAACCTCCTCAGGGAATAGATGAGGATGCTTGGAAAATATCCTGCTCCTTAAATCGTCGTAGCTGGAAAAAAAAACAACATAAGATGCAGCCAAGAACAAATTCGGAGACCATGCCCAAAACAAGTGCATTGATTTTCTATACAAAAACAGCAACTGCAAATGATGAACTCGGGATAACAAGGTAGCCAAGAAAAGCAACCAAGAATATCCATCGGCATGGAAAGGTGAAACAAAAATAAAAATAAAAGAAAAGAGTCTCACGTTCCAAGAACATTCGTAATTCTTTCAATTGCCCGTTCTCGGATTTGTGAAGCTTCCAAGTACCTATCCAGCTCCGAACGAGTCCTGAAAAGATACCAAAAAAGCTGTAGGAAGAAAAAAAACTGAGAGAATAGCCTTTCATGTGGAAACAAAGAACATGTCCGAAGCAAAGCTCCAAGTACTATGGAATTACCAGTATAGTAGTGAATAAGGCTGTCGTGGTAGAGCAGAGATATAGTTATTCCATCTGGAATCGTTTTGAAGACTTGCTTCGCTTATAAGATACGTAGCAAGTAAAGGCCAATCTGGCACATCATAACGCTTCATTACTTCACCCGCCTCGGGTTTGCTCCATTCCTATGACCCAGTTTCCCCGATTATGCAAATTAACATAAGGCGATTACGCACGAGCAAAGGCAGAACTGAAGCATTGGGGTTCCAAAAGGTCTAACAGTGACAGACTTTTAGCATACTACAGTTAGAAAACCTAATATTTGGCCGATTACAAATATTCAAATATTAAGGATTTGGTTTTTTCAAACTCCTCAAACTTCCCAAGAAGATTAGCAACATTCCCCGATTACCTAGAAAATCGAATAGTGAACTTACGGAATCAGCGGTGATGACGAGAGAGGGAGGGACGAAGAGCAGTTTCTCTCCCTTTCTGATGTTCTTCGAAGCTACAAGGCCTCGCTCTCCGATGTCCACTTTATCGATGGCCATTTTCTGCGGAGGAAGGCCGGAATCGGAGAGCCATCTCTGAAGAGACGTCGCGTTCTCCAGGGAATCGACCTCGCAACCCCATGATATCTCTGATGAAACATCCTCCACGGAGGCCCGTCTTATGGTCTCGCCGGCGGACACTGAGCAGTGCACCACCTGACGGCGTCGCGCCACCGCCGGTGACGAGAAAGAGAGAGTGAAGTGCTGATGGCGGAGCATGTGATATGGAGAGAAAATTGGGAAGAGGGCTGATTGCAAGACGATGGAAGCTTCAGCCATGGTGAAGCCAGAGAGAGAGAATCTGGGAAGAGGATAACTGGCTATGGACGACTGTTGGCAGTTTTATTGGGCTTTGTTTTGAAGTGACGTTGATCAAAAAGTTACTTATAAAGTTATTTTTAATAAAAATAATTTTTTATCATATAAAAACATAATTACTAATATATCTTTCTCATTTATTAGATACAATTTTTTTAATGCATTGCAATAGAATATCATTTTATTAATAAAATTTTTTAAAAATAAAAATATACCTTTTATTGAACAATTAAATTAGTTTATTATTACTATTAGTAAAATTATCATATTAAAAAAAATATAAAAGTAATATATAAAAATGAATTTTGTTGAAACACTAAAATAATAATATTTATAAGATTATTAAATAAAGATGAGTCCAAACGGTTTTTTCATTAATAAATTTTTATTTTTGTATTTGACGCATGGAGAAACCAATTTATTGATTCTTTATATTTATTTATGGTCACCATCGTCATAAATTGTGTAAAGCCTCCTGTAAACTCCTTTAATACACCTTGAGTTTATAGATTAACTCTTATGTATATCTATTGTCTAAAATTAAAAATATTCGATCTCGACGATGATGTCATGCTAATAAGAAATAATAAGATGGTATGGAGTAAAATGTATGATAATTTTATGTGGGAAAATGATGAAGGTAAGAGGAGTTTAAATAGATAATTTTTTGCCCGATTAAGGACGAATTACGGACCATGACTAATATTTACCGATGATTCGTCTCTAAAATATTCCTAAATCTAACGGGTTCCCGTCGGAACACACACGTCTATAATTTAAGGGATTTTTTATTACCAACGTCTTTTCCGTCTGCAAATTTGCAGACATGCACTTTTATCGTTCGTAAATTTAGGGATGGACATTTCATTGTCCGTATATTTGTGGACAGACACTGCTATCTTCCGTAATTTGTAAGGTTCATTCATAAGGTTTGTCTACTTCTATAAGGAGAGCCTCCTAAACAGTGACAATTCAAGAAAATCAAATATGTCTTGTGCTAATTGAACTTTAAATGGGGTGGATGTCAACTCCTTCATGTTAACTAGCTTTACATAAGAACCTCTCATGGAGCCCATTAAAGTCACCTTGTTGCTTGAGTGAGTAAGCATTTAGAATTGTTGACGACGCCCAAGGACCTCAATTCACGTTAGAAGGTTAAACCAAGAAAAATTTTTTTTCTCTATTTGCGTTTATGGTGGATATGTTTAGAATTCTCAATTCCTCGCTCTTAATTTTATCCATTTTTTTATCACTATAAAAACAGGAAATTTCCGACGGACATATCCGTAGGAAATGGCTAGATTTTCGTTGAAAATGACCATTTCCAACGGATTTGGAGCCATCGAGAATCAATCGTTAAAAATATGTATATGTTACGATTTGCAACGGTTGTGCAACGGATAAAATTCGTTGATACCTTTCAACAGAGTATAACGAATATATCCGTTGAACATTTGCAACAGATGCCCGTTACAGAAGTTCCAACGCATTCCCATTGGAGGATTGTAAGGGTGTTCATTGGAAGCCCGTGATAACAAAAATGGCTGGAAGTTAAATAATTTCAACGATACCCGTTGGTAAAAAATGAGCTATCAACGGATACCCATTGCAAAACACTACTAGAAAATTCAATATTACAAACGGAATTTGGGGACTGCGAGTTCCGTCCCTAAATTTGGAGACGGATTATACAGATTTAATTATGCGTCCCTAATCCATCCAGATTTTTGCGTACGGATGAACCATCCCTAATTGGTCCGTAAATACGAACAGATTAGAAACGGATGATTAGGGCGTCCCGGATTAGGGACGATAGAGCATGGGCGTCCGCAAATTGGGGACGACGCGGCGGTCGTCCCTAATCAGGGACTTTAAAAAACCAATTTAGGGACGGATTCGAGACGACTCTCCGGTAACTATTTTCTTAGTCTGTAATCCATCCCTAATTCGTTTATAAATAATCTATTTAACCCCTCAACCATTGATCCGTTTTTCATAAGCAACTCACATATCTTTCACCACATATCTTCTTAGTGTTTGCGATTATAATGGTATCTTCATCAAGATCGAACATTTTCGTTTTTAGACAATGGATGTACAGAAGAATTGATCCAGAAACTCAAGGTGTATCGAAGGAGTTTATAGAAGGCGTCACACAGTTTATGAAAATGGCGACAAATCAACAAGTTTACAAATAAATGAGTACGTTGGGTTGTCCATGCGTCAAATGGAAGAATGAAAATTTTTTAAATGAGAGAACTGTTTGGAAGCATCTTTATTTAAGAGGTTTTACTCCGAATTATTTCATGTGGTTATCTCATGGAGAAAATTTTGCACCACGACCTAGTAATGTTGTGGAAACTCTAGTAGGGGCATCATACATCATGAAGTGTTTGAGTCTTCTCAAGATGTAGAAATGAACCCTTATGTGGAAATGGTGCAAAATGTATTCCGTGACAAAAACGAAAATATCGAATTGACGGACAAACATGCACACGAAGCAATTGAAGGTATGTGGTTGATTTTATTAATATGTAGTATGAATAACATTTGTTAAATAGAATAATAATATTTTCATGTTATAGGTATTGGCCTATTCTTCCGAGATTTATGTGCGAGAAATCTAAGTATGGATGTGGTTCGTCGACTGGAAAATAACATAGTAACTATATTTTGTAATTTGGAGAAGACTTTTCCACCATCATTCATTGATGTTATGGAGCATTTGACAGTTCATTTACCACACGAAACCACATTAGGAGGTCCAGTTCAATTTCGTTGGATGTATCCGTTCGAGCGATTTATGTTTCATCTGAAGAAAAAAACCAAACAAAAAGCTCGTCCGGAGGGTTCAATTGTGGAACAATACGTGAATGAGGAAATATCGTTCTTCACTTTATACTACTTCGAGCCACAAGTTAAAATGTGGACTAGAAATCCAGACATATGTTTTGATGGTGGTGTGACGTATTCATATCCAGTACCAGATGGTCTCGACATATTTTGCGGAATCGGTCAATCTGTTGGTAAGGCGAAAGATATATTGTTATCACAACGAGATCTCCATATCGCATATACGTATGTTTTATTGAACTGCAAATATCTACAGCCTTTTGAAAGGTAAAATCCCATAACTATGATTATCACAATGACAATTTTGTTTATTTTTGTAATATTTATAGAATTTTGTTTCTTTTTATATAGGATATTTGATGATATGTTAAAGAATACATATACGAACATTGATGATTCTCAATTACAAGAACTTAAAGAAAAAGTTTTCTCTACATGGATCAGACAATATGTAAGTAATGAAATTTTACATATATAAATAAATAACTTTTATAATATTCTGACGATGTGTCTAAGTTTGTACATGTACTGCAGGTTGAGATGGACAATCACCCGTTGTGGCTACGAGATCTTGTCAAAGGACCGATTGTGAAAGTTATGATTTGATCTATGTATTTTACACGTGGTTATAATTTTCACACTTACGAACATGGGAAATTGAAGTCGACGATGAACTATGGTATATGTTAAATGTTTACAGATATTCATGTTAGACGGTTACGGATTATGTTAGACGACTACGGATATCTCGTTTCGATCCATCCCGTCCCGTCCCGGCATATCATCCTAGCACATCGTCCCGTCCCGGTAAATCGTCTCGTCCCGGCAGTATGTCTCGGAATTGCGGACGGATGAGCTCGTCCGCAATTGGGGACGGTCGTGATGTAGCCATCCCTTATTGGGGACGGCTAAACCGCAGCGTCCCCAATTGAGGACGATCGTTATGTAGTTGTCCCCAATTGTGGATGACCGCGGCTTAGCCATTCCCAATTTTCTTTAAATTCCGATGGAATGCCTAACTAGGCATTCTATACGTGGATCTCTTCCATATTATATCAATTAGGTCTAATGGTGGAGTTACTCTCTATAGCATGTTTGTCAACAGCGTCGAAATTCAATGAAGTTTTTTACCCTTCATTGCAAGAAATTCAGGTGATTATTTCTTTAATCTAAATGGATATATGTATATAATTAGAATGATTAATTAACTGTTTCATTACATTGATCAATTTGTAGATGGAAGGCTTAGATCATACACTTCGCAACAGTACGATCCTTTGAATAGAACTGATACTATTGAAAGATCATCAATGGCGTATTTCCACCATCATTACTTATTTAAAAAAAATTGGGGATGCCCCATTGTCCGTCCCTAAAATTTAGGGACGACCAGCCATCTATCCCTAAAATTTGGAAACGCCGCATTGTTCGTCCCTAAAATTTGGGGACGATCCATGCCGTCCCCAAATTCCGATCGGCCTCGAGTCCTCTTTTAGTCCTTTTTAAGGACCATTTGCGGACTGCAATTTCCGTCGTTAAATGCAGACCGTTTGCGGACTGAATTTCCGTCTTTAATTGTGAACGGATTGCGGATGGATAACATTTGGTGACGTGCGTTTTCGGACTACCACCGGCCATCCCTAATCCGTACCTAAACCTATTTAGGGACGGATTAGGAACGGATTCTTCAGTCCCTAAATCGTGATTTTCTTGTAGTGAAAAGAAATGGCAGGAATTTAAAAAAAAACAATGGATGTCCATTGAAAGTTTTGAAACTTTTCAAAGGGCATTCGTTGAGAACCTAATGACAAAATTTAAAAAAATAAAAAAACAAAAATTAAAAAAAAAAGTTTATTCAAATTAAAAAACTTAATTTACTACTAATCATCTAAATTGGTAGTCTTGTCTACATCTCCGTGATCCCCAACACCTCGTGAAAGGGTTTCATCAGAGTCGATGATCGGTTTTTGTCTCGTCGTTGTTGCCCCTATCGGTGATTATGGCTGATACGCTCAACCGGTTAGCAACTCGACAATGCTCTCCATGTGATGCATCTTTACTCGAGTTTTTCGAAGCTTAGATTGTGTTACTTGAAGAACATCTTTCATTCCATGAAGAGCATCTTGCATTGAATGAAGTGTAGTGTCGAGATGCTCGATGTGTCGTTCTTGTGTGTAAATCTCTTGGACCGTGGGGGTACCGTCGTGAGATCCTTGATGATATTCTTTTGTAGCGAACCTAGACCGTATAGACGCCCCTTGTACGGTCTAACACAGTACAATGTAAAACACTTAAAATTAGCATATCATTTGAAAATATTTTATTTAAGTAAAAAAGTTACAATAACAATGATCTTATTATTTTTACCTCTAAATAAATTTTGTCTTTTTATAAAAGACTAAGATCGTCAAGAGTTGAACGATGGCTTGTGATTATTGTGTGATCTTCTTCGTCATAACTTTCACGGTTCATTTCGCCCGAGGGTTTACGAGTTCAGGTTCATCGATCTCTTCTCGACGATGAATTTCTTTTTGGCGTGGGTTTCTACAACCAGCTCAAGAAGAGTCGATTCTCTTCTCATCCTCTACATCTGTAACATTATAGTAATATAATCAGTTTAACAATTTTATATAAAAATAAAATTCAAATCATTGATTGAAATAACTTTTACCAATTCTTTCTTTTGTTTCGTGAATGACTTCGATCTCGAGGTATGGCGATGCGGAATATCTTCGGAAATCTTCTTATTGTATCGATATTTTTCTACCTTCTCTTGTTTTGCCTCGAAGTCCTCGGACTCCCAATGTTGGAAGAGTAGTTGAATACCTCGTCCGGTGCCAATGTCGGTTCAGCGTTCCTATTGTAATAGTTGCGCTTGGTATTGTTCATCATCAAGCACAATTGGGCTTGCATGTCATGCATCCAAGCTGTATAGATACACGATGTATCCTTCTCCTGCCATCTATATGCGTGCTGCAAAATTACATTGCAATAAATAAGTTTATAAATAAAAGTATATTATAATTTAAAAATTTAATGTTATATTAAAATTACTTACGATGAATGTACACCACCATCGGTGGCGTATAACTTCTGGCGTCACCTGCCAAGAATAATAGGGTCGATCTTGTAGCGCTTGGATGATATTGTTGTTCGTGTATTTTAGAATATCATCCATATCAAATCTGCATGTGAAAATCAAATAATTAGATAGTATTTATAATTAAATTCAATATTAATTTTGTTACTAAAATCTTATCATAACGTCTTGTTAGGACGTTCAGGGTCAATAATAGGGATGGAATGACTCGCGTCGAATCTATCGATCAATGCGTCTATGTCCACCATATCATCTTCTTCATCAAATATTGGTGGTGCCAATATAGGTGAAAGAGGCCGATATGGTGGTGGTGCCAAACTCGCCAACATTCCATCATAACCGATAAATCATCGAGCTCTCATTGTGTTTACGTGTTTAGAATTTTTGTTTGAGAGAATTTGATTTTTTGTTTTGAGATTGTGTTGAAAAATGAACTGTTCAACAGTTCAAATACACATATTTCCAACGGACATCCGTTGGAAATGCCAATCGGATGCCCGTTAAAAAAACATCACATCAACGGACGTAATTAATTGACATGATTGTTAGTTTCACAACGGATGCTCGTTGGTAAACCGTGTTCCTAAGGCAATGGACGACATAATGACTGTATGTCTCCCTTTCAACAAGCATTCATTGGAAATTGCAACGAATGCCCGTTGAGACACAAAATCGATGATGTAGTCGTAGGATAGTCATGATTACCATTTTCAACGGACACACATTGCAACAGAACAATGGATGTCCGTTGGCGTCTATCAGCGGTCATCCGTTGGCCATCTAAACATTGGAAACGGGTATCTGTTGCTATTTCTCAATGGATGTCTGTTGACAAATTGAAAATCTTGTAAATTTTCTAAGTATCGAACAAAATCTAATGTTTCAACGAGTTTCTGTTACAATATCCAACGGATGTCCGTTGAAACTTGAATATATATTGTTTAAAAAATAATTTAAAAAGTTAGATAAAGTTAGATATTACCATTACACAGTTCACATTTCTTCTCCGATATATTCTTCAATTGACGACTCTTCCTTCAATTGTTCATTGAATTTATTGTCGTGTTCATCTTCTACATCTTCCTATTTAACGCCTTCATAAACGCAGATATATTCTCCATCTATGTCAATTCTTGCGAGAATCTCTTCATGGTTATCTGTATCAATTCATCGTATCGGCTTAGGGTGATCGGTTTGCAACGGATCTTCTTTTTCATCTGTGCTTATAACTCCTCACGGCTTGATCTTTACTATGACCCACCATTCCTCTCTTCGACGTTTCAATGTTATTTGATATTGCAGATAACATACTTGATTTGCTTGATCTATTGTGATGAATGGATCATACTTACTATATTGTCGTGCCAGATTATATCAATTCATCCCCATTGATTTTTTCGTGTATCATGTCCTACGGTTGGATCGAACCACTAACATTTAAAAAACATTACCTTCAATCTAACGAGACCGAGATATTCCACCTATAGGATTTGGTGTAAAATATCGCAGAAATTATCACTCTCTATTTCACTATTAACGCAAACGTCAAAATTGTACGTGCTTCTATGTGCTTTATATGTTTGTTGAAACACAACATTGAAATATTCCAACGTCAACCTTGAAATTCTAACTTTTCAAGGGTCATCAGTTGGAAAGAAATTGCGGTTTTCAACGGTGTTTCAACGGATCAATGCAACGGTTGGTATTCATTGCTCGACCCTTGATAAATGCAACGGATATCAACGGGCTGTGATCGTTGATCATTTTCGGACATCTGTTACAATACGTTGAAAACGGTATCAGTGGACGGATCCGTTGATCCGTCCGTTGATACCTCGTTTTTTATTGAATTTATAATTATAAATTATTTTTTTCTTTCATTACATTATTATCCATAATTGTTAGATAATTACCATTTAAACATTTAATTATTTCAACACAATTATCTTGTTCAATATTGTGTCATTTTATTAAGGTGTATACTGTATAGATATTTCATGAATAACAACACTTTCGATACACATTTCTTTGAATAACTTCATGATATATTCACCAACTATCAATCTTAAAGAGTATTGTAAAAGTTGCATGCCAATCAGATGGTTAACCAGCGTCTAGCGGTTGGCGATTAGACACCAACAATTTATTTTAAAAACAAAAATATAATATTATTATTAATTATATATCATAAATATTGATATAATTTTTAATTATTAAATATATTTTTTTTCATTATGGAAATAATTATGTTAAATTATAAATAAATAAAATAAATTTAAATTAAAAATAAAAAATATTGAATAAAAATATATAAAACAAAAATACAATTCAATGCACAATGAAATAAAAATATAATCCATAAATACAAAACATACATAATAATATAAGAAAATTAAATAAATATGTAGGAAATAAATACATAACAATTGTAGAAAAAATGAGTTAATGAGTAAAAATAGATATTTAATATATAGTAATTGCACTAATGAGAAAAAGAAATATGTATTATGTTTTAAAACTTTTTTTAAATTAACTTTTCTAGCATATAATATATCTATATCTATACTAAAAGGTTTGCAGGGATGAACAGTGCAGCGTGCTGACGTGGCAATCGGAATGGCCGTTGGATGCAAGGGGGAACACGTGGATGGCTGCAATGGAGCGGGTTAACACGCGGATCACCAATCCGACCCGCGCGAGTGAACCGTTCGATGCAGCGCGTCTTCTGCACTCGCCGTGTCTCTGAATGTGGACCGTCCGATTGAAGCTTTTTTAAAAATCCAACCAACGGCCGGATTTAGTCACCGACAAATCATTTCAAATTTGGACCGTCCGTATTCCACGTGTAGGCCTGTTCGTCCGCCGAATTCGAGTTTAGGCCGGGATCTGACCCATTTGTGCGGCGGTGGTCGAGACGATGCGCGGCGAGACGAGGCGAGGCGAGAGGGACCGAGGCGAGGCGAGGCGAGGCGAGGGGGACCGAGGCGAGGCGAGGCGAGGGGGACCGATGCGAGGGGGGGTGGAAG
>CM071873.1:21315281-21340605 GCA_036759665.1 Gynandropsis gynandra
TTTTTTAAAAAAATTTATTTTATTAATAAAAAAATGTTATTAATGAATTATATTTGAAAAAAAATTCTAATAAAAATAATTTTGTACTGTATAAAAATTTAAATACGTCAAAAAAAATTTTCTTTAAAAACCGAAATTCATTTAAAAAATATACAATGATCTTTTTTTTTTAGAAAATTTCGATAGAAATAGTGTTGTATAGTATAAAAAAGAGTGAGGGTAAAAAAATTGTATAACAAAAAAAATTAATTTTTATTTTTATAAAATAAAATTTTGAATTTATTTTACAAATTATTGATGACGTTGCATGATCCGTTTATAAATTTAACATGACATATAAAAAATTCTACTGTATGTAATTGTTATTTTAGTTTCATATTTTGAATATTGAACTCTTTTATCTTTTATTTAAAATAAAATGTATCTAATGGAATTAAAAAATTATTTACATAAAATTGAAAAATTAATAATAGTAATTAAAAAGTTAAATGGAAGTATTTTTTTTAAATATATTTTTCCTTTAATATAAAAAAGTATCATTTTTTTCTTCAATTGTTATAAATAGGGTTTTAGCGTGGTAGTTATATAATATTAGATTTCGAATAAATCAACATTACTCCATTTTTGTGGAAACTAATTAATTCCATTTGATAATTTCATTTTTTGCAGCATAAAAAAATAGTTGGGGGTGGGTAAATACCAAATAACCGGAAATATCCGAGTTATCATTTGTATTTTTTAAAGAAAATAAGACTTTTTATAAATTACTTTTTAAAATAAAACTTAGTAATAATAATAATAACAATAATAATAATAATAATAATAAAATTATAAAAATTATTTCAAAAATATTGTTTAAAAATTATTAATAATTTTTATTTTGTTATCGAATAAATTTTTATTTTATTTGGAATATAATTTTTTTATTTTTAAATTTATAATAGTACTATATTATATGATTAAAGTTAAATCTAATATTAATTGAACGATACAAGATAAAAAAATGATGTCAACAATTCACAACTCGCGAAAAAATTAAATAACATAGAATATCTGAAGATATATTAGATATAATTTGATCAAAGAGTGAAATGAACCCTAATGGCATTTCCGTAATATATATTATCGTTTCAAAATAAAAAAAATAAAGAAAGACCAAAATTATTTATGTTAAATGATGTGGTAAATATACAACAAAAACGACAAATGCTATATACAAAGAAATATTTAATAATGTTTAGAAGTATTGTAAAATTTTATTTAAAAAAAATATTTTATTCAATTATATCAAAATACAATCACATAATATTTTTAATTATTAAAACAAATATAAAAGATTAATCTTACTCGCACGATGCGCCGGATCAATACTAGTAATATATATTAGACTACACACTTTTTTATGTCATTATTATTATCTTCTGTCTTTTCTTGCACCAAAATGAGTTCACATTTATGTTTTTATTTTATTTTATTTGTTGTGATTTACGTTTGATACTTTCTAAATTTGTTTTAAGTAATCTACTTCATGCACACATATATGTTTTACCCTTTTTTCAGCTAATCCTTCTATGTATCAAGCAACGCCAACCAAAATGGCATCGCCTTCAGTACAAACAAACTCGAAGGCGTCTCACTCGAACTTGTCCAAGAAAACAAATATGGTGAGAAGTGTCGACCTCAGCCTTACCCTTCTTCTTCAATACAGAGAAATCTAACTTTCCTTGAATCCCACCTTCTGCAGTCCATGTACTCTGTCCATGCCTCACAAACACCACTCGCATGGCCGCCTGTACCAGTGGCAACACGGTCGACGTATAAAGCTCGAGCATCAACCCTTTCTCTCCCTCAGTTGTGTCGTCAATACCTCATTCATGTGTGATTGGCGATGATCAGAATCCGAAGACGGGGACTAGTCGTCAATTAGCGATTAGTTGGTCGGGGAGGTGCCGACTAGGCAGTGTTCGACTATTAGATTCGATCATGGGTCTGACAGGTGGACACACAAACATTTGTTTTCTAGCGTTTGCATACGAGACGAAAAACAACTGTTAGAATCGCAATCATCCGTAAATGTTTCCAATTGTAAAATATTGATTCGCAAGGAATATGTTGTGATTGCGATTGCATTTGGTGATAATTTAACCAAATGAAAAAAAAAAAGAATCCTTAAAACCAATATAATCAACAGAAAATTATATATGCATACATACATATATATATTTATATATACATATTAATGTATGTTTATATATATAGATATGCATATATAGATAAAAATATATATGTATATACACACATTCACATGCATATACACATGTATTCATATAAGCATATATAAATGTATATGCATATATATACATGGTTATACATATCGATACACATGTACAATCATATGTACACATAATACATATACATTTATACACATATACAAATATATATCTGCATTCATAAAAATAGATATATACATATTATATATATATATATATTCAACCACAAAAATAAATTTATATACAAGTATATATACATTTATGTACATATATATATACGCATAAACATACATACATAAATAAATACATATACACGTATTCATATGCATATACATATATATATTCAAAGATATATACATATATATACACATTAATAAAAAAAATTAGAGATATACGTACATATTTACAAACACAAAATGTATGCATATATCTACATGTATATACATATACAGATAAACAACATACATACATATATAAACATATGCTTTATAAATTATTTTTGTATGTATATAATGTATATTTGTATACATATATGTGTATATATGTACATGTATGTATATTTACATGTATATATATGTGTATGTATATATTTTTAAAAAAATTTAATTGGTTTAAAAATATGTTAAAACTATAACTAAAACTATATGAAAAATTTTAACATTTTAAAATTTTAAATAAGTTATTTTATTTATATTAAACTTTTTGGTAATTTTATTCAAAACACAGTTACAATAGGTTTTTACCATTCGTTCCAAATCGCAACAATTTGAAATCGCTACAAAATGTAATGATTTCACCAGTCATACAAAATGAGACAAACTCACCAATCGCAAACAGAAACACCACCAATCGCAAACGCAAGTACAACAATTCTACCAATAAAATCTTGGGAAAAAGGCATATTACACCCTCAACTATCCTGCTTTACTCAAATTCCCCCCTCAACTATCTGACACAACCAATTCCTCCCTCATCTTACAAAATCCATCCGATTCCTCCCTTAACTATACCAATTCAGCCAATTCCCCCCTCCGTTATATAATCAGTATATTGGCGTTAACTGACCCGATTTTGACCCGATTTCGACCCGGTTTAATCGAATTTAACACGATTTTGACTCAATTTTGACCCGGTTTAACCGGATTTAACCGAATTTAATTCGATTTAACCGAATTTAACCCGATTTTACCCAATTTAACCCGATTTTACCCAATTTTAACCCATTTTCACCCAAATTAACCCGATTTCATCAAATTTAATCCGATTTCTATCCAAATTTAACCCGATTTTATCAAATTTTAACCTAATTTCACCCAAATTAACTCGATTATCGCCAAAATTTAATCCAATTTCATCCAATTTAACCGATTTACTCACTTTTAACCCGATTTACTCTTTTTTAATTCAATTTAACCTGATTTTCGATTTACCTCAAGTTCATCCAAAGTAATATAATTCCAACCCGATTTTACCCAATTTAATATAATTCCAACCCATTTTACTCAAATTAACCCCATTTCATCAAATTTAATCCGATTTTATCCAATTTTAACCCAATTTCACCTAAATTAACCCGATTATCGTCCAAATTTAACCCAATTTCCGATTTTATCCAATTTTAACCCAATTTCACCTAAATTAACCCGATTACGGCCCAAATTTAACCCAATTTCACCCAATTTAACCGATTTACTCACTTTTAACCCGATTTACTCTTCTTTTTTTTTAATTCGATTTAATCGAATTTTTGATTTACCTCAATTTTATCCAATGTAATATAATTCCAAGTTTAAGAATTCACTCGATTTAACCTAATTTAATATAATACCAACCCGATTTCGGTTAAATTTGGGCGATAATCGGATTAATTTGGGTGAAACGTTAAATCGGGTCAATTTGGGTGAAATTGGGTTAATATTGGGTAAAATCGGGTTAAATTCGGTTAAATCGAATTAAATTCGGTTAAATCCGGTTAAACCGGGTCAAAATTGAGTCAAAATCGGGTTAAATTCGATTAAACCGGGTCGAAATCGGGTCAATATCGGGTCGGTTAACGCCAATATACTGATTATATAACGGAGGGGGGAATTGGCTGAATTGGTATAGTTAAAGGGGGAATCGGATGGATTTTGTAAGATGAGGAGGAATTGACTGTGTCAGATAGTTGAGGGGGAAATTTGAATAAAGCAGGATAGTTGGGGGTGTAATATGCCTTTTTCCCTAAAATCTTATATCAATTTCTGCACAGCCTTCGGTCGTCAAACATCTAAGGATCGTAATGATTTTTACCCTAAACCATAAACACATTGATCCTAAATCTTTTAATGTTTTTATACAATGATTTTTATTTCAGTTTTATATTTTAAAACTATTTAAGAAGTTTAACTTTTTTTTTACTTCAACATGTAAATTCTATTATATCAAATCATCAACAAAAGATATATGATATCTTTTACTATTGTTTTTCCAATGTATTTCTAAAATCAATAAGTCACAATATATTAATTATAGCAATTAAGTCATTTTTTCAAATGACATATTTAAAAAATAGCAAATTTCGATTTAATACAAATAATATTTTTAGAGCATTCATTTTTATCAAAACTTATATATGAAATGCATATTTTTCAATCTTTTTAATATAGTCAAAACTCACTTGTTCTAATTTTCCATGCAACATATTAGTAGATTCAACAATATACGTAGAACAAGAGTTATTTCCAATAGAAATAATAAAAATAATTTTTAATACAAACATATTGTCATACAAATAATTCTTTCCTACAAAAATATCATTTTTTACTAATATTGTTTTATCACTCTCGAATATTTTTTTTATACCATATTCAACAAGCTACTAGAAACTAGATTATTATATAAGGATGAGACATACAACACATAATTTAAACTAAAACTTTTACAAATTTGAGTTTAAGAATTATTTATCATGATAGAATTATCGATTAATACATGTTCACCATCTGTGACATCATGAAATTTCTGGAAAATATGCTTTTGGGAGCTAAAGTGACATGTTGCTCTTGTGTCAAGTATTCAATCGATTATGTTCTCCAATAGGTTCTCCTCAACATTAACCTCCAGGAAAATTTCTTGTTAGGTTTATTGTTAGGTTTTTTTCTTGTTCCAACACTCCTATGAAATGTAGTCATGTTTCCCACATCTATAACAATGCAAAAAGTTATTATACATAATGCTTTCGTCATTTCCTATCGAAATCTTCTACTATATATATTTCTTATAATTCTTTCCTTTGGCTTTGACACGTCATTAAGAACAAATGAAGATTCAATTAAATTAGTTTTAACAAAAATTGAATATACAGAGTTTTGTTTCTTCCAAATAATCACGTGACCGATAAGCTCTTTGAGTAGCAAGTTCTTCTTCTTTTATTTGAGACGGAATTTTTACTCGACCTACGAAAGTGAAAACTTTTCCAACAAAATGTTATATTGTAGGATTTTATACATTTTTATACCTTCACTTAGCACATATGCGATCAAGTCTTTGTATTTGTGAATCTGATCCATGATAGGTTTGTTAATGACCATCTGGAATTGCATCCATTTGTCCCTCATATGCTTCTTTTGGCCAACAATATCACCGCCATATATTATTTCAAAAATTTCTCATGTTACCTTTGCATATTTTTGTTAGCCAAAAATATCGAAGAGTGCCTTTGCCATGTGGTTGAGAATGTGATATCTGGTTGTTTTGTTTGTCCTTCTCAGATTTCGTCTTTGCCTTGTCATTAGCTTTGTTTGTTTTTACTATCAATGAGGTGGCGAGTGGAATAACGCAATGGTTGGTCGAGATTAATCATTTGAAATATCGGTGAAGATGATGTAATCAATCTATAACTGTTCGAAGAAAATAAACAGTTTATGAAACCAACGTCGATAATTCATTGTATCAAGATGATTGGATTCGGAACTGTCAAAGAGCGACTTCATGATACCCACAACCATCATTGATATAATAATTTCACAATTAGATTGTTTGGAAAGAAAAAACAAAAGTTGCATTGTGAAAATATAGTTATCCTGAAAACGAAATTCAAACATAATTGTGATGCGATCGAAAGTGATGTTAACTACCTAAAGTTAACACAATGGCTTCATATCCATCTGTACTCAAGAATTAAGTTGGAATAGCATAGTTTATTGAAATGTGAACTAGTAGAAGATAGATTATTTTGTTGTTGGTTTTTTTGGTGTCTAGAAATGATATGTCAAGTAGCCTTTTAAAGGAGAAAATATCGTGTCCACTTTTCTAGGAGAGAAAAAACTAAATCAACTTTAGGGAAAAAAGCCTCTGACCCCTCAACTATCATGTTTTACGCCAATTCCCCATGAACTATCTGAGACAGCCAATTCCCCCTTCATCTTACAAAATCCATCCGATTCCCCCCTCAACTATATCAATTCAGCCAATTCCCCCCTCCGTTATATAAATAGTATATTGGTGTTAACCGACCCGATTTAACCGATTTTGACCCGATTTTGACCCAAATCAAATACCCAATTTTGACCCGTATTATAACCGATTTTAACCCGATTTCGACAATTTTTAACCCAATTCCACTCAATTTTACCCAATTTTAACCCAATTTCACCAAAATTAACCCGATTTCATCAAATTTAATCTCATTTCCACCCGATTTACTTTTAACCCGATTTACTCAGAATCAGAATCAAAGACATGATATAATTTCAACCCGATTTAACCGACTTACTCACTTTTAACCTGATTTACTCACTTTTAACCCGATTTACTCACCCAAATTGGGTTAAAACTAAGTAAATCGGTTAAATCGGGTTGAAATTCGGTGAAAACTAGTAAAATCTGGGTGAAATCGGGTTGAAATTATATTAAATTGGGTGAAATCGGGTTGGAATTATATTACCTTGGATGAAATTGAGATAAATCGAAAATCAGGTTAAATCGGTTTAATCAAGTTTAAAGTGAGTAAATCGGGTTAAAAGTGAGTAAATCGGTTAAATCGATTTGAAATTCGGTGAAAAGTAGTAAAATTTGGGTGAAATCGGGTTGAAATTATACTAAATTGGGTGAAATCGGGTTGGAATTATATTACTTTAGATGAAATTGAGGTAAATCGAAAATCGGGTTAAATCGGATTAAAAAAGAGTAATCGGGTTAAAAGTGAATAAATCGGTTAAATTGGGTGAAATTTGGGTTAAATTTGGGTGATAATCGGGTTAATTTGGGTGAAATTGAGTTAAAATTTGATAAAATCGGGTTAAATTTGGGTGGAAATCGGATTAAATTTGATGAAATCGGGTTAATTTAGGTGAAATTGGGTTAACATTGGGTAAAATCGGGTTAAAATTGAGTGAAATTGGGTTAAAAATTGTCGAAATAGGGTTAATATTCGGTTATAATACTGGTCAAAATTGGATATTTGATTTGGGTCAAATCGGATCAAAATTGGGTCAAAATCGGGTTAAATTCGATTAAATCGGATCGGTTAACATCAATATACTGTTTATATAATGGAGGGGGAATTGGTTAAATTGATATAGTTGAAAGGGAAATCATATGGATTTTGTAAGATGACGAAGGAATTGACCGTCTGGAAATTGGCATAAAACATGATAATTGGGATCAGAAGTTTGTTTCCTGACTTTAAGAATAGATCTCCGCGATCCACCAAATATGTTGCATGAGTGATCATTCATGAAATGGTCAGCACTAACTTTTTACCATTTCAAAATTAGGAGTTGTTTGATAAACAAAAACATTTTAAACAGAAAAATACAAACATGATCATTTTCCAACAAATATATTCATTGACACATTAGTTAAATGTACGTTTCCTACGACATCACACTGAAGTGATTCCCTTGTCGGTGTCCAGTTTTAATTATTTATCGTTTAAAATACATATTATTTTATTTCAAATTATGATGTTTAAAATGCCGTATAAATTATTAAATCAGATTATTTTCAGAATAAAATTAGAATGCCAACGAGAATACAATTTCATAGGGATTTTGTTTCTTCCACAAATTTCTACTTCCGTAAATGAAATGTGATAAACGGTAGCTATCAGGTTTTAAGACAATCAAAATCTTGACCAAAAGACAGACATGTGAAAACAAGTATTTTAGAAGTCCTGGAATGTAATAAAAACAAAGGCATTGATAGATATGATAACTCAAGGAAATAGTAATACTCTTCACTCATCTTCTTGGCTGCGCAGCCTAGCCAACCTGTTTGTGACCACGACATCCAACTGCGCTGCTCGCTCCACAATCTCCTTCCTCTTCTTTGTGGAGATGTTGTGGGCGATCTCGGCACAGTAAGTCCTGCAACCAATTTAGTCGATATTGAGCAAAATTGTCAGGGGACAAAGCATTTCAGCAAGGAGATATATTGAACAGGTACGGATATTGACAGAATTGAAATGCTGCTTTTTGTACCTGTTGTGCATCATCAGAAGCTCCAGCTCACTGGCATTGTGGACAACAAACTTCTTGAACCCATTGGGGAGATAGTGACGGGTTTTCTTGTCTGAGCCGTAACCAATGTTGGGCATCAGAACACATCCCTTGAACTTTCTCCTAACACGTGAATCAATACCCTTTGGCCTTCTCCAGCTCTCCTGCAATTCCATAAGGCATTAACCCAGGCGTAACCAGTGGAATCAAGCAAATTTAGAGGGTTTTGAATATATGTACACAAAACTGCAAGAATGAGGAAATATTGAGTTGTATGGCATGATTATTATTCCTTACTGTTAGTGAAGAGAAATCAACATAGTGCAGAAGAGACCAACAATATCCAATTCCTATCCAAAAACAGACTCTACACCTAATTGGGAAACAGGGAACGAGGAATAGATAATCCAGGGTTCTGTTAATACTCTCTACCCCAAAATGTCCATTAAATTACAATATGATACAGAACTCAGAAAGCTCGGTACGACTACGCCAGAACAGCAAACAAACCTTGACAGAAATCTTTCGGTCACTCTGTGGTCTCTTAAACTTCTTGACACGCTTCTTTATAACTTTTTTGGTGAGCAACGGGACCGCCATTTCTCCTACAAATACAGATTAAAACATCAATCTAAGAATAGCGAAAGGAGAAACTATACAGAATTGGACAGTACTATAACATAGAACTCAAAAGTGTTCTAAATGACATCGGGCTAACCCCAGTCAAAGGAAATTTTAAGTTTTCGAAAAACCTCACTAAAAACGACACTTTAGTCACAATATTACTGCAGACAACAATAAAACTACTTTCTCAACCCTTAGAACAAGAACAATACACAAGCAACTACAGATAGGAGGCGATTCTCGGCAGTGACAGTAACATATGCTTCAATTCCAGATCTAGTGAAAAGTGAAGAGATACACGCGATTACGGGCATAATAAAAAACAATAAACTTGTCCTTGAATAGTCTTCGAAGATTTTCATGGACTCAGACAAAACATCAAGAAACTCTTGGCGATTAGAAAAACCGTACCTGTTGAAAGAAGATCAGAGTCTGCTCACGGAATCCGAAAACCCTAGCTGAGTGAGGAAGGTGGAATTAGGTTTTTGAGCTACTATATATATGCGTGATAAGTTCACATTGGCCCAAAGCAACGTTGTGAATCATATATGATGGGCCCGAAAAAGGCGGTTTTGAATGAGCCATTAGCCCAAATAAAGTGGTCGTGTACTAGACTCTATCACGGTGTCCATGCGATGTATAAATTTTTCTAAATTAATAATCAATGCACGAATTTTTAAATCTCAGATTTGTTAATACTTTATAAATTATACATATTTATTTTTATATTATAAATTATATATTTATCAAACGCTACATTATAAATTACAAAATTATAAACTATTTCTAAATTCATACATACATACATACATATTAATTCTATGACGCGGGTGTTTAAAATTTTTAATTTATTTTATCTTTTTATTTATATATAACAAGATATATTAATATTACTAAACTAATACATTCTTATATAACATATTTTTTTGTTGGTTAAATTGCACATAATACTTCTTAAAATTTATGGATGATACAAAAATCACAAAATAATCTCATAATCTCAAGATTTCGGATTTATATAAATAAATAATAAGATTATAAAAAATTAACGCTTTAATTTTTGTATGTGAAAACTATAAATATTCTCTAGATAATAAAATAGAAAAAAATGAAAACAAATAATGATTGACATTGAATATTGAGTTACAATAGTTTTGCATTTTCACTTGTTTGATCCATATATATATTTGCAAAATAATGTTGTTTTAAATTATATTGAAACTAAAATATCTTATTGGAAATTGTTAATTTACAGAGTTTAGTAAACTTATTTTTTTATATTGGAACCTATGGTTATGACTCAAATTTATTAGTACGAAACATTTTTTTTTTTAAAATATATTTGTTATCTTTAGGTCAAATTTATAAATCATTAATATTAATACCAAAAGAAATGGTAACAATTTTAAATTCATAATATATAATAATTTATATTAATGTCTAATTGCTGATAAATTGAAATAAATACAGTTAATCCATTTTGGAATGACATCTCTCATGATAATGATAGTTTTTTCTAGATAATAAAATAAGGATATGGTATCATAAATTAGCTCACACACTATAATTATTAAGGTTAGGGATGAACATGGGTCGGGTACCTTAATTTTTAGAGTAGTGAATAGGTAATTTTCTATCCAAACTTGAACCCAAGAGATGTGGATACCCAGAGTTCGGGTACCCAAACAATGAGCCGAGTACCCGCGAGTACCCGAACCTGAACCACAAGAGATGGAAGTCGCTACAACCAGCTCCAACTCCTCCACCTAAACCTCCGAGACCAGTACCAGCTCTAATTCCTCCACCGAAACCTCCTCCAGCTCCAACGTCGTAGGGAGATCAAAAGTCACCACAAGTATAACGACCAACGGTCGATGAAGATAGGGACAAAGAAGGCAATGATGGCAAAGGCATGGACGGCGAACACATGGATGACGAAAGCTGGGACGATGAAGGCATGGACAACGAACACATGGATGAAGAACACATGGACGATGACGGAAAAGAAGGCGGTGGATGACGAAAGAAGGGAAAAAATCAATTAAAAATAAATCTAGAGAACTTGGGAGAGAGAAGGGTGAAAATGAGAAGAGAGGCGTGAGAATGAGATGATGGTAGGTTGCTGTAAATAAAATTGTTAATCCAAATCTAGTGATATTTTTATAATTTTTATAAATATATATGGGTATTTTGGTAACTTAAATGTAACTTCGGGTATCCATTTCTAGGAATGAAAAATACGAATCCGAACCCGAATCCGTAGGTAGTGAGATTTTTTATCTGAACCCGCGAATTCGAGTAATTTTTTACGGGTTAGGACGGGTTTCTCGGATAATTTGCCTCGCCTATATATATGAATCTTTGTATTTATTTTCATATATATATATATATATATTATAGTTTTTTATGTTAATTGATATCAATTTTTTAGTTTGGTCATATTAGACGATTAGACATTCATAAAACAATCTATATGATCCAACAGGTACAAATGCATCAAATATGAGTCTTTGATAATGAAGAAATAAAAAAAATGAAATAACCACAAACCTGCAAATGACCATCTATGGTACCGTTCGAGGGAAAAACTCTAAGAACATAATGTAAAAAGACAACATGCATCCCAGATCCAAATCAACAATTAAAAACATGTCACGTGAGCACATGTGATCTTCTTCTATATGTATTAAGCTATGTACACAATTTATTCTATATAATTCATCAACCCTTACCACATTTAGATGTGAACTACATAGAAATTTATACATTTTTAACATTAATTGTATGCATAAAGACTTTATACTTTTTAATAAAAATTTAATACATAAGAAAATTGAAAAAAAATATGATTTTGTATTAATTTATACACTGTTTTATAATATATATTATAAATTTCTAAGATATGATATCATAAATTTCTAAGATATGTTATCATAAATTTTTAAGAATTAGATAAAAGTTTGAAAAATATAAATATAATTATAATTAGTAAAAAATTTTAAAGTAATATTTTTCATCATATAATTATATGAGAATTATAATTTTAAATATTTTGTATCATATGATTATTTTTAATGTATTAAACTGTTAAATTATGTTAGTATGAATTACATAAAATTTGTTTTGATGGAATGGTTGCACTTAAAAAATATTAAAACTAAACAAAGGTAATTAAAAATAGAAAAAAAATAGTTTTGAATTTGCGTTACGCGTAGAAAAATTTATTAAATATATTTAAACTAAAGAATTGATAATATTTAAATTTTTTATAAATAATAGTTTTATAATGTTAAATAGTAATTTGTGTATATGCAAGATTTAATTTAAATTATATAATTGATTCTTTATATTAGTGTTCGAGTATTCGTTTCTATAAATATCAATATTTTCAATCATTTTTATTCTTTGTTCTTAAATACAACGATATATAATTGATCATAAATAAATACATGACGAATTTAGTATATGTTAACTTTGTTTAGACTTTATCCTTGCATTATGATATGATCGAAAATTGTTAATATTAAATATATTTTTAGAATATATACCTGTCATCCCTCAATAATTATTTATAACCTCAATAATATTTTTCATGTTGAATAATTTGTGAATGTATACTATTATATAAACTAAGTGTTTGATAAATATTTCTAATTAAAATTTAATTTTCAAAAGCAAATATATTAATAAATATTTGATATAAATCTTTATCATTATGAAACTATACAAATAATATACTAAATATTTGGACATTTGTTACAACATATATTAAATATTTGATATAAATATTTTTCAAATATCTAAATAAATATAAATAATAAAATTAAATTTAATTAAAATAAATTCACTCAAAATTTTATACAAAAATTTTAAGTGAAACAATAATTTAGTTGATTTTAATTACTTTATGTTAAATTTTTAATAATTTCCGTTTTTTTATATTTTTAAAAATAATTTTCGTTTTACTTTTTTTTTAAAAAAAATTAACAATATCTAAAAATTTTGTTTAATTTTAACAATAATAACATAATATATATGATTATTATACCCTTACAATCTTAACTCTATATTACTATTATACCCTTGCAATCCTAATCCTAACTTTGACATATTAGTTTTTGTTTCTTTTCTCTCTCTTTCCCCCTTTCAGCCGTTCTTTTTCTTCTTTTCCTCCTCTCCTCCTTTTCCTTTTTCTTCTTCTTTCCTCCTTCTTTTCCTCTTCCTTTCTTCTTCGCGCATCCCTTTACCACAGCAGTAAACGGTCCACCCGCCTCGTCTCGCCTCCCCTCCCCCATCCACCGCGCCTTGCCTCGTCTCGCCTCCCCAGCTGCCTCGTCTCGCCGTCGTTTCGCCGCCACCTCACCTTCCCACTCGCCTCCAAAAAAAGAGAGAAAAACATGAAAAAGTTTTAGGTCTAGATATTAGGAGGAGATAAAAAAAATAGATGATTGAGATCAAAAATAAAATTCATATCAATGGTTGAAAAATAATCTTCCTTGAACAACAAAAATTATTAATCTAATGGCCAATAAATAGCCAATAAATAGCCAACACATTCAGAAAAAAATTTTAAAGGTTAAAAACATGACACTTTATTTTTTTTAGCCTTCTGTTTTATATGCTATTAAAGATTATAACATTGATGTGACCAAATGGTTTCATCTTTCCTAATGATGTCATAATCAATCCTCTTCTCAACTCCAAGCTTCATTGTCTCTCTCTATAATGATACTAAAACACCCATCTATCGAAAAATTGAAGAGTTAGAAAATCTTAGTTTTCTTGATACATTCGATCAGTGTCAAGTTTTTCGTTTATTGCACGTAGAATCAGAAGATATATTCTATTGCATGTTGTCTACTATAAATCCATGTATATATTTCGATCTTCTGCTAGTTTTATCCTAAATATTGATATAATTCACGATAGAGTCTCGGGGTTTGAAATCTGAATCAGATTAAATCGGATTCTTTCAAATTTGTATCAAAGTCGATCTATTGCGATTATATCAAATTTGAATTTAATAGTAGTTAATAAACAATTTTTGAATAAGATTAAAGTATGATAGAGTTTTCAGAGTGAAAGAAAAAAAGATAAATTAAAATCATATTTAAAAAACTAAAATAAATCATATGAAGAGAACAAAGGGGAGTCGTGGAGAAATGATAGTAGCATGGGCGTTCGGGTCAAAGTTGGTTGTTGAGATTTTTTATTTAAAAAAATCATTTTGGTTTGTTTTTTATCTCTGGGTTAATTGAGATAGGTTTATAGTTTCAGCCCAAGTACCCATTTTTTTAATCCCTTTTGATTAAAAAAAGGTTTCGGATATGGTCCAATGAATTTAAAAAAATAGCTCATTCATTAAAAAAGATGGAGCAACCATAATGGTAAGTTTCAGATTCGAATTTGGAACTAAATGCAGTATAAATGGTGCTCTCTGCAAGTTAAACTAATTGATCCATTTGTTTATTTGGAATCACGGTTGACCTTATTATTACATCGGTGAGAATAATTCGGTAAAATTTGGAATCGAATCTGCATATTAATATGCATAAGAATGAATTTATATTCTAATTAATTTATGCAATTCATTTTGACTAGAATTGATACAAATATTATATATGTATGTCGATCATGATTTCGATGAATTTAATTTAATATGATTAATTAGACATACGGATCGTGTAATTATAAGGTTAATCATAGATTCATAGTTATTGAATTAGGTTATTTACTGAATTATGATGGTTATTGATATATCCTTTGATCAACGTATGTAATTTAATTAAATTTATCAACATCCTATCGAAGTGGGTAATCATGAAAACATAATTATTTTAATTACATTGAGAAGGTAACATAATATAATTCATGAGACATTTGATAAACCCAAAGGTCATTCACGGTTTGACAATATTATATTGTGTTTTAATAATTAGTGTATATTTTTTGTATGACATAAATGTGATGGTATGCTCAAAAGTAATAATTACATGAGAGTTTGATTTATACTAATTATTTAATGTGTTGAGTTATATATTTCAAGTCAAAATCATTATCCAAATACTAATTTTGATGTTGTGCAGATGCCTTTTGATGGGATTGGATCTTGTGTTATCATTCAGTTAAGGTTTTATTGAATGAAAGTATAACACACGAGTTATTTTTTATATATAGTTATACAATCGACATCCAGTATCTCTCGCAACATAGTTCGATCCTTATGATGAATGGTTCGAATTTTGCTAAATGGAAGGAGCACTTACTGATCGTTCTTGCTTTGATGGGTCATGACCATGCGATTAAGTACGTTCATTCAACGATAATCGATTCGAGTTCTTTTGAGGATTGTAACAAACTCAAATGCGGGGAAACCTCAAACCGCACGTGTTTGATTGTCATTAAGCATTCTATTCCTTCAGTTTTTAGGGGCTTTGTACCCAATGAGGTGATATTGGCTAAGGAATATCTCGATGCCTTGGAGAAATTCTTTACAAAAAAATGACAAAGCGGAAACAATAACTCTTTTAGCGGAAATTATGTTCATGAGGTATAAAGGCAATGAGAGTATTCGAGAGTATATTATGAAAATATCTAATAATGCCTCTAGATTAAAGGCACTTGGACTTGGATTGTTCGAACATGTCCTAGTGTGCTTGATTTTGATCTCTCCATGCACAATACAATTATTTTTAAGGTGAGCTATAATTGTTAGAGGGATAAATGGACTCTTAATGAATTCATTTCTCATTGTGTGCAAGAGGAACATAGAATAAGGCATGAAAAACATATAGTACTTGTGTAGCCACCACCTCAAGGGCAAGATCGAGAAAAAAAGAAAGGTTATGAAACCGCTATTCGGGATCATTTCATGTGCAAAAGAAACATAATAAGGTTAAAAAAATGTTTCTTTTATCACAAGACTGAGCAAATTAGGATATTCTTGTTCATTCGAAAATCTTCAGTTTACCCTCTCATTTCATTCGGTTATGATTAGAACTGTTTTTTCATCTATTTTAGATAACCTTTATATGCTCGATTTCACCCCTTCATATAATCAAATCCTCTAGGTTGGTTCACGATGCATGAAACGTAAATTGATGGATGAAAATTCCGTTGTTTCATGGTATAAATGATTTGGCCATATCTCGAAACCGAGAATGGAACATTTAATATCATACGAAATTATTGAAAGTCTTGATTTTTTGGATCTTGGCCATTGTGTCCATTTTATCAAGGGGAAAAACAAACAAAGTAGATAAAGGTACGTATAGAACTTCAGAGACTTTGGAATTGATACATAAGGATGTATGTAGACTGTTTCGTATGGCTTCTTGGAATGGTCAACATTAGTTTGTATCATTTATGATGATTACAGTCGATATGATTATCTTTATCTAATTTACGAGAAGTCAAAAGTTTTTGATGTTTTCAAAGTGTTTAAGGTTGAGGTTGAACTTCAACTTAATAAACACATTTTAAGGTCGTTCGTTCTGATCGTGGTGGTGAATACTACGGTGGAAATGATAGATCAGGTGAACAATATCTAGGGTCATTTGCCTAGTACCTCGATGAGTGTGGAATTATTCCCTAATACACAATGTCGGGTACACCTAGCATGAATAGTATTGTACAGAGACGAAATCGTACACTTCAGAAGTTAGTGAAAAGTATGATGTCATCCTCTACTCTCCTAAAATCCCTGAGGGATGAAGCATTAAATACAACGGTTTATATCCTGAATATGGTACTAACTAAAGCAAAAATTAAGATGTCTTTTGAGTTATAGACGAGTAAACGTCCCAGTTTAAGGTATTTTCACATTTGGAGATATTCAGCCGAGGCTCGATCTTATCGACCTGATGAAAGGAAACTGGATTTCAAAACCGTGAGCTTTTACTATGTTGGATACTCGAAAAGATCTAAGGTGTATAAGTTTTATGATCCCACGAAAAAATCAATCTTTGAGACGAGAGTATCCACGTTCTTTGAGGATATTGAATCTAGAAAAAGAGATGATGAATTTTGTTTCGAATAGGATAATGATGAAACTTTTGATTCACAAAAGATGATTCCTATTCCGACTATTGTAGTTGGCAATGATTTGGATTATGTTGCTCGAGTTACAAATTAAGATACCCCAAATTTCATTCCTAAAATCCATGTAGAACAAGTTCATGAACCTCAAGAACATCTGCATCAGGAAATTATTCCACGTAGGTCACTCATGAGAGGGATATGTTATTTTGGATGAATATATAGTATATCTTGAGGAACGTGAGGATGGCATTGGGATGACAAAAGATGATCCAGTTAATGTCCGTCAAGCCATTCAAAGTGTTAACTCTCAAAAGTGGACTAATGTCATGAATGAAGATATTAAATCTATGGATGACAATAGCGTTTGAGAACTTATACTTTGCATGTAGGTGTAAAACCCGTTGGATATAAATGGATATTTAAAATCAAACGGGATTCGTACGGCAATGTGAAAAGGTATAAAGTACGTCTAGTCACCAAAGGATTTAGTCAAAAGGAAGACATATATTACAAAGAAACTTTCTCTCTAATTTAATCGAAATACTATTTTAGAATATGATGGCACTCACAACTCATTATGACTTAAAGCTGCATCAGATGGATGTTAAAACAGTATTTCTTAATGGTGACATTGAGGAGACTATTTATATGGTGTAACCTGAACACTTTGTAGTTGGAGATCCAATGAAAATGGTTTATAAATTAAGGGAATCCATATATGGTTTAAAACAAGCGCCTCATCAATGATAATTTCATTCTATTATATTAGGTTTTTAATATCAAGTAAATAATTTGTAGATAAATAAAAATTTTGTTGATATATCCAATCAAATGGATGCGAGAGCTTTTAAAAATTTTCAAATAATATATTTATAATTAATTTTTCAGAAATAGATGTGCATATTAGATATATGGAAAAACTATGATGAAAGTAAAAATGAACAATAAAATATATATTTAATGACCTATAAAATTGTAGTGCAATTTATATAGTTAAATAATAAGATAAAGTGAAAACAACTCTTTATATAATCATATCATAACACGTGAATATGAAAAAAAAATATGTAGGTAATAAACCTAAACGGAAGGAAATGGTAAGCATTTAATGGTGAATGTAAATATTTTGGTTTTAAATAATCTTGAAAGATCTAATGGTTCTTCCTTATATGAAATTATTTGAAAAACTGAACAAAAGTGTTTAGAATGATATTATAATTGGAACATCGAAATCACAGTCCCATTGGCAACTATGTTACATGTATCATGTAATAATATAATGTAAAATAGTTAATATATAGTAATTACCATTAATAAATGTTGAAAGCAAGCCAATGGTGAATTCGATTCTTTTTTTCACATTCATCCTATAAATATATGGTTGTGAATGAAACCTAAATCTGAAAATTAATTAGTAAATAACAAATTAGATACACATATCCAGGGCCGTGCTTGGGCCCAAGCAGCCCAAGTACAGGCCTAGGGCACCACAATAATAATCAATTTTAGGGGCACCAGATATAAGAATGTGTCGTAGTGTGGTGGTTGTTGCGTGCCGTCATATACCGCTTGTCCCGAATTCGATCCGCAGCAGGGTTTTATTTATTATCTTGATATTTTGGTTTCTGTAAAAGACAAGGGGCACCATTTTTTTATCTCCGCTTGGGGCCTCCAATATTTCAGGCACGTCCCTGCACATATCATATAGAAGCATGCTTAATAATTAAATATAAGATCTTAATTTATATATTTTTCTTATGTATTTGGTAAGCTATTAAATATTTCTCTATAAACAATTCTTTTTATTTTAAGATTTCATTTAAATCCAAGATTCTAATCAATGTGCTGAAAGTCATATTGGGGTCACTTTCAAGATTCTTTTATAGCTAGCTAATGTAACAAAATTTGAACTCAAAACAATTATAAATTAAATATTCTTTACTTTTATATTATTTTAAATTTTAATATTTATTAAATATATATCTATATTATTATTATGACCTAATCCATTGATATTAAAACTAACCTCTACAAAAGAGATTTGTACATATGATATATACATCAATTTGATAAATTTAAATAAATTTATATACATGAGTTTGATAAATTTAAATTAGTAGT
The DNA here is from genome assembly GCA_036759665.1 of Gynandropsis gynandra. Classification (NCBI taxonomy): domain Eukaryota; kingdom Viridiplantae; phylum Streptophyta; class Magnoliopsida; order Brassicales; family Cleomaceae; genus Gynandropsis; species Gynandropsis gynandra. The sequence continues at coordinate 21,334,816 of CM071873.1, forward strand.
TATTGAAGATCCCAAGAGAACAAAACTTACAGTATTAGATTGAAAAATCAAATCATATTTGTAAAAAATTAATTATATTTCATTTAAATTTAAAATCAATTAATTCTGAAATTGGGTTTTTTATAATAAATTTACTATATCTATTAAATGGTTGTTGGAATAAATTTAAGAGCGAATTTATGCTTTAAAAGAATAATTGTAATTTTTTGACATTTAATGATGAATTTTTTTTGAAAAAAAAATGCAACATTATAGTCAACATGATACATAATAATTGTATTTTTTTTTTATGTTTGATGATAAATTTAATTAAACTATGAAAATACAAATAAAAAGAAAATAAAGAGGGAAAGTTAAGATGTTATGACATGGATTACTAAATATTTGTCTCTTAACTGTGCTGTGTATTACTAAAGTGATATATTTATATATCTAAATACTCTAGTTATAAATGCTTAAACATTAACAAAATCTTATAAAAAAACCTCTCATTTTAATTTATTTTATGATGTTTATTAAAATTTTCAACTTGACATATTTTCCATTTTTTAATATTTTGAAATCTCTATACAAGCAATAATTTTAAATATATTCTTCTAAAACTATAGATATTCCATTCTTTGACAAAATAGTTATAGATCTACCAAATGTAACATACTTTTTTACCCGTGGATTTACATTTTTTAATAATTAAATAGATTATATTTTTTTAATCCTATTCCCTTTAACTATCATTACTCATCATATTTCCCCTAAACTTTAAAAATTCATCTGATTTCTCCATCCGTTAAATATTCATTAACTTTTTTGTTAAATTTTTTTAAAACAACCAATTTCCCCTAAATTGTATGATTTCTAGCCTATCCCCCTGAACTATATGAATTCTAGCCTATCACCCCTTCCCCCGAACTATATAACCTCAAGACTATTTCCCCCCGAACTATATGATTTCTAGCCTATTTTTCCCCGAATTATATAACCTCTAATTTATTCTCCCCCACCCCCAAACTATATGACTTCTAGCCTATCTCCCCCTCCTAAAAAAACAAATTGTACATTCAATGTATTTTCAAATTTTGATTATTATGAACGTAACATATTTTCTCGGGTCATATCACCTTCGAAACATAAATTAATCTCTTATCTAATTATAAAACATTGAAATGTGATATCGGGTGATATCACATTCGAAATAATATTCAATATTTGAATTCAAACGTTTTATATTTTTATTATCGAATTGAATTATTCGAGTACTCATTTTTTTATTTGAATCGAATCGAGTCAAATGTTCCAAACAATATTAGATGTGAATTGTACGGTAACCCAACATATATAACCTAAACAAAATCTAGACAGACTAAATGGTATATATAAAAAATAAAAATAATTATATTTAATAGACATAATATATTTGCAATTATATTTATATTATAAATATGCATATATTAATAAATATGATTAGACAAATATATTTGAAATTATATATATTATAAATATGCATAAAGATTATTATATTTAAATCAAGATTTGAAGGCAAAAACTTACAATCATAAAAAATGTAAATATTTTATTTTAATATTTTTTATATCAATCATTATAAAAATTGTAACAATTATTATATTATAATTTTTATTTTAATATTTTTTATCAATCATAAAAAATGTAAATATAATAACCAAAATTTAATAATACATTAATATCAAGAAAATTTGTTACGTTTATAATAACCAAAATTTAAAAATATGTTACTATTAAATAAAATAATGTCACGTTTATAATAACCAAAATTTTAAAATATATTACTATTAAAGAAAATATGTTACGTTTACAATAATCAAAATGTTGAAAATACGTTGAATGTACAATTTGTTTTTAGGGGGAATAGGTTAGAAGTCATATAGTTCGAGGCTGAATAGGCTAGAGGTTATATAGTTCGGGAGAAAATAGGCTAGAAGTCATATAGGGGAGGGGGGAGGGAAGGGGGGAGGGGGAGAATAGGCTTGACGTTATATAGTTGGAGGATATACTAGAATTCATATAGTTCGGGAGGGAATAAGCTAGAAGCCATATAGTTTGAGAAAAATAGGTCATTTTTAAAAAAAATTAACATAAAAGTTAACGAATATTTAATGAAAGGGGAAATAGGATGAATTTTTAAAGTTTAGGCGGGAAAATAAAAGGAGTAATGATAGTTCATGGGCAAATAAGATGGAAGTGAAATTCAGGGGAAATAATATTAAAGTGTGATAGTTTAAGAGAATAGATTTTTTTCCCTTTAGTGAATATAAAAGTAATTATATTAATATTCATTTTTCATTCATGATTATTAAAATTTAAATATAAAAATCCAAATTTTATGTCTTTTAACGGTTGATTTATCTCAATAAAATGGATTAAAAACATAGATTTCTTAATTATATAATGTATTTATATATAAACTTATATTTAAAAAAATAATTATTCCATAAAAAATCAATTATAAACAATTTAAAAATATAAATTGTGTACTATAAATGTTTTTAAAATTATTATATAACTTTATAACAAACTTTCACGTTTTTATTTATTATCTCCATAGTTTATTTATTATCTCTATAATTTATTTTAAACTCTATACATAAAATTGTTAAAGCGGTGCAAATTTATAGATTATATTTCAGTAATATGTTTAATATTGTCATAATTATCCTAATAAAATAAAGATGTGTTTGTCATAATTATCCTAATAAAATAATGATTTTTCTAAGGGACATCCGTATTGGAATTTTCAAGGGATGCAACATGCATTCGTTGATAAATTTAAGGATTTTCAACGGTTCGCCATTGAATCCGTTGGTAAATATTTTCAACAAATAGATCCGTTAAAATCCATCGATAAATAGTTCAACGGAATGTTCCGTTGGTACAAATTACACCGAACAGATCGGTTTAATTTTGAATATTTTGCTAGTAGGTCAAATTGATCTTTTTGAATGCTGCGAATTTACGACCATGTAGGATTGCAAGTAAATATTACAAACAAATGAGTGTAACCGAGATTTTTATGGTATCATTGTATCTAAATACTTTTATTTCATGTATTTCAAAGTTCATGTGAAGGAATAAAGAAGTATCATCCTAATTCCAATCGTGACTGCTGAATTTTTATCTAACCCAATTGTTGATCGTATATCTTGTATTTTTCACACTGCAACTTACTTTCATTATTTCTAGTAAACAAATTTATCTCAGACATTGAATCGTACAAAAACCGTCTACGACAAACTATTGAAAAATTCTACAATAAACTTGAAGATTCAATAAACCTCTCTTGTAAATAATATGTCTTGAACTCTCTTATACTAACATGTGATCTAGGTTATTTAGAAAGTGATATTGTTATCCTTAAGTTTAGAGCGGTATGATATGGATATTTACTATATATAAACAACAGAGGGTATTGAATGGTAAATAAAAAGGGTGAAACTACTCATGAAGTTAGTAAGGTGTTATTCTAAAATAATATCTTGTGGTTGTAAAGCTTCATCAAACTCAAAAACTAGTGGACCTGCATCTTTTAATGATTATGACACGTTATAAACTCAAACATTTTTTTCGGGTAGCAATTAGTCGAATTTTCATATCAATTTGTTCACACAAAATATATCTATCTCAAACCATGTGAAAGATTTTAACATAAAGATTATGCTCATCCAACATATACTTTAAACTCTAAATTATATCTTCACTCTTAGAGCATTTTGTTGTCGTGTTTCACCCCGTTGAACACCATTGCAAATTAATTATAAAAACTATAAGTATTATCAAAATAATTATACCATTCTTATTTTTATAATAACTTTCAAAGATACATATGATTGCACTTACTATGTTGTCGATTTCATGATTTGTATCGTGAATGTAGATATGTGAACTTTTTGTCAATTAATAGTCTACAGAGAGTAAGCTTTCAATCATGTGGTATTTTCAACCATTTTACGAATGACATTTAGTATCTATAGATGTATTGATTTTTTTCGCGTATGCGTCGGCCGCCAAGAAAAAGAAACAAGGAAAGGAAGTTTACTTTTCTCCTTCCCTTGTATCGTCCATTTCTTATGAAACAAATGAGTTTTCTTTTCTCATTTAGGGATTATATATAATAAATTCCTTCTTGTAATTAGTTTATATTACTAGTATTTCCATTTATTTGTACCATATTGTAAAATAGAAATATCCTATCTATATGTACATGTAATGGACGAAAATAATATGCAATACCAAGCTAATAATTGAGTTAGTAGTTCTTTTATTCTCTCTTGCATTCACTTTTTAATCTTTTTTAATCTTTATCTATTGTTAAATTTGTTTATTGTTGGGAAATAAATTTACTACACAACGATATAATAAATGAACAAAGACTTCAAATAAACAATTAACTGCATAAAAATATACACGACTAAACAATTATAACAATTTCGTCAAGAATTCCAGCATTTATATTCGAAAATGATACAGAGTTGGAGAATCTAAGTTAGGTAGGTTTTTACACGGTATGACTATAGTAATGAAATTAAATTTATCTTGAAGAAGAAATATCCAACTGCGTATTCTCCAAAACTTCTGCCTACATTGGAATGGATTATGGTACAATATCTATATTTCATCCGAAGAGATGATAACGATATCAAAATGTAGATTTATCATATATTATTCCCTTATAAACAGACAAGGAATATCAACTAAAACACTGCAATTCATGTGTAGACAAACCAAAGCAATTCTTGTAAGCAATAAAAGGAAATGCGTTTACTAAAATAAATATGAACAAAATTAACATCTAACAATCACAATCATCCATAAAAGACATGCAATTACCAATTGGAATTAGGCGTAGAAGTTGGCAAACCATCAAAAGTTGATATATATGCGAATAACGTGGACTCAAATCCTATAGAAAAATTCTTGTGAATGTCTTATGTTAGAAAGAGGACAAAACATGGTTCATATAAAAAATACACAAAGAGCAAAGCAAAGTACATAAGACTTATAACTGAGAGGATAGTTAGAAATAAAATCCAATTTGAATGAAGTCTAATTATATAGCCAAAAATAATTGGTAACAATATCATAGTAAATTATATATATAATAATCTTTGTGAGGTTGCTTCCGGTGAAGCCACCTCAGTAGGGGTGGACACCCGCGGGTACCCGCGAGATTCTCGCTACCCGCACCCGAACCCGTCTTGCACGGGTAATTAGTTTTACTACCCGTACTCGTACCCGCAGGGTGTGGATACCCGCTGTTCGGATACCCGCAAAAACCCGCCAAAACTTTTATAATCCGCGGGTACCCGTCCAGTTTAAAAAAAAAATTAAAACTCAATAACAACATAAATCAAAGTATTACAATATTTAAAAAATTACAAAGCATAACAATATAATTCTAAGTCTTGAAACTTCAAAAATTACAAACTATCACAGCAAAAAAAAAATTTTCACAACGTTTATATAAATCTCATTCCGAAGAATATCCTTTGTCAATATATGCGGAAGCTCCACCATTGACTCATGATCTTAAAACTCAATACTTGACAATATCCGAATGTCAAGTATTATCCGAATGCCAATCATCATTTCATTAGATCAACTATTTTCTCAGTGAACCCTTTCATCGCATGCTGCAATTTCCATCCAACAAGCATTTTCATCTCAAGTTTCAAATGTTCTAATTTAGGAACATAGCAGAAGAAGAAGAACAAATACATAAGCAAGGGATCAAGCAGACCAAAAATGGCTAAATGTCTG
>CM071873.1:21344170-21360154 GCA_036759665.1 Gynandropsis gynandra
CGTCGTACCATCACGTACGACCCTTGCCAAAACAAAAAAAAAACGTACCAAAAACCTAAATTTTCGGCCGTCGTCCTCCACACCTCCTACCGGCTCGATTTCACCGCGTCCCGGGTCGCCGCTCGTATCTTGTCCCGCACTGCGCTCCGTTGTTGCTCCATCGCCGGTCTCCTCCCCTACAAAACCTAGATCTACGGTTCCAACCCTAGATCTAAATCCCCAAACCCTAATTCGTACCTCTCTTGCTCCACTTCCACCGCCTAGCGCGTTTTTCTCGCGTCCCAGATCGCCCCTCCTCCTTCGTTCTACACAGCGTCCGTTGGTTACCCCGTCGCGGCCACCGATCCTCTATCAATCTACCCTAGATCTAATCTAAGATCTAACCCTAGATCCACAATACCAAACCCTAGATCTTGCATCTCTTGCTCACCACCTTCAAAACCCTAACTCATGGCCGGCCAAACAAGTCATTCTACCGCCCGTGTCTCCGATACGGCCCCGACCTTCGATCCACAACATCCGCTCAGCACTCTTCTCACCGTCAACATGGCCAACATCACCAAACTGACGCCGACCAACTTCCTCACGTGGAATGTTCAGATTCGTGCCATTCTTAAAGGCCACAATCTTCAATGTTTCATTGAGGAAAACTCCGTTGTTCCTCCGGCCAAGATCCACCGTGAAGGAGTGTCCGTCGACAACCCTAATTTTCAGCCATGGAAGCAACAAGACCGTCTCCTCCTATTTGGAGCAATTTTGGCCTCTCTACAGCCCCTAATTGCACGCGCCCCGTCCACCTACGAGGCGTGGAAGACGCTTGCCAACACTTATGGTAAAGCATCTCGCGGCCACCTTCTACAACTCCGTGATAAGATCAAGCGTTCATCAAAAGGATCCCAATCCATTGATGAATACCTACGTGCCATCACCACTAACCTACGTGCCATCACGACTACTGCTGATGAGCTTTCCCTATTGGGAAAGCCGCTTGATCACGAAGATGTCCTCGATGCAATCCTAGACGGTCTTCCCGAAGAGTATAAGCTGATTGCGGACGTCATTCGTGCAAAGGATACTGCTGCATCCGTTGAAGAAGTTCACGAAAAACTTCTTAATCATGAGGCCAAATTGGCTACTGTTGAACCGCATCCTCTATTGGCCGTTGCTCCCATCACGGCCAACCCCCCGGCCACACGCTCATCCAATTGGTCTCGCCTCGATTCTCGCTCGTTTGGCTCTTCCAATTGGTCTCGTCCAGATTCTCGCTCGTCCGGCTCATCCAATTGGTCTCGACGTCCTCGTCAACGTTCACCAACACGTCGTGGCTATCAAGGCAAATGTCAAGCGTGTGGTGTTCAAGGTCACAGCGTTTAACGGTGTCCACGCTTCCGTCTTGTCTCCTCCCCCGGTATTCTAGTGAACCCCCCGACGCAACCATGGCAGTATTCCTCCTCACATTGGGAGCCACGACCGCAAGCTCACCATGCTGTTGTCTCACCCTATGACGCCAACTCGTGGATACTGGATAGTGGTGCATCTCATCACATCACATCGGATCTATCCAATCTTGCCATCCTGTTGTCTCCCCTATGACGCCAACTCGTGGATACTGGATAGTGGTGCATCTCATCACATCACATCGGATCTATCCAATCTTGCCATCCACTCCCCGTACCGCGGCAATGATGATGTTGTTGTTGGTGATGGAAACGGCTTATCCATCACACATACGAGTTCTATTTCTATACCCCTTAACACAAGACCGTTAGCATTACGAAATGTTTTATGTGTGCCTAAGATATGCAAGAACTTAATTTCTATTAATCAACTTTGCAAGACTAATGACGTATACGTTGAATTTACTCCGTGTGACTTTCAGATGAAGGATCTCAGTACGGGGGCGCAACTTCTGAAAGGAAGCGCTAAAGATGGAGTTTATGAGTGGCCCACCCCATCTAGTACTTCGTTTCCTCCTTTTGCATTTCATAGTGTCAAGATCACTTCGTCCGAGTGGCATTCCCGTTTAGGTCATCCGTCGTCTTTGATTTTGAATAAAGTTGTCAAAACCTTCAATTTACCATTGTCTCGGGATTGTTCTTATGTGTTTTGCAATGCGTGTTGTCGGAATAAAAGTCACAAATTACCTTTTTCCACTTCCACTCTTATCACTTCTCGACCACTTGAAGTGATCTTTTCCGATGTTTGGACATCTCCGATTTATTCCGTTGATGGCTTCAAATATTATGTCATTTTTGTAGATCACTTTACACGTTATTCTTGGTTGTATCCACTCAAAACCAAATCCCAAGTTCGTGACACATTCATTCAATTCAAAACACTTGTTGAAAACAAATTTGACAAACGCATTGCAACACTCTATTCGGATAACGGAGGTGAATTCATTGCCTTACGTTCTTTTCTATCTTCTCATGGAATTTCTCATTTCACCTCTCCACCGCATACTCCAGAACACTATGGTATATCGGAAAGACGACATAGGCATGTTGTAGAAACCGGTCTATCCCTTCTCACGCATTCCTCAATGCCCTTAACCTATTGGTCGTATGCATTTTGTACGGCGGCTTATCTCATTAACCGCCTCCCGACCCCGACCCTTGGTATGGCTTCCCCTTACGAGTGTCTCTTCCAACAACCACCGAACTATATTAAACTTCGTGTTTTTGGATGTCTATGTTACCCTTGGTTACGTCCCTATACAACGAACAACTTACAACCCAAGTCTGATCCATGTGTCTTCCTTGGGTACTCATCCACTCAAAGTGCATACGTTTGTCTTGGTCCGCTTAGGTCGCGCATATTTATATCCTGTCATGTTCACTTCATTGAGTCTACCTTTCCCTTTGTCGAGCCTACTAAATTTTTCCCACAAACCACCAAGTCACCCACGGTAGCCACCTCTTCAAATAGCGTCAACCCTACACCATCCTTCTCGCCACCACTCATTGCTCCGTTACCGGTTCAGCCCCTAAGCTCGGATTCTTAACCGCTGCAATCTTCGGATATTGGCTCTCCACCTTCGGATCCTCCTCATGTTGAACCCTCAACGTCGTCACAGTCTTCTGACCTTATTATCTTGGATGTGCCACCGCAATGTCCTCGCACAAATTCGCATCCGATGGTTACTCGCTCAAAGAGTAACCGATCTGCTCTTGTAGCTCAAGTGGAAAGTGAACCGGCTAATATCACTCAAGCCTTGAAAGATCCTAGATGGCGTGATGCAATGGATTCTGAGTTACAAGCCTTACATCGCAACCAAACGTGGCAAATTGTACCCGCAGCACAAGCAAAGAATATTGTTGGTTGTAGATGGGTGTTTCGAATCAAACGCAAGCAAGACGAATCCGTGGAACGATTCAAAGCTCGACTTGTTGCAAAGGGATTTCACCAAAGACCGGGCATCGATTATCATGAGACATTCATCCCGGTTGTCAAACCAACAACCATCGGTGTTATCTTGAGCATTGCGGTCTCCCGTGGATGGTCTCTCTGACAACTTGATGTCAATAACGCCTTTCTTCAAGGCAGTCTCAAGGAGGAGGTATACATGTCTTAACCCCCGGGTTTCATTGATCCTACTCATCCTACTCATGTGTGCAGACTTCAGCGAGCAATCTATGGTCTCATGTGTGCAAGCTTCTACCCGCGGGTATTAAGCACAACCTTCGTTACATGTCGGAAAAATTCTAACCCGTGGAAATGGATCTACTCGAACATTAGAAGACCATAAGCGACATGAGTTGTGTCACCCCTCAGATGATGAGTCGTGGAAACACTTTAACAAGGTATATCATAATTTTGCAGCGGAGAGTCAAAATGTTTATTTAGGCCTTTTGTACCGATGGTTGTACCAGCTTATGCATGTTATTTGGATGGACAACGCATGGTCGATTGCCTTGTCCATATTGCATGTCCAATAATCAATCGTGGAATAAAAGTAAACAAATTAGGCATTGTAAATGTTAACTCAACATGGACAGACGATGTCGGGTCACGGATGGAGAAGGCTCGGGACGGACGGACAGTGTCAGGTCACAGATGGAGAAGGCTCGGGACTGATGGACGGTGTCGGATCACAAATGGAGAAGGCTCGGAACTGATGGACGATTTCGGGTCACAAATGGAGAAGGCTTGCATCGTTTTATTCTGCAATTACGGATGCTCGATTGTTGTCCCTAATTGCGAACGCCCATGCAATTCCTAATTGTGGATCCTCCGTGAACCTCTAATTAAGGACGTCCAGTGCAGTCCCTAATTACGGATGCCCCGTGCAATCTCTAATTGCGGACGCCCGTGCAATCCCTAATTGTGAGTCCCTAATTAAGGACACCCAGTGCAATCCCTAATTGTAGACACCCCGTGCAGTCTTTAATTGCAGATGCTCCGTTGCAGTCTGAAATTATAGACGATCGTTTACTTTCCATCCGCAATTGCGGACGGCCGTTTGCTTTCCGTCCGTAATTATGGATGCCTCGTTTTCTTTTCGTCCGTAATTACGAGTGGCCATGTTCCTTCAGTCCATAATTTCCGATGGTTTACAAACGGTTTTCACGACTGTCCGAAAAAAGGCTATAAATTTCAACCAATACCCCATTGTTCATTTCGTCCCACATCTCTCCCCCACTCCTTTCTCCTGCATGTTAAGGTGGTCGTCCGAGTTTCATGGATCATTCGAGTTTTGCGTTCATCTAGCATCTCACTATCATTTATCCCTTTCCTCCACGCTGTCCCGACACCTCTGTCCTGCGCTCGTTCCGTCCCGAAGAAATCTCCACGTTGTGACGCCATCTCCACACCATCTCGATGCCATCTCCACGAAAGTACCTTCGACGACTTTCTAATATATATTGATTATGTATGAATTTTAATTATTTATTTTAATTTTTAAAAGTGTTTTTATTTATTTTCAAAACTACAGATGGATTCGGGCGTCCGCAATTGCGGACGGATCGGACGCTCGCAATTTTGAAAAAAATTTGAAATTTTGACTCGTTTGTTAATAAGTGATTCTTCCCGTCATTTTTCGAAATGTAGTGTCATATGAAATTGCGGAAGATTTAAGGAATGAAATTTTCGTCCGTATTTGCGGACTTATTGGGGACGATCTTCATTTGGCAACGCTCGTTTGAGGACTACTTTTCCATGTCCCTAAACGTGTTTAGAGACCGATTATAGATGGATTCTTCAGTCCCTAAATCTTCATTTTCTATTAGTGCAGGCTCAAGACATCACTAAGCACAACAAGACAGTTGAGGAGAGTCCTAGATCTATCAAGAACAAAATATGCAGATAGTACCACCGATTTCGGTATTTGATGACAAGGGATATAATCTATGGGTTATCAAAATGAAGGCTACAATAAGATCTAAACATATTTGGAAGGTTGTAACAAAAGAGCTTCCTAGATGCCTATAATGGGAGTCGCAACTACACTTGAGGAGCAACAGAAGGCTATAGCAGCATGGGAACAACTAGAAGCAAAAGATTAGACAACACTACAACTCCTTTATAGTGCAGTCACTGAAGAGATCTTTGGGGCCCATCTATCTACTTGCGAGAATTCTAAAGATGCATGAGATCTAATAAGGGAAAGATTTCAAAGAGATCCTAAAACAACAATGATAAAGTTTCAGAGGCTGAGGGCAACTTATTACACACTGAGGTAGGGAGAAAAAGAGAGTATAAAAGACTTTGCAAACAAGGTAACTGAACTAGAAAATAAAATAAAGACTTATGGAGATGATATTATGGAAGACACTTTAGTATCTAAGATCCTATGTTCACTGCAAGAGAGATTCTACCTCTATGTGGGTGTTATTGAGCAGACCAAAGACATAACTACCCTAACAATGGGTGACGTGGTTATTTCCCTGGAATCACAAGAGGCCAGATTGGATGACAGACAGGGAAGCCGTGTAGAGGAGCATTCAATGCTAAGTTCAAAGGGTTTAAGTTGTCCAGTAAGGCAGAACCTAGTATAAAATCCTATCCTAAGGGTGACTAAAAACAGAAAGGGAAGAAATGGTGTGGTTTCTTGTAAGAAGGATAACCACTACGAGGCTCAGTGCTATTTCAAGAATAAGTAGGACAGGACAGACTCTCCTAGACCTCCTAAGACTAGGAAGGAATGCTACACATGTGATAAACATGTACATTTCTCAAGAGACTATAGGGTTGAGAAATTTAACTCTAATCAGGTACATGTGAACCGAAAAAAGAATATGACAACTCTTTGTTTATTGTTGCACACATTGCAACAGAAAGATTCAACCAAGTGATATGGTTGGTTGAAAGTAGTGCTACAAACCACATGACTAAGGTGGAGGAGTTCTTCACCACGTTGGACACGAACTTTAAAGTTCGTATTAGAGTGGAAAATGGTGAATTCGTCACTACCACGGGAGAGATACTGAAATGGAAACTAAGAGATGGAAGAAGATGATCAAGGATGTATTTCTTGTCCTTTGTCTAGACAAGAACCTTCTGAGTGTATCTCAGATGGTTAGGAATGGCTATTATAATTTTTTTACTGAAGACAATTGCAAGATTAAGGATAAGATGGATGTTTTAGTGGTTGAAGTCCCTCTGGTGAAGAAGGCCTACCATCTAAAGTGGAAAATAATTTGAGAACAAGCAAAAGTAGTAGGAGAGGAAGAAAAATTATATGTGTTGTGACATAGAAGGTTTGGATACTCAGGCCTCCGTAACCTGCAACAGATGTAAGGAAAGATATGGTTAGAGGATTGCTGAAATTTAAAGTTGAGCAAAAGTTGTGTGAAGCTTGCATCAAATGAAAGCAAACAAGGTGAAGAGCATCCTAGACCTAATTTAGTCAGACCTATGTGGACCAATGCAGACCCCATCACTGGATGGGAGCATCTATCTATTGACCTTCACAAATGGCCTATCACACATGGAATAGGTATATTTCCTAAGACTTAAATCAGACTGCCTAAATATTTTCAAGAAATTCGTGGCACTAGTGGAGAACCAAACATGGAAGAAAATAAAAAAAAAACTGAGAACAGAAAGGGGATGAGAGTATAACTCTAAAGAGTTCAATGAATTTCTAGAAGCTAACGGGATTCAGAGAGAACTAACAGTGGCCTACTCCCCTCAGCAAAATGGTGTTGCTGAGAGGAGAAACAAAACCTATTGAATATGGCTAGAAGTATGATACACGAGAAGAACTTACCTAACAAGTTCTGGGCTGAGGGAGTCTTCATTGCCGCCTATTTGCAGAACAGGTTCCCACCAAGGCCTTGGATGATTTCACCCCACTTGAAATGTAGAGTAGACACGGGCCTTTAGTGGGTCACCTAAGAGTTTTTGGTTGTATATGCCATGTACACATACCTGCACAGCAAAGAAGAAATTAGACGAGAGATCAGAAATTGGCATCTTTGTTGGGTACAATAGCCTAAGTAAAGGGCACAAAATCTACAAGGTTCAAACATGCAAGGTTGAAGTTGATAGAGATGTGATTTTTTAAGAGGACAAATGCTGGGACTAAAATACATAGTCTGGTTCACAAAGTGTTAAGTCTATACCGACATTTATTGGGGTTCCTAGACCTACACAGTAAACACAACCTACAACTACACAAAAGGACTCAAGTACTCGAAAAGGAGAGAGGAGCTTATTTCAGATTTCTCCAGTTCTTTTCCATTTAAGCAGTGGCCAGTCCAGTGGAGCCTCATCCTCCTCCTCTAGACTCATGCACAAAACAAGAAAACTCAGTCAAATATATGAAGATGAAAAACCAATTGAAGTTGAAGAAGGATAGAATTTTGAAGCATGTAATCGGACAGTGGAGGAGCCAAACTCGTTTGAAGAGGCTTTGTCAGATCTAGACTAGAGGAAGGTCATGGATGATGAGATGGATATGATCCATAAGAAATATACTTGGGAGCTGGTGGACAGACCTGAAAACTAGAAACTAATCACAATCAAATGGTTGTACAAAGTGAAGTCAGATGAAAATGGAAGAATACCGAAACTAAAGGCTAGACTTGTGGCCTGAGGGTTTACATAAACCTTTGGTCTTGATTATGGGGGAGACCTTTGCACCAGTCTCTAGACACGACACCATCATAGTCCTTATTGTCATAGTTGCACAAATGAAGTGAAAATTGCATTAGATGGATGTAAAATCTGCATTCCTAAATATTGTGATCACATAAGAGGTGTTCATTGAACAACCTCAGGATATGAGATAGAGGGAGCCGAGAAAAAAGTCTACAAACTAAAGAAGGCACTCTATAGATTGAATTAGACACATAATGCCTAGTACAACAAACTTGATGCATTCTTTCTGACCGAATGGTGCAAAAAAAGAGACATTATAATATAGCTATGTACACCCAAATGTCAGTTTCTGAAATCCTAATAGTATGCATCTATATGGATGATATTATCCTAACTGGAAGTGATGGGGAGCTGATAAAGGGTTTTAAGACTAAGCTAAGTAATGCATTTGAGATGAGTGACTTGGACAGACTAAGGTACTTTCTAGGGTTCTAGATCAACTACATTAGTGAAATGATTTTTCTACATCAAAGCAAGTATGCATTGCAATTACTAAGAAAATTCAGGATGAAACACTCTAAGAGTGTCAACACCCCTTAATACCAGCTAGAAAGAATATTAACAAGAGAGAAGAGCTTATCAATCCTCTACAGTACATGAGCATGGTTGGGGGACTCTTGTACCTCGCTGCAACACAACCAGACCTCATGTTCGTCGCCTCCTTTTTGTCCAATATCTAAACCTACAGAAACGAGCATGTTAGAAGCTAAGAGAATACTCAAATTCATTAAAGGTACTAGAGATTATGGTCTCTGGTTTAAGCATATGGAATATTCATAATTGGTGGGTATTCATATTCGGAATAGGGTGGTTGTAATAAGGATATGCAAAGTATTACGGGGTTTTGTTTCACTCTAGGGAGTGTTGTGTTTTTGTGGGAAACATAGAAGCAATCCATGATAGCATAATCCACAACTGAAGTATAGTACACTCCTTTTTGTGCTACCACGAATCACTCTACGTGGTTGAGAAGGCTATTCGAGGAATTAAGGTTCGAGATTGAAGGATGGATTCATATATGTTGCGAAAACACTTCGATCATCATAATAGGAAAGAATCTCGTTCAACACAGACAAACAAAACATATAGAAATCAAGGTGCATGTTGTGCGAGAAGCAGAGAGGGAGAAGAATACCTTGCAGTACTGCACTAGGGATGACCAGATCGCAGACATCTTGACGAAAGTGCTCGGGACGAAGCGGTTTGAGGATTTGAGAGAGAGGCTTGGGGTCATACCGAGAAGGATCAATAGGGAGATTGAAGGATTCGATCCCCCTTGGTCACAAACAAAGAAGGATGGGTTCGAAAGAGAGAACCCAGGGTTCGAGAAAGTGTTCGACAGAAAGTTCGAGAGGAAGGAAGAATCAAAGAGGCTTCGAAATGAAGAGGATTTTTACAAACCAAGGGAAGATGGACTTACAAAGGCTCGTTACAACTCAAGTCAGAAATCACGTGAAGTCCAGCCTGAAGTCTTCTGCAACCCAGCCATCCTCTGGCGGGGGAAGAGGACATGCGGTAGAGGAGGACATGCGGTAGAGGAGGCCATGCGATGGAGGAGTGCATGCGGCGGATGAGGGCATGTAACAAAAAACAATAATCCAATCCAATCTATCATACATCATGTATACGAGGATTTAGTAACAAAATATCAAGACTAGTCTTTTCTCGAATAAAGAACAATATTATGTAAACACATGATATAGTAGACGAAGTAAACAATATTCTACTAGATATGACACCAAGTCATCTAAAAGAATATTTTAATTTAGATACATTATGTCCTTCCAACGATAAAAATAAAGACAATGAATTATATAATACTGAATTTTTTAACACAATTAAATGTTCTGGAATTCCACATCATTGTTTGCAACTAAAAATTGGAATCATTTTAATGCTTTTACGGAATATTGATCAAACATTTGGATTATGTAATGATACACGTTTACAATTACGCAACTAGGAACAAAAATAATTAATGGCAGAATTATTACAGGAACTAACAAAGGCGACAATGTATTTATTCCAAGACTATCTTTAATTACTACAAATACTATATTAATATAGTATTAATAGAGTAATATTACTTTTTCGGTTTAAATAGAAACAATTTCCAATCATACACTGTTTTGTGATGATAATAAATAAAAGTCAAAGACGAAGTTTAAATAAAGTTGATATATATTTACCGCGTCTTGTATTTACTCATGAACAATTATGTCTCTAGAATTAAAAAACACGTGATGATCTTAAAATACTGATTTTAGATGACAACCAAACGATATGTACGAAAACAATAAACGTTATTTTCAAAGAAATATTTTATAATTTATAATTTATTTACTTTATATTTGTATAAATATTCAATAATAAATTCTCTAAAAAGAAATACGTATGAAAACGAGATGATCAAAATCCCCCAGACTTGAATGTTTGCTTGTCCCTATATGTACGAAAACAATAAACGTTATTTTCAAAGAAATATTTTATAATTTATAATTTATTTACTTTATATTTGTATAAATATTCAATAATAAATTCTCTAAAAAAATTGAACATTATTACATAGGACATCTTGATGTAATATTATATATATATATATATATATATAAATTTTATTTAACCTTTATATCAATGTTTATTAAAAATAATACTTCACTCATATAGCGCAAATATAAAACTAATATTTGATATTTTTTTCTGAAAACAATTATTGTATTCTGATATTAATAGAAAGTATAACACCATTAAATCGACCGTTAAATGAATCCATAACTATATATTATTATTGTAATTCTGTAATTGGTCAATAATTAATCTATAATTTCATTGGATATTTTCAAACTGTTAAAATAAAACACAACAAAATTTAAGATTAAAAATTATGTTACTATAAAATAACTTAACAAACCTGATAAATTTGACAGATTTGGACAGGAAAATAACAAAAAAAATGTTAAAAAAATAATCAAGTGTGGAAAAAACGAACACTAGATCCAAAAAATGGGAAGAAAAGTTCTCCTGGAAAAAACTAAAATTAAAAAACAAAAAAAAATTGTGGATGATACGAATGGTTTGACCGAAGACGTTACTTTTCACTATTATTAGTCCCTTTTATTAATTATCAACCCGTAATAAAACAAAGAAACTTGTCATACATAGACAATGATATACACAGGCATATATATATACACACTACATATAAAAAGATAATTCGAGAGTAAAAAGGATTAGTCAACTTGGGGGAGAAGACGCACTACCCACATGCCCCACCAGAATTTCTTCTTCCTTTGCAATCGCAATCTGTTTTTTTATTTTTATCCTCTGTCACATCATCGACGTGACTGCAGGAGAAGGTCAACCAAGTATTTACCTGTTACACGTGTCACGATACCATTGGTTTTCCCGGTCTACAAACTGATAAGAGAAGTATACTGTTTATATCATCCCCCTTTAGGGCCTATATATACCAACCCTCCATGTGTCCCTACCTTATCCTCATCACAACGAACTAGAGAAAACTCACACACCGTTTCCAATGGCGTTTCCTCTCATCCTCTTTGCCCTCACTTTCTTGGCTTTCACAGAAGCTTACCGGCGCCGGAAAATCTCCGTACGCCTCGTGCCTTGACCTCCCGGTTCTCGATTCCTTCATCCATTACACCTACAACGCCTCCAATTCCTCTCTCTCCGTTGCATTTGTCGCTACTCCGGCGAGTCCAGACGGCTGGATTGCGTGGGCGATCAATCCGACGGCTGAGGGAATGGTCGGATCTCAGGCTTTCATCGCTTTCAGATCCAAAGGTGTCCCCCTTGTGAAGACCTACAACATTAGCGGTTACCGCGCCATAGACGAAGGGAGGCTTTCCTTCGACTCGTGGGATCTGCGTGCTGAGTCGCACGACGAAAAGCTCGTCATATTCGCGTCGGTCAAAGTTCCGGTGGGATCGGAGAAGGTGAACCAGGTGTGGCAGATCGGAGAGAAGGTGACCAACAGTCGTCCCGAGAAGCACTCCTTTTCTCCGCCGAATCTCAGCTCCAAAAGCGCATTGAATCTAACCGGCGAAGCGGTGTCTCCGGCCGCCGGTGGCTCGAGCTCCCCGGGAGATAAAGCTGCTGGTAATACCGGTTCAAGGAAGACGAGCATTACTACCGGGGTCAAATTAGGAATTATTGTTTTATTGGGTAGTCTATGTATTTTTTAAATTCGAATATTATTTTCATTGTTATATTATTCGAAATATTATTTTTCAAATAAATTTGAGATATACAGATCAGTTTTCAAGTCGAATCGTCTCAGAGTTCAAGAAACGAGTACGTATTAACGATAGGAGCGGATTCTTCTTTCAGAGGCATGCAGCGTTATCGTTGACACGTCATACCATGCAAATTACGATTACACGTTATATGGACATGCTTTGGTATTTTACTTTATTTTATTTCGTTTAAACTTTATATTAACATACTTAACGCTTGATCAAGTAAGTAAACCTTTTTCTCACCTTTATTATTATTTTATGTATCAATAATCTTAACGAGATTTAATGTTCATCCACGCCTTTTTCTCTCTCACAAAGGATAAATTTTTTAAAAAAGTTCATATGATTGACATAAAATGATACTATTAGAAATTATCCATTAAGAAATAAAATTATCAAATATATTACGACGGTATTTTGAAAAGATTAAGAATAAAACTTTTGAACGAATTGGGAGTAGATTTTCGGACAAATGAGGCACGACCCGTCCCGGACTCCTGAGGAATTCCAAATGGTCATTTGTTATGTACACAAATCGTTCGGAATCCATTATTTATTGTTGCGGGGTTGTAAATGAAAATTAGTGGTTTGTGTTTTAAGCTTTTAAGGCAATCAATAAAAAAACTTTATTTATCAATTACTCTAATTAGATGTGAATAAAAATCATTGTTAAAATATAGAAGCCAAATCAGAAAAAAGTTATTTATATTTATCAAGTACTCTAATTAGATAACAATAAAAAGCACGCTTACAAAATTAGAACTGAAAAAAAAATCGATCTTATTTTGTACAATATTACAAATATCACCATTACAAATCCTTGGCTTCAAGATTTTTTTTATAAAAAAACTTAATTAATCCACAATTTGAGAATTTGTAGGCAAATGACGTCGTTTTGGTTTGAGGCCTATCAAAGCCACCGCCATCTCCTCTACCTCTTTCTATGGGCTGTGCTAATCTCACCGTCGTTCTCTTCCAACTGTACGTCACATGTATTCACCGGCAGAGAAAACTACCCAAGTTGTGTCGACCTTCTTCTCTCTTCTTATCTCCATTACAGCTACGACGCCAGAAACTCCACCCTCGCCGTCGTATTCTCCGGTAAACCCGTGAATCCTGCCGGTTGGATTGCTTGGGGAATCAATCCTAGAGGTCGCGGCAAGGTCGGAACCCAAACCCTGATCGCTTACAGAGAACCTACCGGCGTCGTTGTCGCCAAGACCTACCGTGTGGATTCCGTCGAACTCGTAGTCCAATCAAAACTCTCCTTTGATGTCTGGAATCTCAAAACGGAGGAGTTTGGCGAAGGTGGGTTCAGAATCTTCGCGAAAATTAAGGTTCCCGAGAATATGGCAGCGACAAAGATGGTGTACCAGGTTTGGCAGACCGGTCCCGGAGTTACCAATTCTGGCGAACTTGGGTCGCACGAACTCGAAGCGGATAATTTATCGGCAATGAGCAAGCTGGACCTTGAGGCGGTCGGTACTAGAAGTAGTGTCATGGGTTATGGTGAGACGGCGGCTTCTGGTCTGCATCGAGGAGGCCAAAACGCAGCGTATTATGCGATTGTGCCTGTCATTGGAATTCTAGTCGCTCTGTTAAGGTTAGAAATTGAAAGGTTCGTGGGCTGAGGGGACGTACAAATATCATGCATGTCGAGGAAGAATGGAAGTATATGCTTCCATTCGTTATTCGTTTCGATCCGTTTTTTAATAATTCGGATATTAAAAAAGGTTTATTGTAAATATCGATATTAAAATTTTATTTCCGGAGGAACGAGATCGAACTAGGATATTTGATTTGTTATATTAGGGATATTTTATTTGTATCTTATTTCTCTGTATATATAAAAATTATGGGGCATTTATCCATTTGTTTTAAAATTTAGTTTATCTATTTTACTTTCCACCAATTTTGCTACGTAATCCTTTAAAATTTTAAAATTATTTATTTATATTACCTATTTTTTAGTTTTTTCATAGATAATATATTTTCTTTTTGTATTTTTCAATTAGTTTTCGAGACCGAACATATATAATATTCAAATGTTGAATAAATATTTAATATTTTGAATACTTAAAAACGTACAACTTCAGTTGAAATAGATTATCACAAATATATTGCATATGAATCCATATGTATATATTAGGTATGGTCATTTTGACTTTCGGTTCGGACACTACAAGAAATACAAAGATTAGGGACTGAAGAATCAGTCCCTAATCCGTCCGGAATGGAATTTAGGGACTGATTCGGGACTGGCATGCTCCGTCCGCAAACGAGCGTCGGCAATCAGATCCAGTCCGCAAACCGTCCGCAATTTCGGACTAAAAGGGTGGTTCGAAAACCGTCGGGAAATTCTGGACGGAAACAGCCGTCGGGAAATTTCCCGACGACTGCTGCCGTCGGCAAATTTCCGGACGGCTCTTGGCGTCGGGAAAGTTATTTTTTTTTACAAAATTTCCGGACGGCGGAGCACCGTCGGGAAAATTCCGGACGGCAGACAGCCGTCGGGAAATTTCCCAACGGTGCTCCGCCGTCCGTAAAGATTTTCCGGGACGGATACATCAGTCCGCAAATGCAGTCCGCATTTAGTGATATATACTAGGGATGGACATTTAGGTTCGATTATATAAAACCAACCAAACAGAATCGAATTATGGTCATTCAGTCCGGTTCTGATATAGATAAAATAACCGATCGGGTATGAAAGTTAAAAAACCGAATGAATTCGGTTCGGTTCGGTTATTAACCGAATAATCGTGGATAATCGATTGATTACATAAAAATATAAAAATATATAGATAAATGATATTTATCAAATATAATCAATAATTAAAATTAAATATCAAATTTAAATAATAATATATTATATTATATTTTTAAATATATGAATTATTTGAAATATTCCGAATAATATCATTTATTTGTAATTTTATATGATAAAATATTTAATAAAATCAAAATAATCGAATAATAACCGAACAAATTAGAGTTAGGATTTTACTTTGGTTACAATATTTTATTTATATAACCGAATCGAACCGTTGTACAACCTAACCGAACCGATTTAAATTCAATTATTGTTTGGTTATTGTTTTTTTAAAACCCGAATAATCCGTACCCATTGTATCCCACTACAAGAAAATTCGGATTTCGGGACTACATTTGCGGACTGATGTATCCGTCCCTAAATTTAGGGACGGATTAGGGACTAATTTGCGGACTGATGTATCCGTCCCTAAATTTAGGGACGGATTAGGGACTAATCACAGACGGATTAAGAAAACAGTCCCAAATCCGTCCCTAAATTTGGGGACTGTCGTTCGGGACGGATTCGGGACCGAAATCAATGCGGTAGGGAAATTGCGGACTGCACAGTCAGCAGTCCGCAATTTCCCTACTGAAAATTTATTAGTCCCGATTCCGTCCCGAATTACAGACGACTTAGGGACGGTTCGCCGAGAAATATTCATTTCAGTCCGCAATTCGTCCCGAATCGGACTTAAAATTTTCTATTTAATCCCTTCTCTTCTACCCGTTTCTCACACACAAATCTCATATATTTCTCTTTATATCTTGTTATCGTTTCTAATTGTAATGGCATCGTCGTCGAGAT
>CM071873.1:21369421-21398556 GCA_036759665.1 Gynandropsis gynandra
TGAGCAGAGTCGGACGGCAAGGTCCAAGTTGTCAGGGACTTTGTTCAAGTCCGCTCTGAGTGAGGGATCTCCTGTGGGACCCCATTTTCTTCAGATCATTAGTCTGATAGAACAGCTTGAGAAGCTGGGGTGTACCTTCTGCAAGGAGATGTAGCAGGAGATGATCTTGCACTCACTTCCGGAGTCCTTCTCCCCGTTCGTGGTCAACTACAATATGAACAAGCTGGATGTTGAGTTGCATGAGATGCACAACATGCTTACTGAGTATGAGAAACAGATGTCCATTGGGAAGAGGGTATCGGGATCTATGCTGATGGTTGGTCAGTCCTCTTATCAAAAGAGGAAGGGCAAGAAGAGGCCCAGGACCAGGCAGAACGCGCCTAAGTCTGGTGAGACCAAGGCAAAGGGCGGTGCCACCAAGGCCAACCAATCAGAAGCCGAATGTTTCTTCTGCAAGAAGAAAGGACATTGGAAGAGGAACTGCAAGGAATACCTGCAGTCTCTGAAGGGCAAGAGGCAAGGTAAGATTCTCATGAAAAATGTTTTCATGTTATCCTTGACTACTATTGATTCATCTAGATGGGTATTGGATACCGGTAGCAGCTTTAACGTCTGCAATATGTTGCAGGGGCTAAGGGTTAGTAGGAGGTTCAGGAAGGGAGAGTTCAGTCTGAAGGTTGGAAATGGCGCAAGTGTTGCTGCTCTAGCCGTAGGATGTGTTTCCCTTATTATGCCTACGAGCAAGACTTTGTTGTTAGATGACTGTTATTATGTTCCGAAGTTTGTTTAGAACATAATCTCTATTTCTATGCTTGATAGACGTGGATTTCGAACAGTTCTAAGTAATAACATTTGCTCTATTTATCATGGTGATGATTTATGTGTGAATGGTTATTTGCAACAAGGACTTTATATCTTACCTGATGTTAATGTAGAACAAATTAACATGCATGTTTCGGGCCATAAGAGAAAGGTAGATGATCGTCAAAGACAGACGTACCTTTGGCATTGTAGACTTGGTCACATCGGTGAGAAGAGGATAAACAGGTTGCATAAAGATGGTCTTCTAGGCCATTTCGATTATGAATCTTATGCGACTTGTGAGTCCTGTCTCACCGGCAAGATGACCAAATCTCCGTTTAGTGGAACCGGAGAGAGAGCTACAGAACTTCTAGGACTCATACATACTGATGTATGCGGACCGATGAAAGTTCAGGCTAGGGGCGGATATTCATATTTCATCACATTCACTGATGATATGTCGAGATATGGTTTTGGGTTCTTGATGAGACACAAATCCGAATCTTTTGAAATGTTCAAGAGATTCCGCAGTGAAGTGGAGAAACAAACCGGAAAGAGTATCAAAGTGTTGAGATCTGACCGGGGCGGTGAATATCTTAGTCATGGATTTGTCGATTATCTAAGGCAAAATGGGATTTTGTCTCAGTGGACTTCTCCTGGAACACCACAGCATAATGGTGTGTCCGAAAGGAGAAATCGGACTTTATTAGATATGATCCGATCCATGGGGTTCACAAATCTTCCAATGAACTTGTGGGGGTATGCTTTAGAAGCAGCTGGTTACATTTTAAACAAGGTTCCCACTAAAGTGGTCTCTAAAACTCCATATGAGATATGGAAGGGACGAAAACCAAACCTGAGACACATCAAGGTTTGGGGTTGTCCGGCCTTCGTTAAGAGACTTCAGCCAGACAAGCTTGATGCTAGGTCTGACAAGTGTAGGTTCATAGGATATCTCAAAGAAACTATGAGATATTATTTCTATCACCCGTCTGAGCACAAAGTGTTTGTGGCCAGAACGGCAACCTTTCTTGAAAGAGAATTTCTTGAGGAAGGAATTCATGATGGAGAAGTAGTTCTTGAATTTCTACCACCCGTCTGAGCACAAAGTGTTTGTGGCCAGAACGGCAACCTTTCTTGAAAGGGAATTCCTTGAAGAAGGAATTCATGGTGGAGAAATAGTTCTTGACGAGATTCAAGAGCCCGACGAACCATCACAAGCTCATGGACATGAGATGTCAAATGAGCGTTCTTGGCTGGGTGACATAGTGTTAGGCTCCGGCATCTCAACTTCAAATGTTGAAGTAACAATGCCAGTTCAGGAACAAGTTCAGGAACTTGCTCAGGAACAAGTCCAACCAGATATCCCAGTGCAGGTTGAACCTGCTACACAATCTTTCTTGAGAAGGTCAACACGTTCTCGACGTGCACCTGACAGACTTAATCTGATGGTGCAAGAGGACGTGGTCGGTCATAGAGATGACGACCCGTTGACTTTCCAAGAGGCTATACAAGGCCCAGATTCTGAGAAATGGTGGAAAGCCATGGAATCCGAGATGGAATCTATGAAGATCAACAAAGTATGGACTTTGGTTGATTCTTCACAGGCTTCCAGACCGATCGGTTGTAAATGGGTTTACAAGAAGAAGATTGGAGCAGACGGGCAGGTAGAGACCTATAAAGCTTGTCTAGTTGCCAAATGGTATAGCCAACGAGAAGGGATTGACTATAAAGAAATGTTCTCCCTTGTGGAAATGCTCAAATCTATTCGGATTCTCATGGAATCCGAGATGGAATCTTTGAAGATCAACAAAGTATGGACTTTGGTTGATTCTTCACAGGCTTCCAGACCGATCTGTTGTAAATGGGTTTACAAGAAGAAGATTGGAGCAGACGGGCAGGTAGAGACCTATAAAGCTCGTCTAGTTGCCAAGGGGTATAGTCAACGAGAAGGGATTGACTATGAAGAAACGTTCTCCCCTGTGGCAATGGTCAAATCTATTTGGATTCTACTTGCTATAGCGGCGTACTATGACTATGAGATTTGGCAGATGGACGTGAAAACAGCTTTCCTTAACGGAGAGCTCCAGGAAGAGGTTTTCATGACTCAACCTGAGGGTTTCACGTCGCCAACTCAAGGTCATATGGTATGCAAGCTTCAGAGGTCCATTTATGGACTCAAGCAAGCTTCTCGAACCTGGAACATTCGCTTTAACAAGGCAGTTGAAGAGTTCAACTTTGTTAGATGCGATGAAGAGCCTTGTATGTACAAGAAGTTTAGTGGGAGCATGGTTGTCTTCCTTGTGCTTTATGTGGATGACATATTGCTCATGGGAAATGACATTCCGACGTTGCAAGAGACGAAGTCATGGTTGTCTGATCAGTTCTCCATGAAGGATCTAGGAGAAGCAGCCTATATTCTGGGAATAAAGATCTATAGGGATAGATCGAAGAGGTTGCTTGGATTGTCACAATCCCAGTACATCGACAGTATCGTGAGACGATACAACATGGAAAGTTCCAAGAAAGGCTATCTACCGATAGGCACTAAAATTTCTCTTTCTAGGGAGGATTGTCCTAAGACCCCGGAAGAAAGAGAACGCATGAGTCGGCTTCCCTACGCTAGCGTAGTGGGAGCCATCATGTACTCCAGGACGTGTACTAGGCCTGACGTAGCCTACGCACTTAGTGTAGTGAGTAGATATCAGGCAGATCCTGGTGAGGAACACTGGAGAGTTGTTAAGAACATCCTTAAGTACTTGAGAAGGACTAAGGACCAGTTCCTCATTTATGGTGGTTCTAACTTGGAGTTAGAAGGATTCACTGATGCGAGTTTCTCGACGGACAAGGATGACAGTCGATCCATTTCAGGCTATGTGTTTTGTCTGAATGGAGGCGCAGTAAGTTGGAAGAGTTCCAAGCAGGCTACTATAGCCGATTCGGTGACTGAAGCAGAATATATAGCGGCTTGCGAAGCAGCTAAAGAGGCTGTTTGGATGAGAAAGTTCATAGATGAAATTGGTATGGTACCTTCGATAAAGGAAGCCGTTCCTTTATTGTGTGATAACACCGGAGCCATTGCTCAGGCGAAGGAACCAAGGTCTCATCAGAAATCGAAACATGTTCTGCGGAAGTTTCACCTGATACGAGAGATCATAGCGCGTGGGGACGTGCAAATCCAGAAGGTGGATGGAAAGGAAAATGCAGCAGATCCGTTCACGAAGGCGCTTGGGTCAAAGGAGTTTGACAAGCATAAGCTGAGGATCGGATTGAGAGAGATGACTAGCTGGCATTAGTTTATAGACATATAGCGAGTTGTATTTTAGACATCGATTTTAATTTTATAATATATGGCATTATTTTCATATGATGAATTTTCATAATTGTATGATAGAGTCCAAGATTAAATCTGAAACTTGACATTATGATAGAGATCATAATAAAGAGAGTCAAGTTTTGGTATGATTTAATCTAAATTGTTCTTGTTCGTAGGATCACTACTCGGACTACAGTGATCCGGAAAGAACAACATGTATGTGATAAGTTTCTATGGTGATAGAAATCAGTAGATCTCTTTTACTGAATCACATATATGGGTGATACACATAATGATGTGATCACTGAATGAAAGTATTCTATCGTTGTTGCTTTCAATATAGAGACTGAATTTGTAGCATGATTTGATATGACAATTCATTCATTGATCATATGGTAGAAGATTCTTTGACCAAATGATTAATAACTAATCATCTTATTTCTACTCGATTATTACTTGTCATTTCATTGGAGTATCAAATAATTTTAGTCTCTCTAGTTCCTTTATATGTTTTTTTTTGCATTTATACATGATATTTAAAGTAATAGGGAAGAATGAGTAACTTTGAGAAATATACAACAAGATTTAGGACTTAAAGAGAATCATAGATGAGATGATAGATAATTCTCTTGGTCTAAGAAACAAGGTGCTCGACATAGCAGAACATGTTGAGATGCCAAAAATTTTGGAGAATTTGCTCAGGCAGAGCCAAAGAATATTCGACTTAAACTAAGGAAGTCACCAAAGTTATAGAGGTTTCACTTGAGCTGAGGGCATCACTACTCGTTTGAGCGATAAGCTAGAACACATCATCATTTAGTCTGAACGATATGTAAAAATGAAAGAAAATAAAATACTCAACCTGAACTAGTTTTACTCAATCGAACAATTTATTAAAATCGGTCAATAATTCAAATTTTGAATTATTTAAAAGTGGTTGACGAGAAATTTTAAAAGGAGCCGACTTCTAGAGAAAAAGGGGAATGAAGAATGAGTTTAGAAGGAAAATTTTGGAAAGTAAAAAAGTGATAAAAGCTTATGAATGCATTGTGGTAAAGAAGAGGGTATACCGAAGACTACTTAAGACATCGACTAAAAGATTCTAATCTCTACCATTGATTCTTTTCTTTACCTAGAGTTCCTTCCAATGTATTTGAAAGTTATATGCCTGTTATGTAATATTTGGATAGTCTCGGGTTAAAAGTGTAATTATTAAAAGTTAATAATTCTATTTAAGAAACAAAAATTAGGTTTTCGATATAAGATTACAGAATCATTAAAACCCTAATAGTCGTCAAAAGAAAAATCACGAAGAACGAAATAGTTTTCGTTCATCGAGAATTCCGCATCAAACGTCGAAGGCAGAATCCGATCTCGGCGTGGATACACGTAGAGGACTTGTACTATCAAGTCTATCATCCGATTGTTACAGATTCAATGCTACAGGTACAAAATTGTTTCTAAATTGTTTATTGTTGAAAACCCCGAAAAAACTAATCTGAATATGACTAGATCTAAAATTCGGGATGATAAAACACGCTTCCGCACCCAAATCAACCCAAAATTAATAACGCCATGTCAACACCAATTGGTATCTGCACAGAGAGAATGATAATATTGGCAATCGCGTTGACTAGTACGTCGATAAGATTAACGTGAGTTGACGTAAACCGAGGTAATATCATGGTAACATTAACCTGCGTTACATATTTCTATGAAACCCTAACAAAAATATGTATATCAACAACCAACAATAATAAATTACAACATTTGTGTAACCTTTCATGGTTATAATGCCAATGTAATGCGAATGACGTAACCACCTTCAATATCAAATTAACACGAATTGTGTTGGAAAAATATGTATATATTTAAACAAATATTTTTTAGTTATAAAATAAAAATTATAAAAATATAAATTACTATCTAATCTCACAAATGTGAATATGCTATGATGATAGAGATGGTGATTTCAATACTAGTGTGGATGCAGGAGAGATGGAGGCAACGAAGATGGATACAAAAGCTTTTTAATCGATTCAAGATGGTTGAGCTTTGTTTTAAGCATGATCCTATTCTAGTATATTGACATCTCTACCTAATAACTTCCATACCGAATGTTATTAATTAACCAAACAAAGGAAAAGGAAAGAAAAGACAAAACATAAATCATGGATCAACTACCTTTTTTCGTAGTGTAAATTCATATCCAAAATCTAGACCATTGCTTGAACATATCACTGCTTGACGTCCTCACTCTTAAAGCAGATTAACCTACCCCTCTATATGATTATTTATGTCTATCATGTATTTGATCTAGTCTAGTTCGATATCTCCATTTGAACTAAAACGATTTGACAAACAATTCATGGGATACATTCACGAACTTAAAGATTAAAACATGCATTAGACCTTGCAGTAAAATTGATAATTTCGATCATTAAGTTCATTAAATTTGCATACACAATATTCTAGGCACAACAATAATCAAACCTATTAATCTACAACTTAAAACTAATTTATAGTTGAACAAATAAAAGAGAGGGTTTAGAAAGCTCACCTAATCTCTCGATCAATTCATGTCATAACCTCACATTCAACTCGTCTTTATTGATGATTCAATTCTTCAATATAGTCAATATAGCTTCTTCGCTATTCTGCACGATGCTAGAGTGTTCTTCAATTTCTAATATGCTTTAAAACTCTTTATAATTGTTCAGTCTTGCCTTTTTCGTCCTCCTTATGCTCAGAATCATCTCCCTTCATACATAAGCTTCTTCTCACTTAAACAATTCAAAATTTGAATTTTAACGCGAATCCGGTAAACCGTTCGGCCAAACTGGCCTACGCTAGGGCTGAGCATTTGGTTCTTCAACACTTCCCCCTGTAATAGGAGTGAATTTGGCCATTTTGGATAGATCTCTCAACCGGACAAGAGATCGCTCGAGTCGAGCAAACTCACTGGTACAAACGACACCTCTAATTGGATGAGTGCTCGATCGAGTTACTGTCTCTCGAATTTTTTTGGTTATCTCGCAGCGACCGAGTGACTAACCGCTATGCATGAATGAATTCTCTGAAACTTTTTGAGAAACTAAGTCCAATATTCTTGACCGAGCGATCCTGATGCTCGGACTGATCGTTTCTACTTGTTTTTTCTATAATGCTCGTTTCATGTAAAATATTGTCATGTTTCTCCAAAATACTATCTATTACCTGCAAGATCATAAAATTACCAAAAAGGGTTAAAACAAAACTAAAACAAACCAAAATGAAAAAGAAACATACGACATATTATAGAATAAAATTTGTGTGATCGCCAATACCTAGGGATTATTGGTGGGAAGAAATAATAAATTAGGTTTGTCTAGACCTATGCAATGTACATCTGGCGTTTTCTAACACACACTACAAAAAAAGGCGTTTCCCAACGGACACCAACAGATCCGTAGCCGTTGGAAAACGCGCGTTGCAAATTGGGATCCGTTGCAATTCACAACAGCGTTGCAACGGATAATATCCGTTACAAAGTTTTAACGGACGACCAACGGATAACGCCGTTGAAAATGTGTAACAGACGTTTGTTGAAAAAATTTGTAACGGATGCCCGTTAAGAGTTGCAACGGACGTCCGTTGAAAATTGGCGGGAAAGGGCAATGGATATCCGTTACAATTTGGCGGGAAAAATTGCCAACGGATGCGTGTTAAAAATTGCAATGGGCATCCGTTGGAATGTTGGTTAAAAAAATAAAAAAAATAAAAAAATATTTTTTAAAATAAAAAGTTTTAAATTTAAATATTAAAATTGTTTGCAAACACCATTAAAACTAAAACTAATCCTATTACATTTCATTTAGATCAGCTGGGTCGATATCATCTCCCTGATCGCCACCACCTCTAGATGGCGTTGCATCTGAATCGAGACCCAGTTCTTGCCGCGGTATTGATTTCCTCCCCTGGCCAGACAACAACTCGATGACGTTCTCCAAGTGTTGTACTTTGGCTCGAGTTTCTCGAATTTGTAATTCGAGATCCTTGATCCGCTATTGTTGCGTGTAACTCTCTTGGACTGCAGGAGATACCGTTGTGGCGTCTTCAACGATGTCTTTTTGAAGTACCCCGAGACCGTATAGACGCCCCTTATACGGTCTCACCAACTACAAGACAAACAAAATTAGAGTTAAATTTTAACAAAAATATTTTATTAATAATAAAAAACAAAAGAAAAAGTTTTTAGCTCTAAATAAATTTTGTCCTTTTGTAAAAGATTCAGCTCGTCGGGAGTCGAACCGCAAGATTGTGATTGTTGTGTAATCTTCTCCGTCACAGCTTTCACGGTTCTCTCCACTCGAGGATCGACGAGTTCGGGTTCGTTGACCTCTTCCCCGACGACCGACTACTTCTTGGCATGGGTTTCCAATACCAGCTCAAGAAGAGTCGGTTCTCTTCCTATACGTTGCATCTGTAATATAAAATAAACTTAATTAGATAAATATTAAAAAACAAAAAATTTAAGTAATAATAAATTTTTCCAATTCTTGTTTTCTCTTCGGTAATGATTTTGATCCCGAAGTATGGCGATGCGGACCATCCCCGGGAACCTTCTCGTCGTACCAACATTTTTTGGCCTTCTCGCTCTTGGCCTTGAAGTATGTCGACTTCCAATGCTGAATCATTTGATGGAAGATTTAAGTAATAATAAATTTTACCAAATCTTTTAACACATTCTTTGTTTCGTAGTATGTCTCAGGAGCTTGATTATTTTCCGGTAAATATTCACGCATTGTTTTGCAAAATGAATCCATGCAATTTTCTGCCACATTGTAGTCTGTTTTAATACTCATCAATCTTGAAGATAAAGATAAGCGATACTGACCTTCACGACAACCTTCATATATAGGTTGTTTTGCCAAATCCAATAGGTTGAAGAACTGACGTGCATCGATAGTCGGCATCTCTTCATGCGTTTGTTCATTAACAACTCTAGAAAAAGCATCTGACACCATTTCCACATATGGATTGGTCGTTAATGCTTCATAAATAATTTTTTCGTTTCTTTCTACTTGTGCATCTTGCAAAATATCTCTAACACCGCAATTTTTGCAATGAAAAGACCAAATTTCGTAATTTTCAACGAAACTCACCTTATAAAGATGTTTGGAAATAATTTCTTGACTTTGATACTTTATGTTTTTACATCTTTTGCATGGACATAACATTGTTCCGCGTTCTTGACACAAAGGTTGCATCGATGCAAAACTCATTAATTGTTCCAATCCATGTAAGAATTCTTGCGTAATCTCTTTGGTTATAGGATCTTCTCTTCTATACATCCACTCTCTCGACCTATATATATCTCGATTTGAAGAAGACCAAAATTTTGTTGAAAATATGTTTGTTATTGATGGTTTGATGCAATCTTTGTTTTTTGCAACGGATGACCGTTGTGAGATAACATGATATTAATTTCCATCGATAAACCTCGAAATTAACAATTTCAACGAGCATCCGTTGCCATTTGTAACGGGCTCGTTGAAATTTTTTCCCGACTTCTAATAGACTTCCAACGGAAATGACCAACGGAAGAAATCCGTTAACATTCCGTTAAAAATTGCGACGAATTACAACGGATGGGGAAACAGATAGTATCCGTTAAACCTCTGTTGAAATTCGTAACGGATTCCAACGGATTTACGCCCGTTGAAAGTACTCATAAATCCGTTACAAAACGGACGGATCCGTTGCCTTATCCGTTGGAAATGGCGTGTTTTTTATAGTGACACTATTTACTTGCCTCGATTATCAAGTTTTTAACGTCGTTGCAATGATGTTGTAGTGATAGCATTAAATGGTTTTAATGTAAGATTCTAATGGAGTGGCATTACTCGTGCGTTACCATAGACAACACAGTTCACAGCTATGTTCTATTAAAATAAATGTGTTAATAATTAAATAACTGATAAAAATATTTACTATTTAGAGGAATTATGGATGAACAGTTCCGTCTGGAAATGAGTATATGTAATACATATTCATGTAGATTTTTAGATGGATAACGTGGTCCGCAATGTGTCTGGAAACCGTTCATAAATTCGAAAAATTTAAGGATGAAGTGTTTGTTGAAAATTTATCGAAAATTTTGTCACATCGATGATTTTCGGATGGTTGCCGGTTCCATTCAAAACCTTTCTCCCTCACAAAAAAAAAATCCATACTGGATCCATCCGGAATTTTTTTTGGCATGAAAAGAAATTTAAAATTAAATTTTTTAAAATTGCGAAATAGTAGAAATAAAAAATTTTAAAAGTTTAATTATTCTTAATTGTTTTTACGTAACAAAATATATAAAAATAACTACCTAAAACGAATTTGTATATGTCAAATCCTTGTCGTCGTGTTCAACCCAATCAAATGTCGGCATTTTTTATTTAATGAGCTACATTAGTTGTTCAGTTATTGTGTTATTATGCTCTATATTGTTTGTGGTGAGCTCTAATCTACCTTCAATGGTTTCTAATATACCTTTAACAATATCCAGTTTACTTTGGATGACCTTTAATGCTTGTTGATATTGAATCAATTGGTCGCACAAATCTTTATTTATTTTTATATGTTTACTTGTTGATATTTATTTTTCACTGTCATTTGATTGAGTTTCGTGTAATCAATATAAAATCTCATACTACCATCATTCTCGTGATAAAAAGAACAGATGTACTCCATAGAAAAGTACTAGACTTGTTGAATCCTTTTCTAGAAGTTCCACCAATTGCTTCTTTAATTATGCCATCTCTATAGGAGCCATCCTATATGGTTTGATTATGTCCTTTGCTTTAATTCAATAGGAAAAGTTACTTATATTATTGGAGAGGTAAACTAGGAAGACCATTTGGAAACACTCACCCGAAAAAGAAAAGAATATAGAAACATTCATAGTGTATAACCCTAATTTCATAGGTATGATTTGAAATTATAAATGTAAAGAGTATAGAAACACTCACCTGAAAAATAGTATCTTTTTATGAATCAAAATTCAAAGAAAACACTAATTTTCTTCTTTTTAAAGTATTCATAACTTTTCTTTTTGTGAAATTGACCTTTAATCATGACCTGGATAAAATGATCGAGGGACCATAAAATTTCAAATAATTTAAAAAGACATAAATTAAAAACTTACAATACTCAAATGATGAATACGAAAAAAAGTAGTTATAATGGTGATGAGAATGAATTATTGAAAGAGGTGAATAAACGAAATAAAAGAAGAAAATGTTAATGGTGATGAAATAGAAAAAAAAAGGAAAAAAAATGTGTATGTATGGAATTGTAGTGGGGAGTGGAGGAAGAAGAAAACATGGTTTTGTTAGTGTTTTTATAAGATTTAAAAATTTTGAAAATTATAATTTGACCTACTATTTTGATAAATTTTTAGATTTTTCCTAAATTTTTTAAAATAATAAAAGATAAAATATATTTAGGGATGTTATAGTGAGGTTATTCCTCCATAATCAAAAATTCACATTTATACTATGTAACAGTATACAAAATACAATATAATTACAATTATAATATATTAAAAATTTTATTTATTTATCCCGAAATAGATCCCATTCAAAATATTTGTTGAATTAGAGACGATTAAAAATCGATTTCACTTGGCGGGATTTGAGACACTCGTTCAGATGTCATCTTTTAAATATTATTGTAATTTTTTTGCTTCGCCATCGATTTAGAATCATCCATTTTCTTATGTGTTCGCTCGAAGAATTCAAAATATGTTAGTTCTGCACCTTTATGTTTCACTTAAAACAAATTACAATCATATACATATATATAAGATAATATTTTCCAAAATCTTCAAAATAATTAAAGTATACCAATTATTCGTACACCGCAACGAAAAAGACGAGATCTAATTATATGTGCGCCCATACCGAACCTTCCCTATTCCAGTGCACACACATTGTTTCTCATACATAAGAAACCATCCACACAAGTTTTCCTTTTTTCGTTAATCTTTTATTTCGTTGACAAGAGATTTAAATCACAACGTGTGATCCGTTCAAATTCGGATTTAGCTAGTAAAATAATATATATATTTCAATAAAATTTAGTCAAATTGATTTTAATTAATTTTAAAATAATTATGAATAAAAATGATTATTATTAAATATGTACCACAAACGTTTTTCACCAGCATTCTTTGATTTCTGAATTGGTTCGTATCTAGTTATAATATGGTCGATATATATGAGCTTTCATCATTTTAGTTAAATGTCGATAAAGCTAATCCAAAAACCTATAAACAAAACTTGAATTATATATATATATATATAATATGAGTAGATTATAAATTAAAACTTAATTTTTTCTAAGTACCATCGTGTTCTTTCTACATGGTTCGGATCTAAACATAAGAGTTTAAGTCTTTTTTCGTTCTTCACTAATAACTTCTCGACCGTTGGTTCGTGATTCATATGAGATGAATATGACTCTATTATGGTGGTGAGAATGATTGATAAAATGGATACAAAATATATAATTTGTTGGTTTCAGAGTGTGAAGGCGAGATTCATAAAATAAAAAATTTATGACTCGAAAACCCTTTGTTATTGCTAATGAGACAAGAGACAAGTTGTTAGCATTCTCTTTGGTATCATGACATGAGTTGCAGGAAATTTAACATTAAATTAAAATAAATAAGTTTTTTTTCTAAATGGACCCGATGGAACAATAATTAGGTTTGTACCTAAAAATCTATATATTAAAAGTGTGAGATTTTGCTGGCTCCTCAGGCGTTCTCGCCTCTCAGCCCTCCACATCACCCACTTCCATTTATTAAACGTTCACCTCCTCTCTCTCCCACGATACCTCCACAGTGAATGCTCCCACGATTTTCTCTTCCATCATCTCGGTAGTGAAGGTGAAGCGGCATCAGCTAGGAATACCGCGCGGCTCTCTCTCTCCCACATCCATTCGGCGTGGGAGAGAATTCGAATTTAGAGAACAGAAAGACATTCTCTCCCACATCCATTCGCCGACGGGGAATACGATGGCGGATAATCTTCAACATTCTTCGTTGATGTGGTCGTCTTCGTCTCCTTTTGCATCGACTCCGGGACGAGCTTCGGCGAAAATCGAGGTGGAGATTCAGGGCGGTAGATGCATCAATTGTTCTGAAGAGTTGGGAAGCAAAGCAGCTATTGTTGTTTCTTCTACGGCAGATAACGGTGAGGATGAATGTTCAGGTTTGTCTATTCTTACCGCATTTCGTGTGTGTTTCTGTGGGGGTTTTGTTTCCCTGGGTTCTTTAATCTCCGAGTTATTCAAGCGATAGTAAGCGTTGGTAGAAATGATTAAGGTTTAGGGTTGCCAAGAAATTATCTATTATCTGTGTTTTAGCTTGTGAAGAACATAAATGGTGCGGCATCGGCTAGGAATACCGTGCGGCTCTCTCTCTCCCACATCCATTCGGCGCGTGCTTGGCTATTTCCTATTGTGCTGCCGAAACGAACAGGTTCATTTCTTCATCATCAACCTCCATTTATAAAAAAAACCTAAATTGGACCTGTTTCACATTCTCTCCACGATCTCTTCTTCTCTCTCCCACGATAAACCTATATTGGATTCATGATATATGAACATGATAAAGCCGACGCCTGATCCAAAACAGCGGCTGCGTTATTGCCATCGGAAGATACGCCACGAGTGTCGTAACATCGACGCCAAATTCGAGCTTTATTTCACTCTTGTTACAAATTTTTGTTGATTGCTTTGATCAGATGATTTCGTTTGTTGGTTTTCCTGATTTAGGATTTTTGACGTTCAGGTTTAGGAAAGTTGGGCTTTTGGTGAATCCAGTCGACTGGGTGTTGATTCCGGTAGATTCTATTGTATGGTTTTGTTCAATTTCCATTGTTAGACAAATTTATGTATCATGTTATTCCCTTGATGATCGTGATTGATGGGTTTTCTTAGGCTTAGGTTATTTAGCAGCGTTTTTGTTCTTCAGATGCTTTTGATTTCATCGTATGATTCTTTAGCTTTGGGGATTATGTTTTCTTATTGACAGATTCCATTTTGAGATATGTTTTTCTCAGCTAAATTTTCTTACAAGTCACAGAAGAAGATCACTCATGGAGCCAGAATGAATGCCCAGAAGATCATTCGTTGAGCCAGAATGAATTGCTAGCAGAAGATAGATGCAATTAATGGATCAAAGTCCATTTGTTTCTCACTTTAAGACCGCTCAGAGAGTGACACACGAAAAGAAAAGGTAGAGTTGTTAGAGATGAAGATGATAACAAAAACAAAATCTTGAGGAATCAGAACGTCAAATTTGCATCACAAAGGAAGAATGTTCTAAGCTGGAAAGACTTATCGAGTCAACATAATTTTGCTCTGATACAGATTTCAGATAAATATTCAATCTTTATGTTATTACAGTGGAAGGATGGTTAATCTTCATATTTTTACAGGATCTGATGAAGGTATATATGATTGGGTTGTGGCAAATTATGCACTTGGTACTCTTGGAGGTGATCCTCTTCAAACAACACGGATTATTGAACTTGGAGGGGCTTCTGCTCAGGTTTTAATTTCTTTTTCTTCTCATCTTATCAGAGAGTTCTGTGAACGAGGATGAAATCCAACCATGATTTGATAAAAAGATCGATTTTTTATGACGGGTTTTGGATATTTTTACAGGTGTTACTAAGTTGATGGCGTTGCCAGTGTTAGCGGCTGAGACGCTGTGGTTCTTGGTGGCTGCGGTGGTGGCGGATGTGTTGCAGCAACATGGGAATTGTCTGTACCATTTCGATTCAGAGTCTCGCGGAGCTGAAATCACTTGTAATTTACTCGTACCTCTGCCTCTTTCCTTTCTAATGCCCTTTCTGTTATCTAAATCAAGTAATTAGGTATGGAACATGAATAAGAGCAGATTAAAATTGCTTTGTGTGATCGAGTCTGTGCCCGCGGCTTCGATTTTGTTGTCTTTAAAGACCTAAACGTGGTAGAGAGAGTTGTGTTGCAGAAGCACATGATAGATGGTAAAACTGTAAGTTTAATCTACTCTACACCGGTACTAGAATTTCAATCTTACCCTTTGAATCTCTGGTTAATGATCACTGTCATATCCTCTCGCTGCTTCATTTGGAGGTTGCTGCTCTTGTAAGCAAAGTCTCTCTCTTTAGGCATTTATGTTTAGGGTTTATGTTGGTTACAATGGTCATAGTCAAGAAGAGTAACAAATCTCCAGAAAACTGAATAAAGAACATTCTCAGAGAAATCTCTGTAAATTGCTCTGATGTAATACTCTCCTCTTTTTCGCAGTCTCAAATCTCCTCAAGAGACATGGAGAACTGGCAGAACGGCTTTCTAGGTACTGTTTTTCAAATTTTGGTCTATATCTAGATGGTTGCAAAATGACTCTGGATATGGTGATCATTGATCTTAGGGATTCCGATTAGACGATATTTGGTCGATTAAACAAAGAATTTGAAGCTGCACGGGCATCCCAAACTCATTTTCTATCAGGAAGATGTTAACGGTAAAATTAGCAAGGAGATGAAGAGTGATCAGACATCAAAACCGCTTTCAGGCCAAACAGGCCAACAGCAAGGAGCAGGTTCCATAAGTTACTTCCAGAGACAACATAAGTGCTGTTAAGGAACTTTATGTTGATAATGTCTAACAATAGACTTATAGAAGACATTACAAGAGCAAACAAATTCAGATTCAATCAGGTATTAAAATCCCAAACTTGGTATAGAAAAAACACCTGATATTGGTGTAGAGGTTTTGTGCTAAAAAGGGAGACGAACAAGTAAATAGATACATGAAAAAGGTTGCTGAAAAAGAAGTAGCATACCTCAAATACGGATCAGAGGCATTATTTTCATTCTCTAACTGAGATGGTGATTCTGAAGCAGGATTAACGAGACCAATCCAGACAAGCAACTTTATAAAGAGCTTTTCACGAGGACCAACAGGTGAAAGAATCCCTTCATACCTATTGACTACTCTCTGGGCTGGTAGCCATATGGGTGATTTTGTCGCGACGCTGCGCGAGCGGCGATTCGCAGTGAGCGCCCGACGCGCGATGGGTGTGCAGGAAGAGAAAGCGGCGTCGCATGGCGCTGCAAGGGCCGGACGGCATGTCCACGACCGGCGCGGCAGAGCCGCAAAGCGGTCGAGACGCCGACTGTGCAGGTGAAAGGTGATTCGCGGTGGTTTTTCGGGTGTAAGGAAAAGCAGCGAAAAAAGGGTTTCAGAAACCTAACCGTCCTTTCCTTCAGTCGGCGGTGCGCACGCGACTCGAACCGGCGGCCCCTCACGCTCGGAGAGGGCGACTGGTGAAGGGGCAGCCACGACGGCCACAGTAGGGTTTCAGAAATCCTAACCGCGTTTGATTCTCTGCCCGAGCAGGCGCTTCGGCTCTGCCCGCGCGGGTGCATCGCATGAGCCCGAGCGGCTCGCGTAACCCGCGCGTGCAAAACCTTAAAAAAAATTTGAATTAAAATTAAAATTAAAATTAAAGAATTTTAGTTTTAAAATGTCAATAATGGAGTTCTTAGACGATAAATATTTTATCGTTAAGTTTTTCCTTCATCGTAGACGTTTTGAATAGATTCTCGTTTACATGGTACGACCTGACTACCAGGAGACATGTAGTTCGAGAATTAGATTCATACGTCTATGACATCAGATGTCTAGTGGGAGGAATCAATTAGTTTTTGTAAACGCCTGGACTACCCGGGGGATATAAACTTAATTGATATCCGACCGTGAGCTGAAGGATGAACTCGACTATATCGATAGGAACTACCTGACTACTAGGTGACTATGTGATATAGAGTCATATTAAAATTAAGAATTTTAATTAATAATTAAGTTCTTAAACGATAAATTGTTTATGGTTAGGCTTTTCACTCATCGTAGATGTTTTGAATAGGTTCTCGTTTACATGGTACGACCTGACTATCAGGAGGCATGTAGTTCAAGAATTCGATTCAAACATCTATGACATCAGATGTCTAGTGGGAGAGATCAATTAGTTTTTGTAAACGCCTGAACTACCCGGGGACATAAACTTAATTGATATTCGACCATGAGCTGAAGGATGAACTCAACTATATCAATAGGAACGACCTGACGACCAGGTGACTTTGTGATATAAAGCCATATTAAAATCAACCTGTTTAATATGCTTAAGAAACGACCTGACTACCAGGGGGCTTATGCATGATTAGTTCAGGAGATATTACTGAAAGAAATACGATTTCTAAATACTACTGTAGTATTAATCAGTAAAATAATCATTTAGATGAAAGTCCATATCTATTTGATTAAATAAGTGTTCTAATAAATGCTGCAATTTTTCCTTCCAGGTTTCCCAAAAATTTCAATTTCCTTACGTGCCATTCTCGATGTCCGCAAGCTTGTTGGGAAAAATTTCGATGATTTGTACCGCAACCTTAAGATCGTCCTCAAGCAGGAGAAGATACTCGATTCGATCGAGAACCCTATCAAGGAACCTGCTGAT
Source organism: Gynandropsis gynandra (assembly GCA_036759665.1). NCBI lineage: Eukaryota > Viridiplantae > Streptophyta > Magnoliopsida > Brassicales > Cleomaceae > Gynandropsis > Gynandropsis gynandra. The sequence continues at coordinate 21,387,085 of CM071873.1, forward strand.
GACGATGCGGATGGCTTGCTAGCTTGGGCAAAGCAAAATGATGACCTTGACACTGCAAAGTGTATCATCCTAGTCTCAATGAGTTCAGAACTCGAGCGCGAGCATGAGGATATGGAGCCTGCTGCTATCATTGAGCATCTTAAGAAGATGTACGGTGCACAGAGTAGAACGGTAAGATATCAGTTTTCGAAGGCTCTGTTCAAGCCTAGATTGTCTGTGAACTCTCCGGTGGGGCCCCATGTTCGTAAGATGATCAGTCTTATTGAACAACTTGTGAAGTTGGGGTGCGCACTGGGCAAAGAGTTATCTCAAGATTTGATATTGCAGTCATTGTCTGAGACGTTCTCTCCGTTCATTTTTAACTTTAACATGAACAAGATGGACATGGATCTGCATGAGATGCTGAACCAACTGGTTGACTATGAAAGTCAGTCAATGTCCTAGACGTCTAAGGGACTTAGTGCCGTAATTATGGTCGGCTCTTCTTCCAAGAAGGGCAAGGGCAACAAAAAGCCCAAGAAGAAGCTCCATGGGCCCAAGGGTGGTGTGACCATACCCACGAGCAAAAGGGGAAAATCTGACCAAGCTAACACTGAGTGCTTCTTCTGGAAGAAGAAGGGGCATTGGAAGAGGAACTGCAAAGAATACCTGCAGTCTCTGAAGGGCAAGAAGCCAGGTAAGATACTCATGAAAAATGTTTTCATGATTTCCTTAACTACTATTGATTCGTCTAGATGGGTATTGGATACCGGTAGCAGTTTTAACGTCTGCAATATGTTGCAGGGGCTGAGGATCAGTAAGAGGTTCAGGAAGGGAGAGTTCAGACTGAAGGTTAGAAATGGCGCAAGTGTTGCTGCTCTAACCGTATGATCAATTTCCCTTGTAATACCTACGGGCAAGACCTTGTTGTTAGATGACTGTTATTATGTTCTTAAAATTATTTCGAACATAATTTCTATTTCTATGCTTGATAGACGTGGATTTCGAACAGTTTTTAGTAATAACATTTGCTCTATTTATCATGGTGATGATTTGTGTGTGAATGGTTATTTGCAACAAGGATTATATATCTTACGTGATGTTAATATAGAACAAATTAACATGCACGTTTCGGGCCATAAGAGAAAGGTAGATGATCGTCAAAGACAGACGTACCTTTGGCATTGTAGACTTGGTCATATCGGTGAGAAGAGGATAAACAGGTTGCATAAAGATGGTCTTTTGGGCCTGCATAAAGATGGTCTTTTGAGCCATTTCGATTATGAATCTTATGCAACTTGTGAGTCATGTCTCACTGGTAAGATGACCAAATCTCCGTTTAGTGGAACCGGAGAGAGAGCTACAGAACTCCTAAGACTGATACATACCGATGTATGTGGACCTATGAGGGTTCAAGCCAGGGGTGGATATTCGTACTTCATCACGTTCACTGATGATATGTCGAGATATGGATTTGTATTCTTGATGAAACACAAATCCGAATCTTTTAAAATGTTCAAGAGATTCCGCAGTGAAGTGGAGAAACAAACCGGAAAGAGTATCAAGGTGTTGAGATCTGACCGGGGCGGTGAAAGTATTATGCCATTATGTAATATTTTCAATAGTTTGGGTTTAAGTTGTAATTATTAAAAGTTAATAATTATAAATAAACGAAAAACGAGTTTTCGTTATCAGATTTTAAAAACTCAAAACCCTAGCCGTCAGAAAGAAAAACTGAAGAACGAAAAACAGTTTTCTTTCTTCCCGAATTCCGCATCAAAACAGATCCGATCTCGGCATGGATACGAGTAGAGGGCTTGCACTATCAAGCCTTGCATCCGACGATCACACGTTCAACACGAAAGGTACTACGAAATCGTTTCTAGTTTTGTTCGATGTTGAAACCCCGAAAACTAATCGTTAAACATGACTAGATCTATAATTGAGTTGATAAGAACACGTTTCCGCACCTAAATCAACCCTACACCTAAAAATACGACCTAAATTACTAATCAAATAATCCAAATAATTCAAATAGAATTTGGATTTCTTTGGTTTTATCATTACAAAACTCGAACAACCTTAATAAAAAACCGAGAAATTCGAATAGAAAAATATTTAAATCCAACTTAGGTCCAATTTTCAAAATCCGAACAACTTGAACCAGAGATATCAAGACAAAAACCGAAATATCTACCCTATTATAGAGTTTAATAATAATAATAATAAGTGAACTTTTTTATATACACATACATACATATAACATATATACATAAATACAAATATACCCACACATGTACATGGATACTAATATACAAAAATATATATATATATATATATATATGTTTACATCCATATACATATGTATATATATATATGTCTATATCCACAAACCAGTGCTACCATTGAGTTCAAAATTAAACGCAGAATGGAGATTTATGTTTAAAAAACAAATTAAATGCTTTATAATATTCCATATTTTACATTGTACTATTAAGATCAAATCTGAAATTAATGATATGAAATAAGAACAAAAACACTTCCAATGATCTAAAATAAAAAAAAAAGACAAGAAAAACACATATAATAATCTAAAATGGTTCACAACTCACGAAAAATACTAAAAAACATGGAACTTCTAAAAAAATGACACATAAACTTCAGCGAAAATCCAATACCGCTGACACATTACTCAACTAAATTTTCATTTATAAATATTTTTTATGCATTAGTATATTAATAAAAAATTCAATCAAATGCATTTTCATAATAAAATATTATATTCATGTTAAACTTAGTTACCTAATCTTGAAATTGCTTGCAACCAAGACAAACTTTTAAACTTACTCATTAGATCAGAGTAGTTTACAAAATATCAGTTCATAGATCTGTTGTGGGCAACTTCAGTTTCAGATTTGTCAGTTTCATATTTAAGTTTTCATGGTTCATCTTCATTGAGTTCGAATTCATACTCATTGACATTGTTGGACCAAAATTTCAAGGCCCATGAATCATAATGGGTAGATTATGGCCCAAAATCTCGATAATTAGGCATATGCCTTTTGATTCTTTTGCTGTCCTCGCTACATCCCATCCTCTCTTAAGGGGCGCTTCTTCTCTCCTCTCGCCTTCTCCATCCTCGTCCTGCAATAAAATTTCCGGGAAGTGTATCAATCCTTTTTTGTACTGAAACCCTGACTCGATATCTTCGGTTGTGTGTTCGAGTGGATTTAGTGTAGTCATTGTGATGGAGTCGATACAGAACCGAGTGGAGACGTGGATCAGGGACCAAAGGGCGAAGTTCCTGCGCGTTTCGTGGGGCCCGCTTCAATGGAGGTTTCGATGGCCGCCTTGGAACGGTAGCGATGCGGATCAGAGGAACATGATCAGGAGAGAGTACGAGAAGCGGAAGAAGCAGATTCAGGAGCTTTGCCGCGCTGTCAAGGCCGAGTCTGTCGCGGATTTGCAGGACATCCTCTGCTGCATGGTCCTCTCCGAGTGTGTTTATAAGGTGAATTTCACTTGTTCTTCGACTTGAGGCTGACTCTTTGTCTAATGACTGATAAAGTTCCTGCGGGTGATCTCCAAATACGATATATTTAGTGTGAACTAGAGAGAACATATTTGCTTCTGTTTTCGTTTCCTCAAAAATATTCGGTTTAGAAATTTATGGAATTTCATGTTCATGTGTTGAAGGGTGCATCGAATTTTTAATTTTTTAGTTTCTATAAAAATTAAAAAGAATCATTTGACGGATGAGTATTGGAATTTCTTTTGCGCCATTGGATTAGGATTTGAAGGAGGTTTAGATTGTGACAGTTCCATCAAGATATGTTTTTGGTAGTTTGGTATGGTATAAGATTGTCGTTTACATGTGGTATTATGTTAGAGGCCTACTAGTGAGATGATTCGAGCTGTAAACAAATTTAAAGCCGACTTTGGAGGGCAAATTATTTCGCTGGAGAGAGTGCAACCTTCATCAGACCATGTTCCTCACAGGTTGTTTTAAATTTGATTGCGCCAGTCTTTTGTTTTCTCGTTTTACTTGAAACAAATTGTTTTTTTGTTTTGTTTTTAAGAACTGATTACAAAACCATGGCTTTGGTTCCTAATCCTCAAACCAAGGTTGGATTCCATAACTTTCCTGTAAATGTAGACCATGTATCTTGTTGTAGGTATTTACTGGCAGAAGCAGGTGATACCTTATTTGCATCCTTCGTTGGGACTAAGCAATATAAGTAAGCATTTTAAAAAGTTTTCCTTGGTTAGATAAGTTTGTTTGGTGTAAAGGTTTTGATCTTTTCACTTGTGGATGTCAACAGGGACATCATGGCTGATGCAAACATACTACAAGGTCATATATTTCATGATGATGTCGAGCAGGATGAATACATTGCAGCACCTGAGCATATTCAAGGTGAACATCAGAAGAATAATGGTGAGAGTCAATGGAAACCTCTTGAATCAAAGCCTAAGCAACCAAAACAAAAACCTAAACCTGCTGCTCATCGGGTATGCTACAAATTATAAATGTTAGCAGCACAGTTGATGTAGGTTTCTTGCATCTATTCTTAGGTGGTTCTGTGATATCTTTAGTACCCATTGGTGATGTTTTCGTGAGTTTTAAATACATGCTCGCATGAACTTATTTTCAAATTTTGATTGTAGGGGTTCTTAGCTCGTGCTAAAGGGATACCTGCTCTGGAATTATACAGACTTGCTCAGAAGAAGAAACGAAAACTGGTGTTATGTGGACACTCACTTGGTGGAGCTGTAAGTATGATTGCTCGAGAAGCTTTTACTACTACATTTCTTGTCAGCCTATGTATGACTTCTTTTTCTTTTATTGTTTCTTCTGAAAGTTTTCTATTTTTCGACTGTATTCATTTCTTTCAGGTAGCTGCTTTAGCTACACTTGCCATATTAAGAGTTGTTGCTGCATCTACGAAGAAAGACAACGAAAACATTCATGTCAAATGTATAACGTTTTCCCAACCCCCTGTTGGAAATGCTGCTCTGCGAGAGTAAGTTGTTGGAAATTTATTGAAATGCATGGTTTAGCTTAGGAAAATCATTTTTGTGATGCCTTTTTAATCTCTTTCGGTCATTTTCCAGTTATGTCCATGAAAAGGGGTGGCAACATTACTTCAAGAGCTACTGTATACCTGAAGATTTGGTACCCCGGATATTATCACCTGCATATTTTCATCATTATAACGAGCAAAGACTGTCGATGGCTGGGGAGACTGAAGTCACAGAGTCACTGATGTCAAAAAAGAAAGGCCAGGCAGTAAAGTCAGATGCAGAAACGACTAAAGAGAAAGAGCAGGAACGATTGGTTATGGGTGTTGGACCTATTCAGAACTCTTCCTGGAGACTTGCAAGACTTGTTCCTCTTGAGGCTGTCAGAAAACAGCTTGATAAGTTTAGGGTGAAGAAAGTCAATCCTGCAGAGACTTCTGCTACCGATGAATCAGTGGTGACAACTCCAGTGGAAGATGTGGTTGCTGAACCTCAATCTCTTGAAATAGAGGAGGGCAGCGATGGTATATCTCTGAAACCATTGCCAGATACTGATAGCAGACAAACAGTCAATGAAAGCTCTGAAGAAAGAAGCAATGCTTTCATCGGCGATGGAAAAAGATGGCATAGGGTTCCTTATTTACCGTCATATGTTCCTTTTGGACAGGTAGATGTTATTAATCATAGACAAAAATGTGGTATAATATTACAATATTAAGTCTGCTTCTATTCTTCCGCATTATGCCGGAGGGAAGACACTATGTCTGGCAATCTTTCAATTACAAGTATCGCCAGCTTTTGATGTCAATGTTTCTCAATAGAATCTAGAATGAAAATTTTATTTATGGTTCCCTATAAGCCTAAATTCAATGTTTCTGGTCAGCAATTCACGGCTTATTTTGTTCATTGCAGCTGTATCTCTTGGGATCTGCATCTGTGGAATCACTTTCAGAAGCCGAGTACTCAAAGTTGACATCGGTACGAGCTTCCTTTGCTTTTCAAGCTTCTGTTGGTAATGATTTCTGATATATCCAAACGATGTGAATCTTTTGAGCTTAAGTTGCCACTAGTCTTGGAGTTCTATAATGGGTATTTTGAAGCCTTAACTAGTAACTGTGGGTAAATATATACTATCACTTTGGTTATATTTGTATGATTGTTTAGGTATTACAAAATTCAATAGGTGGCGGTTTTGGGTTCTCATTTTGGTTGCATTTTCTTGCAAAGACATTTTCAGGTCCGATCGGTGATTGCTGAACTGAGGAAACGCCTTCAGTCACATTCTATGAAGTCCTATAGGTCTTGCTTTCAGAGGTGATAATACTATTTTGGTTTAACACTCTAATTGAGACTTCCTCAGAGTAACATGTTTTCAGATGTTGAGATGCTCTTTCATTCGGGTTTCTAGTTTAGCACATGACTTGATTTATACAGGAGTAACTGTTATCATTGGTATTCAAACTTTTTTATGTATCTTAAATGAAAACTATAATTTTACTTTCCTCTGAATGCAGAATATATGATCTCTGCATGGATAACGATGGTTTCTTTGGGGTGGATCAGCAGCAGCAGTTTCCACATTTACAACAGTGGCTTGGACTTGCTGTCGGCGGTAGCGTAGAACTTGGGCATATTGTTGAGTCACCGGTAATCAGGACAGCAACTTCCATCGCTCCTCTTGGCTGGACAGGTGTTCCTGGTGATAAGAACGCAGAACCTCTAAAGGTTGATATCACTGGATTTGGGTTGCATTTGTGTACTTTCGTTCATGCCCAAGTGAACGGCAACTGGTATATTTAGCCATTACCTTTTCCTGATCAATCAGCAATTTGTGTCATGCTGTTGTTACTTGTTAGTAATCTAAATGATAAATTCTCCTCAGGTGTTCAACTACAGTAGAATCCTTCCCTTCAGCACCTGCATATTCCACTGATAACGTGGAACAGGCTGAACTACAAAAGATAAGGGTGACGATTGGAACTCCTCTGAAGCGACCTCCAAGCCATCAGATGGTTGAAGAATCTTTGGTACCTATGTTCTCTTCTTTCAATTCGAGCACTGGTTCTACGCTGAAAGAAATCGGGTTAGGATTTTTCCAAGAGGATAAGTTTATTCATCCTGAAGGCTTGGAGGATTTTTACATATTTTGCACCAGCGATTTTGCAACTGTATCTAAGGAGGTTCAGGTCAGAACACGGAGGGTGCGATTACTTGGGCTTGAGGTACACCTCATCTTTTAATCACTGGTAGTTAATTCTCATGCTTTCCTTGCATGTTATGATAAAATCTGGCTCTCGGTTGTGTAGGGTGCTGGTAAAACCTCTCTTTTCCGGGCAATGCTAGGTCAAAGCATGTTGAACTCGATGACCCATGTGGAGAATCTACAGGTACATTCAGATATTCAAGAAGGCATTATAGGTGGTGTTTGCTACATGGACACTTTAGGAGTGAATCTACAGGTTCCCTTTTCGTCCTGTGTTAATTTGATTTCTTCGGTTTAAGTTCTTTTTTTAACCCTTGCACTCGTAGTTATTAACTTTTTCGGTATCTGATGCAGGAGTTGCATTTAGAGGCTTCGCGGTTTAGAGAAGAACTATGGAAGGGAGTTCGTAACATAAGTAAAAAGATAGATTTAGTTATTCTTGTGCACAACCTCTCCCACAGAATACCCCGTTATCACAATGCAACACAGCAACAGCCAGTACTGGATCTTCTATTAAATGAAGCTAAATCACTTGGCATCCCTTGGGTCCTTGCCATAACGAACAAGTTCTCTGTCAGTGCACACCAGCAAAAGGCTGCTATAGATGCTGTTCTGCAGGCATACCAAGCATCCCCGAGCACGACCGAAGTTGTTAATTCCATTCCATACATTATTTCTGGTTCCGGAAACTCTTCTTTGCCCTGGGCAGTCGTTAGTGCAGGCAATGATGGAGGGATAGGAACCCAGAAATTGACATTTGCCCCATTTAATTTTGTCAGAAAGCCTTTTCAGAAAAAGGATACGGTGTTCCCCGTGGATGGTGTCAACTCACTTTGCCAGCTTGTTCACCGCGTGCTTCAGACCCAAGAAGAGGCGTGCTTTCAGGTACACAACTTAACACTCCCTAAAAGGTTACTTGTAAAAACCACGAGAATCCTACTGATATCTTCTGGACCTCTTTTTGTTTTCCCTTGAAACTTTCAGGAACTTGCAACAGACAGATTGTCAGTGGAACTTGCCAGAGACCGTGCAGTGGCTATGAACAGGAAGAAAGATCTGCAGGAGAAGTCAGCCATGTCAGCTGCGGCTGTTGGTGCTTCCATAGGCGCGAGTCTCGGCCTTGTCTTGGCTGTGGTAATGGGTGCAGGTTCTGCTTTGCGGAAACCCTGATACTTATTCAATTCATCATTCTGTTATGTGTATATAATCGGGAACGTGACATTAGAGCTAGATTTTAAGTTATACGGCTGGAGCTGGAGTTTGAGCCACTTACGCATGCTCTGTTGTATTCTCTTACCGTTTTTTTTCCGTTCAAACCCTCTTCGGGTTTGAGGCTTAGGACACGGTAGTATTCACACGCAACAATGTGAGATAGAATACTGAGTTTTTTGCAGAGCTTATAGGCATAGATTCCTGAGCTTTAGCAGAAGTTTGTTGAATATCACTATAAATCAGATTTAGATTGCCAAATAGATACCCTAGTACGTAGTTTTAATGCGAGGCAAATTATTTTGTGAATGTTATTGCAATCTAATTGTATCAAAAGGATAAAAAGATTCAAACTTTATGATGCATTTGACCTATAGAATCTTGTCTGCCTATTTTCTAACATAAGTTTTGAACAAGATCATCGTCAGTCACCTGGAACATGGCATAGTCCTCCAAGACCTCACACGGTTCAATGACCACCATTGTTGACAATGGTTAACGATTGTCGACAAGACTCACACGGTCCAATGACCACGGGGCCTTGTATGCATCGGAGTTAAAGGATTTTGCTGCTGACATTGTTTAGGCTTTGTCATCATTGGTGGAGTCAAGAGCTGATGTCTCCATGAAGAACAACCCTTCTTCGCATTTTCACCATCGGGGTATCACAGTGAGCTGCATTATATTCACAACGTTATCATCAATCCATCTTTAGAGTTACATGAGGAGACACCACCACCGTCTTAAGCCAAGATACCATAGGTTTTCATAGAAAAAGACACGATAGAAGAAGACAGCTTTCTTTCTTCTTATCATTTATGGGTCTTGGAATCATTTTCTCACATTTCCTACGCATTCAAACACTAACAAGTCTCTAAAATGCTCATTTTTTTCCATTTTCTAGGCTGGGAGAATCGAACCCATCAGAGACAAGTGACCAAAGTTCAAAAGTCAAATGAATCTATCATCCGCATAGCGAGAAATAGAATATAAAAGGGCATAACACACCCCACATCAATTTTCTCAGAGTTTCCTCGAAACCAAACCAAAAAGCCAAGAAAAAAAGGACTTACTGCTGAGCTCCTCAACCCATCGTTTAACACTCTCGAAAGTTGACCTTCTGGTAATATCATAGACAATAAGAGCTCTTGTTGTATATTAACCCGAAAAGGATTACTTCTTCTTGATTAAGCCTAGATTAATGAAAACAAAGCGAAGAGAAAGTCGCAAGGATTTTATGAGTTCAGATCATCGATTTGAAGATCCTACCTCTAAAAAAGAATAGGTTTGATTTTATTAGACAGATATGATTACAAAGACGAGAGAAAACAAGCTCTCTCAGAGATTGAAAGAAGCATTAATGGCGGCAAAAACACCCTGAAGAAGAAGAACCCGAAAAAGAATGACGAAGCAACTAAATCAGAGCATTGTCTCTGTTTAAATAACAAATATAACGACAAATAAACTGGACAATATCCTGCAGTAAACCGTCCATTATTAGCCTTGGTATTTGTAAACCAAAATGATAACCAAAAGACTCCGAATGAACAAGAATCTTTCCATGTTTCTTCTTCTTCCTCCTCAGTCCGAAAACAACTCTCAGCACTTGTGTGTTTAAGGCACAGACTTATCAATCTCCACATTGCCTTATACACAACCAATATTTCAGCCTTTTATCCCTCTGAACCCCTAGCTTCCGATGGCCTTACCTCAACAATTTCCAATAAGATTCAACAAACTCAATTTTTTTTTTGAATTTATCAACCTGCAATGACATTGTCAAAGAATCTACAGGATTTGCATCCATGTGAACGTTCAAAACTTTAACCATATCTTGAGCAATAGTATTACGGATAAAATGAAGCCTCACATTAATGCGTTTAGTTTTTTCATGGTGCACCCAGTTCTTTGATAAGGCAATTGCACTAAACACCTCCAAACACGTTCATAACCAAGCTCCCCTAGTAATCCTTTAACCACAAAGTTTCTTTAATGACTTCATTTACAGCTATATATTCAACTTTAGTAGTGGAGAGTGATACCATATGTTGTAGAGAGGATTTTCAGCTGACCAGGATTCCTCCAACCATGAAAACATAACCTGAGATTGATCTCATTTTGTCCAAGTTTGATCTGCATCACAAAATCATCTCACTTTTAGCTTTGAATTTCTTGCATAAAGTAGCCTCAAGTTTAGTGATCCTTTGATGTATCTAAACACTCAACTGCAATTCAATGCTCCTTTTCTGGTCTCCCCATAAACCTACTTATCACACCAATAACATAAGCCAAATCTAACTGAGTAACAATTATAGCATATAATACTCCCTACAACATTAGCAACTGAAGAATTTAACTTGAAATGTATTCCCAAAGATGTTTGAACAGGTTTTGCATATGTCATAGCAAAAGAGTTCAACACCTTAACCATATAGTCTTTCTCATATAATGTCAGCCTACCTTGCTTTATGCTCTTTCTTATGTTCATGCCCAAGATTTTCTTAGCACTTCCAAATTCCTTCATGTCAAACTCAGTACTCAAGACCTTTTTCAGCTTCTAAATCTCCTCCATACTTTTGGCTGCAATAAGCAAATCATGTACATAGAGTAATAAGTAGATGTATGTCATATCCTTAAATTTCTTATAGTAAATACATGAATCATGCTTACTCCTTTGGTACTCTTGTTTAGTCATGAATAAATCAAACATTTGATTCACTGTCTTGGAGATTACGTTAAACCATAAAGAGATTTATTCAACTAACAAACTAAACCATTCCTTCCCTTCTCTTCAATACCCTCTGGTTGTTGCATATACAACTAGTTTTCCAAAGTTCTGTGTGTAGGAACAATCCTTTATACAGTATCAATATAATATAATATACAATGAACTTAGAAACAGAAACAAATAAATATAAATACCGAAAGTTTGATCGAGGCCTGCTAGCAGTGTCCTAAGACAGAATTTGTTTCCGCCTAGAGGATTCAACGATCACAGAATTGTATTCTGGCGAATCTACTTTGTATTTTGTTTTTGTTAGAAGAGAGCAGAACGGATT
>CM071873.1:21398617-21437947 GCA_036759665.1 Gynandropsis gynandra
TGAACAGTCATGATTGTTCATAAGGTTGTGACTGTTGATGGAAGGGTTGTGTCTCTTCGGTTCAAGTTCGAAGGGTTGTGTCTCTTCGGTTCAAATTCAAAGGGTTGTGTCTCTTTGTTTAAATTCGAAGGGTTGTGTCTCTTCGATTCAAATCCGAAGGGTTGTGTCTCTTCGTTTAATAGTTGCATCCCTTCACATTCCCTCTCTCTTCATTTTTCTATCACTATGAAACAAAGCAGTTTTAACATCTAGTTGTTCCAACTCTAAATCATTGTGAACCACCAGTGACAACAATATTTTGATTGAAGTATGCTATACAACCGGAGAGAATATCTCATTATAATCCACTCCTTCTACTTGTGAGAACCCCTTAACCATAAGCCTAGCCTTGAACCTAGGCAACTTAACACTAGAGATACAAGATTTTAATAATGAACAACCAATTACATCACCTTTCTGTTCTCTGGTTTTAGTGTAACTGTCGTCTCAGTAATGTTGATCTTCTTCCATAGCCCTTTTCCAATATGTCCAATTCTTGCTGTCACAAACTTCCAAAGAAGTATTTGTTTCATCAATTTCAATATTACTTGCAGAAAGAAAGCAAATGCTAAGCCCTTAAGTTTCATCAAACCTCGATGGTGGTTTGATAATTCTTCTCTCACGGTCTCTAGTCAACTGATAATTTTTCAAATCATCACTTTCTTGAGTTGACTATATATCATTACTCATTTCCAAGTCCGAATACTCAGATTCATGATCTGTTTCTTCATTTTGCATATTTGTTTCTGAAAACTTGGAGGAATGATGTGAATTTAAACCTGAAGTAATCTGAATCTCCTCTAGTTCCACTCCACCTTAAACCTTTTTTTTATCTGATCAAAATCCCTCGAAGGCCATATTTGAATTTTGTCCATCCTTGCAACACTTTCAGACTCACTTATCTGACCAGTCCCTGTCTTAAAATCCTTAAACATAATTTGTTCATCAAAAGTCAGATCTCTACTGATAATACATTTCTTTTCTTTTAACAGCCAAATCGTGTATCCGTTCACTCCCTGAGGATACCCTATGGATTCTCCGTTTCGTAGCTCTCGAATTGTGTTTTTCCTTGTTTGATATGTATGCAATGGCGAATATAGATTTGTTTTTGAATCAGAGCAATATAATATATAATTAAATAAAAATAATTAAAATATAAAATATAGTGAAAATAATATTAAAAATAAAATATCTTACAAATGTACTATACGATTGTTCATACATCGAAATCTATCTATATAATGTCATTTGTGATTGTTTGATGTAAATATTTTACAATATAGAAAATTAGACAATCACCAAAAAATCGATGATCAATTCTAATTCTATAAGGTTGTCTTCACCTCATTAAAACAATCACTAAACTCTTCAAGTTGAAAATCAAAAGTCATATCGAAACATTCTACCGGGTAATGATGCAAATTACTCACATTTGATTTCTTTATCTCTTTGAATCCACGTATTCTTATTGCATATCAACCGTACAAATATCATATCTTTAACAAAAAGAAAAACTTTGTTCATAAGAGAATCTCATCCATCATCTCTATGCTTTTGCAATTGTCTTTTTTTTGCTATACTAGTAAAATATCATTCAAGATATCTTGAGCTATCCTAAACATAAGACTTCATATTATCGTTCATCTGCTCCTCGTTATAGAGATGCCTTGAAATATCGAACATAAGGAAATCATCGGTAGCTAACGTCGTCTTTACACAAATCCAACATATTGGTTTGAAATTTATGGGACTTTGAGTGTTTATAATGAAATACACAACATCTACGTCAATTCAATATTTTCCATAAATGAGAGAGGTACTTTTAAAAAAGTCAGTGGTAGGTTGCATCTGAGATACATCTCGAGTTGGTCGAGTAGTGCGCCAAAATATTAAAAAGGTATTTTTTGTATGTTGTTTCCTCATCGCACGTCACTCTTTAACATGCTAAAAAATGGTAAAAAAAAATAACATTAGGTTTACGAATTATGATGTATCAGATACCAAATAAAAGCACATTGTGCCACACTTTATGGCACAATATGTGGTACAATATTGTGGCACACATTGTTTCACACGTCCGACGAGTAGACCACTGTTATACCACATATTGTGTCACATTGTGATGAGTAAACAACATTGTACCACACATTGTGATGTGTAAATCTACATGTGCCACAAATTGTAACACAACTTTGGTTTACTTGAATTTACACATACTTCCAAAGGCAGTATAAACCCGCAAAATATTCAGATCTTTTAACGTCGTCATCAAAATTGTTGAGCATAGGATTAATCTAAAAACAATGCGAAGAAACATAAAATTTCTCCAAGGAAAATTGGTGCAAACTTCAAGTCATTGAAAATTCACATCAAGAAATTATCAATGGAACCATTGAATTTATTCATGCTTTCAATGAACGAGTCGAAAAGTACATGACATCTTCAATCCGTCCTCACATCTAGACATTAAGAACATCTTGATCCTCACATCGTCCATGGTTATTGACTTCTTTTTTGTCAATCATCTCCTTGAATCCACCGTCGCAAAGAGTGAACCAATTTTGTGAATATTGGTCACACTTGCATCCAGAGATTACGTTGAGATGTATTTTGGTATATCGGATAGACACGCCATTAAGAACGAACCAGAATTCATTTTGTTATTTGTCACTACAACATGGAAAAATATCATCCACATCCCACCATTTTGTTTTGCTTCATTTTCTCCATATGAAATATATATTTGAATTGGGTATGGTCCAAGAACCATTCTAACTCATATGTGTCCAGGTGTCATGCAACTCTTCAATCATCTTGAACATAGAACACTTTATTACAAATGTATAAGGTACCAAAAAATTGTTAGGTTGGAAGTAAAATAGTCTTGGCTCTATAGTTTTTATTTTGTTGAGGCTTGTCAAACAATAGAAAAATAAATATAAATACGATGTAATACCGTTGTGTCACAATATATGGAAGAACATGTGCAAGATATTGAAGAAACAACGAGGTGGGACAACTTTGTCCCACTATGTTAACCCATAACGTAGTTCAAAACGTTATCCCACAACGTAGATCAAACAATTTCATTGAGTTTCGAGAATATCGGATCAAAGAGTAAATGGAGATCTTTGAACATGGAAAATAATTCAGAATAATGGTGAAAAATGAAAACTTTTTTAACAAAAAAAATATACTATGCATAACAAAACTCTTACAATGTACTCACGTTGCATACTTAGAAATTTGATTTTTTTGACAAATTTGCACTTTTCAATGATTTTTGGTCGATTTTTTAGAGACAAGAATGGAGAAAAATAAGTCAAATAGGTTTTTCGGATAATGTGTGGGCATTTGTTCCAATATAGAATTTAAAAGATAGGTTACAAAATCATTGTGACAATCTTATAATATTTGTACATGATATATATTCGAATTAATATTAAATTAGTATAACAAAAATAATAATATTTATTAAATTAAAATTTTTAAAATGTATCACAAAAATAAAAGGGAAAAACTCATAATCCAACCCATGTTTCATCCTTTATTTGTATTTTTCCTCTAAGTTTCAGACTCAATCTATTTCTCCCTCAATTTTAATCCTAGTCATATTTCCTCTAATGTTTTTCATTTTAGCTATTCTCCCCTCCATTTATATTTCGTTAATTAAATCACAAGCCCTAAAAATCCAATTTCGATTTTGATTCGATTACGCGATCTAAACTCAATTTTTGATCCAAAATCAATTAAACTTACTCAATTAATTCAATTTTGTCCCGATTAACTCATTCCGATTTTGACCCAATTCAATTAAACTGACTCGATTTAACTCAATTTTGACACAATTGACCGAACTAACCCAAATTTTCGACCGAAATAATTTAAATTGACCAATTAACGCAATTTTGACTCGATTATCCGACTCGAAGCCAAAATTTATCCCAAATTGACTATACTGATCTGATTAACTAATTTTGGCTCTAATTTAATGCAATTAATGGATCCCAATCTAATTTATGCCCTAAACCAATTAAACCAATCCGATTAATTTAGTTTTGATCCAGTTTCGATGCAATTAATAGACTCCAACCCAATTTTTGACATGAAATCACCTAAATAGATTTGTTAATCATTTTTGATGTAATTAATAGGTCCAAACCCATTTTTATTCCGAAACCATTTAAATTTATGCGATTAAATTACTTTTGTTCCCAAACCACTTATACCAATGCGATTAAATCACTTTTATTTTGAAATCAATTAAATTGATGTGAAAAAAATGGATTTGGGTCAGTAATTGCAAAAATGAGTCAAAATTGTTTGAATACATTGGTTTAATTGGTTTTAGAAAAAAATGGATAAGTTAATTATGTAAATTTAAGTCAAATTTAAATTAATCGGATCGGTTTAATTAGTTTTAGGCCAAAAGTTGGTTTGATTCGGTTAATTGGGTCAAAATAAATTTATACCGATTGGTTTAATTTTTTCTGTTCAAAACCATGTGAAATTCAGGCTAAAATCGTTTCAAAATTGAATTAAAATTCAAGTACAAATAAGTTGGGTCAAAATCGGTTACAAACTATGTCAAAATCCCTAAAATACTGGGTTAAAATCATTAAAATCGAACAAAATTTTGATCAAAATTGATTCTAAAATCGAGTCAAATTTGACCCTAATTTTGGTTAAAATCATTCAAGACTACCAAAATTGGAGCCAATTCATGTCAAAATCAAACCCATTTGAGTCAAAAGAAAACAAATTCCGATCATGTCAAAATTGGGTGTATAACTGATCAAAATTGGATGGGTATTTGAGGTTTCAATTGCCGACGGTGGCATTAAAATGGGGTTTTAGGCATAATCTCAAAACATTAGGGAAACAATAGGATTATTGCTTAAACTTGAAAAGAAAATATGATGAATGTGAAACTTGAAGGGAACAAAAATAAAACAGGAAACATCATTTAAAAAGTATGATTTGTTTCTAAACTAAAGCCAAGGAAGTGGTTAGAGCTGTTGATGATACATGCATTCCTATACAAGTACTAGTTTCCGAAGTGTCTAGCTACCGTAACATGAAACGAATCGTATGTCAAAATGTTTTAGCTGCATATTACTTTTAAGAGACGACCCTTCGACCTTCATGACGATTGCGACAGATCCCTGCTTCACTGCTTCCATGGCATACTCTACTTAGAAGAGATGACCCGTCGACCTCCATGTCGTCACTCATTAGCAAATACAACCTGGCATCACCTTTACTCAGATGTGTTTAACTTTTTATTGTTAAACAAACCGTACCCACTAATGAATATTCTTCCAATCTCCAACTAACCCTTATTGTTCCCACTACTACCGTCAGTGCCACCATAGCAATACCCATTACATAAAATGGCTCTCAATACCGCATTGCAACGAGCTTCCAGATAGCTTCATTGGACAAAATCTACGGATACTTCAAATGTTTCAAAATTTCCTTAATTTTTCGTCTGTATAGTATCCCAACCCATTCTCCTCAAAATTTCATTAGAGTCCAAACTCGAAAAATCCATATGACAATTAAGATGTTTGTGTTACAGCGTGTGTAACTTCGCTTCTGGAGGTTTTGTTGAATAAGATAAAGAGCAGAGAAATGCGTGGATTGAAAAGGAAGGTTAGCAAGGGCAGCTTTGTAATTTTTTAGCTGGTTTGTTAAAGTTGTTGCTGATGGGTTGTTTTCAATTAAGGAAAACTTCACGGTGTTATGTTGAAAATTAGGAAGAGTCTCGGTTATAAAAACCAGAGACATGCCCAATGTTTCCAATGACTTTCTTTTCATTTTTTGGTAGTTTCTCGTCGATATTTCACTTTGGCTTTATTCAAAACCATAATAAAGGCTAATTCTTATCGAGACGTACGCGGAATCAAAATAATTTCACTGAAATCGTAACCCATCTTTGCATTTCCAATTTCAATAAGTTCTCGTTATTTTAATTTTGTTTGTTTAATTTCATCAAAAAGCCAAAACAAGTCGTATCAGAGTTTTGGTTATAAGGTGGGAATCTTTGAGAAACATTCAATTTCTTTCAAGCTTCTTAGTTGGAGAAGTTTCTCAGGTGATTCAAGGTTTTAAGATGGCGGCAATGTAAAACCTTAATGTTGAGAAATTCGATGCAAAATGAAGATTGGTTCTAAGGAAGGAAAATGTCTTGATTAGTCTTAAGATTGTGGAGTTACATGAAGCCTTAACATATGATCTTGATACATGTACAAAAAAATGAGGATGCTCACAAATATGAACTCAAGACTCCAAGGAGAATGACTCTACTTGAAACAGAATCAGGTGTTGCAATTGAGTCCATTGGAATAACCTCAATGAGATGCCAAGGATTATTTTTTATTTTAAAAGCCAAAAGGAGTAAAAGAGTAAGAAATCTTATTGTATTATGGTTGTTAGATGAGGTTTTATACATGAGAAAACAACATTTGGTTTTGTGGAATTTGTTGGAAAAACTGTTCCTAGAGCAATTTTTACCCAATAGAATTTATTTGATACAGAGGTTATTGGATTTAAGATGGAAGAAGGAAATACAATCGAGGAAAATTTGGATGTATTCCAAAAGATGCACTCAGACTTACAGAACCTGCAAGTAAGATTGAGGAAGAACACCAAGCTATATATCTTCTTAACTCTCTACCACCACCATATGAATAATTGAGGGAAGTCTTGAAATATTAAAGAACTTCAATCAAACCAGAAGAAGTGAAAGCAATGGCTCGGTCCAAAGAATTGGAGTTGATATCTCAAGGCAAAAACTATAATGCAAATGCCGAAGGTCTGGTAGTTAGGGGTAGGTAAGAAAATAGAGATAAGAAAAAGAATAGAAAGAAGGGAAAATCTCGTTCGAAGTCCAGAGATAAGGAGATTGTTGGTATTGTGGGAAGTGTGGACACTTCAACATTAGAAATAGAGGCTCGGTTCCGCTGAGAAAAAAGGTAATACTGGATTCATAAGTGTTGCCTGTTACCGGTATACTTCTCTTACAACTTTATAGTTTAAGATTAGAGAACAATGAATATTGGTCTCAGGTTGCACATATCACATGTCACCAAGGAATGACTGGGTTATAGAGCTGCAAAAATCAAATTGTGGTATGGTCAAGATGAGTAACAACACTGTTTGTCAGATTAGAGGAATTGAAAAGATTCAACTATTTGCACATGATGGATTCTTGGGGTAGATGAATGTATGAGTAGAACCATCATATTGAGAGTGAGATGCATCTTAAAGAACTCGGATTAGTTCAAGAGATGTGGGCAGAAGCAGCTTTGACATTAGTATATCTAAAAAAAAGGTCCCCCTCCACAAAAATTAATTTTGATATTTCATAAAAGAAGTGGATTGGCAAGGTAGTGAGCTACATACATCTAAGAAAATTTAGATGTGTTGCCTAGTTCACACGGATCAGGGCAAACTACAATCTAGGGCTATACAGAGAATATTCATTGGTATTCGTTGGTGGTAAATGGATACACAATAAGGCTACATGAGGAGAACAAAGTTGTAATAAACATAATTTTGATCTTCAATGAGGACGTTTTGCTTAAAGATCTCACTGAGTCTGAAAATTCTCAGACTAACGCAAAGGAACATGAAAAGAAGATAGTTTAAATTCATTTTATATGTGATGCTATTTCATGGAAAGGAAAGGACAAGGTTCAAGGTGAAGATCTATCTCATTCTCAGAAGAAATAGTTACAGAGAACCAACTATAGGGGAAATAGCTTAATCAGGTTCAATATAAAAAACAAGTATTGAAGGCTGGGTTGCAGGTTCGAAATCAGATGAGGATCAAGATTTAGAAGAAAATGAGGAACTTTCTAGTTATAAACTAGCAAGGGACATGCCTAGAAGGACAATCAAGCCATCATCAAGGTTTGAGGAATTAGATGTCGTGGAATGTGCTTACATCTTGGCTAAAATAGAGGAACCTAAAAGTTATCGAGAAGCCAAAAAAAGAAAAGCACTGGACAACATGGAAAAGAGTGATAAGCCTTTCTATGTCTACGTTAGGAAGAAGAAAACAGAAGGAAGAGAAGGGGCACGCCTTGTGGTTTGAGCGGAGAAGAAACGGTAAGCATTTAGTTTGTTTTGAGCCAATTTGTAAATTCTGTTAGAATGGCGGTTACCAGCTCATGAGAAGAGTGTTTCTCATAGACTGGCGCTATAAAGCTGGGTAAAGGGGGAATATTTTTCTTATGCTTTTGGCTAACATTTTGTTGATTGTAAAGGAGTCGAGTGTAGGGACTCAATCGTAAAACAAAGCTTTCCAGCTTGTTCTTCTTCATTCTATCAATAAATTCGACAGCTCTACCGAATTTGTATCAAATTGGTATCAGAGCCTCGATTTTACGAGGGATGACGCGCAACACGAGTCAATTGGGAGAAGCAATGGATGCACTTAATGAGAAGATGGAGATGCAACATGAATTCAACGAATCTTCAAGCAGAGAGATGGCTATCATCAAGGATAAGCTGGATTCATTGCAGAAAATGATCGTGGAACTGGTGAAATCTCAGGGAAAACAGGTAGAAAAGGAGAGCACATCAGCTTCGATTTTACTGGATCAATCATTAAATTCATTAGCTTGTTGAGCAATTTGAGTTGAGAAACAAAACAGAACATCATTTGTTATAAGATTCAGATTCACATTATAAGAAAATTGAGATGTCGGTGTTTGATGGTTCGAATGTAGTGGAATGGTTATCTCGAGCTGAATTGTATTTTGAAGTAGGACATTATAGTGAAGAGGAGAAGTTGTTGTTAGCAACGATGAATTTAGAGAGCACCGCTCTTTGTTGGTATATCTTCGTTGGAATAATTGGCAGAAAACGAGGAAGCGATTTGAAGATTTGGATGGATTTTAGTTGGGAGTATTCAACAGATTTGGCGGATTCAAGGTTGGATCGGCCTGTGATCGCTTGTTTACTCTGATTCAGTCTTCATCGGTGCGGGATTATCTTACGGAATTTAAGGAATTGGTTTCACAACTCGATAGTTTGCCGGATAATGTGTTGAGTAGCGCATTCCTCAACGGGTTGCAGCTACCATTGAAGAAGATGGTTTGTGTATTAAATCCACAAGGGTTGGAGGATGTAATTGCTACGACATTACGAATTGAAGATTGCGAAGCTGTTTCGTTGGATTGGATTCCTTCGGAGGTTGAATCGAAGCCGGTGAGCTTCATTCAGCGAAATCCAATTTTGGGGGCAATAGGATTGGGAAATTCATCCACTAATCGAAGCTCAGTGACGGGACAGTCTGTGGTTGGTTCTTCCCAAACCAAAAGTCCACCGGTCCTTCAAAACAATCGGGATGGGGCAATGTATGATCGAGGCCAAAACCGTAAAAGCAGTTATCGAAGGTTGACGGAGTCCGAAGCTGAGAAGAGGAGGAAAAAAGGATTATGTTTTCGTTGCGACGAGCGATACTATTATGGTCATCGCTGCAAACAACGTGAACTTCAGGTCTTAATAGTCTATGAGGGTGATGAGATGATTGCGGAGGTTGAAACGGAACCGGAGGAGACCACTATCACAGTGGGAACCAACCTTAAACCGGAGCCAGAAATCACTGAATCAACAGAATTGTCATTAAATTCTGCAGTGGGTATCTCGTCTCCTACCACGCTGAAATTAAAGGGACGTATTGGTACGCAAGAAGTCGTCGTGATGATCGACAACAGAGCAACCCACAACTTCATTGCTGAGCAAGTGGTATCCACGCTGGGTTTACTCACTGAAGCAACATCAAAATTCGAGGTATCTCTTGGAACTGGCCTGACTGTTAAGGCGATGGGCATTTGTAAGGCTGTGGAGGTTCATATTCAAGGGGCTGTTATAATTTGTGATTGTCTTCCTCTAAAACTGGGAAGTGCGGATCTGATCCTTGGAGTACAATGGTTACAAACTTTGGGGCAAATACAACTTGATTTTCAGAAATTGGAGATGTCTTACCATCTTGAAGGAGTGGGAGTTACATTAAGGGGCGATCCTACTCTCCAAAACTCTTTGATTTCATTCAAATCCTTAGTCCAATCTGTTCATGAGACTGATCAAGCTTATTGGATCGAGTTGATGAACATTGCAGGTCCACAGAACACGAGCGTACAAATTCTGCAATCCATTCAAGACCTGTTAACTGAATTTAGGGATGTTTTTGCTGAACCAGTGGGTTTACCGCCAACAAGGGGGCATGGACATCGCATCACATTACAAGATGGAACAGGGCCGGTAAACGTTAGACCATATCGGTACCCTCATGCTCATAAAGAGGAGATAGAGGGGTTTGTGAAAGAGATGTTAGCGGCCGGAATGATTCAGCCTAGCAAGAGCCCGTTTTCCAGTCCAGTTATGTTGGTTAAGAAGAAAGATGGTAGTTGGCGTTTTTGCGTCGATTACCGAGCTTTGAATCGTGTCACAGTGGCTAATAAATTTCAGATTTCGATTATCGACCAGCTACTTGATGAATTGCATTGAGCTCAGCGGTTTTCTAAACTCGATTTGAGGGCTGGGTATCATCAAATTCGAATGTAGAAAAAGGATATCGAGAAGACAACATTTTGTACACATGATGGCCATTATGAATTTGTAGTTATGCCATTTGGGTTGACGAATGCACCAACGACACCATATTGAAACAACGTGAACTTCAGGTCTTAACCGGAGGAGACCACTATCACAGTGGGAACCAACCTTAAACCGGAGCCAGAAATCACTGAATCAACAGAATTGTCATTAAATTCTGCAGTGGGTATCTCGTCTCCTACCACGCTGAAATTAAAGGGACGTATTGGTACGCAAGAAGTCGTCGTGATGATCGACAACAGAGCAACCCACAACTTCATTGCTGAGCAAGTGGTATCCACGCTGGGTTTACTCACTGAAGCAACATCAAAATTCGAGGTATCTCTTGGAACTGGCCTGACTGTTAAGGCGATGGGCATTTGTAAGGCTGTGGAGGTTCATATTCAAGGGGCTGTTATAATTTGTGATTGTCTTCCTCTAAAACTGGGAAGTGCGGATCTGATCCTTGGAGTACAATGGTTACAAACTTTGGGGCAAATACAACTTGATTTTCAGAAATTGGAGATGTCTTACCATCTTGAAGGAGTGAGAGTTACATTAAGGGGCGATCCTACTCTCCAAAATTCTTTGATTTCATTCAAATCCTTAGTCCAATCTGTTTATGAGACTGATCAAGCTTATTGGATTGAGTTGATGAATATTGCAGGTCCACAGAACACGAGCGTACAAATTCTGCAATCCATTCAAGACCTGTTAAATGAATTTAGGGATGTTTTTGCTGAACCAGTGGGTTTACCGCCGACAAGGGGGCATGGACATCGCATCACATTACAAGATGGAACAGGGCCGGTAAGCGTTAGACCATATCGGTACCCTCATGCTCATAAAGAGGAGATAGAGGGGTTTGTGAAAGAGATGTTAGCGGCCAGAATGATTCAGCCTAGCAAGAGCCCGTTTTCCAGTCCAGTTATGTTGGTTAAGAAGAAAGATGGTAGTTGGCGTTTTTGCGTCGATTACCGAGCTTTGAATCGTGTCACAGTGGCTAATAAATTTCGAATTTCGATTATGGACCAGCTACTTGATGAATTGCATTGAGCTCAGTGGTTTTCTAAACTTGATTTGAGGGCTGGGTATCATCAAATTCGAATGCAGAAAAAGGATATCGAGAAGACAACATTTTGTACACATGATGGCCATTATGAATTTGTAGTTATGCCATTTGGGTTGACGAATGCACCAACGATGTTTCAGGCGTTGATGAATGAGATTTTTCGGCCATTCCTTCAGAAATTCGTTCTTGTTTTTTTATGATATACTCATATATAGTAAGACTCTTGGGGAGCATCACACTCACCTGCAACGAGTGCTCCACTTTCTTCGCAATCATCAGTTATACGCTAATACGAAGAAGTGTAGTTTCAGCTCTCATAGTTTGGAATATCTCGACCATGTGATTTCGAAAGAAGGGGTATCCATGGACCTAGCGAAAACTGAAGCAATGCAAAATTGGCCTTCGCCCAGAAATGTCAAATAATTGAAGGGATTTCTCGGTCTTACTGGCTATTACCGCAGATTCGTCTGAAATTATGGGATCATAGCTCGTCCACTTACTGATCTCTTGAAGAAAGATGCCTTCAATTGGAATGCTGAAGCAGAAGGGGCATTTCGCTTTTTAAAACAGGCTATGATGTCGGCTCTAGTCTTAGCTTTGCCCGACTTCGCTGAAAAATTTCGGATAGAAACTGATGCTTCTGGTATTGGGTTGGGAGTTGTGTTGATGCAAAAACGACGGCTCTTAGCATACTTCAGCCGAGGTTTGTCAGCTCGCTAACAGTTGAAGCCCGTGTATGAGAGATAGCTGATGGCGGTTGTGTTTGCCATCCAAAAATGGCATCATTACTTGTTGGGTCGGAAGTTTCTCGTGTGCATCGATCAGAAGAGTCTGAAGTACTTATTGGAACAGAAGGAAGTTAATATGGAATACCAACGTTGGCTCACTAAATTGCTCCGATTTGATTTCAAGATTGTTTACAAACCAGGCAAGGACAATAGAGTGGCTGGTGGGTTATCCCGGAAACTCTGCGGTTCCAAGTACGCTGCAATTGCACGATCTTCAACAGGAGATTCAACTACATCCAGAGCTGGGACGAGTTTGGGATGATCTATGCTCTCACCGAGCAGTTCATTCGGGGTATACAATTTGTAATGGTCGACTGCTGTATAAAGGACGGATCGTGTTGCCACATGACTCGGGTTTTATTTAGCTTATACTCTCTGAATTTCATGACAGTCACATTGGGGATATTCCAGAGTGTTGAAGACGATCAAACACATACAAGAACTATTCTATTGGAAAGGTATGCACCGACAAATTCAGCAGTACGTTGCTCAATGTCCTACTTGTCAAGTACAGAAGTATTCGACATTATCTCCGGTGGGGTTGCTGCAACCATTGGAAATTCCCACTCGAATCTAGGAAGATTTATCCATAGATTTCATCGAAGGTCTGCCAAAATCCAGTGGGTTCAGTGTGATTTTGGTAATTGTCGATCGTCTCAGCAAGTATTCACATTTTCTTCGCCTGACGCACCCATTTTCGGCAGAAGATGTGGCGAGGCTGTTTCTCAAGGAAGTGGTCCGTCTTCATGGGTTCCCGAAATCCATCGTCTCAGATCGAGATAAGATCTTCCTTAGTGGATTCTGGCGCAAACTGTTTCGTTTGGCTGGCACGAAGCTTCGGTTTAGCACAACTTTTCATCCGCAAACCGATCGACAGACAAAGGTTGTAAATCGTTGTTTAGAAACCTATCTCCGATGCTTCGCTGGGCCTCATCCTCGGAAATGGGAACAATACTTATCATGGGCTGAATTCTGGTTCAATACTACATTTCACTCGTCTCTCCAAGCGACTCCGTTTCGTGTTGTATACGGTCAAGATCCGCCACTATTGATTCAATTTGAATGAGGTTCGACGACTAATTTTGTATCGGAACAATCGTTGATTGAAAGAGATGAGATGTTGACTCAAATTTAACAACATCTTCAGAAGGCACAACACTGAATGAAGTTGATTGCTGATGCATCCAGAAGAGAGGTTGAGTTTAACGAGGGGGATATGGTTTACTTGAAACTCAGACCGTATATCCAGAGGAGTGTAGCTCGTACACCATTTCAGAAACTCGATCTCTCTTTTTATGGGCCTTTCCGCATCTTTGGTCGAGTTGCATATCGGTTGGAGTTGCCCATTGACAGTAAAATTCATCCAGTTTTTCATGTGTTGCAGTTGAAGCAAGCGACAATCCAGGTACAACCATTACCTAACACCCTATCGACCGAATTGGAGTGTGTAATGGAACCAGAAGAACTTTTGGCAGATCGTTATAATTCAGCGAGACACTTGGAAGTTTTGATTCAGTGGAAGAACCTTCCAGTTCATGAGGCCACTTGGATGTTAGCTCGTGAATTTGTTGAACAATATTACGATTTTCAGCTTGCAGACAAGCTGCGTCTGAAGGGGGGGGGTATTGATAAGCCTTTCTATGTCTAACGTTAGGAAAAGAAAGCAGAAGGAAGAGAAGGGGCACGCCTTGTGGTTTGAGCGAAGAAGAAACATTAATCATTTAGTTTGTTTTGAGTCAGTTTATATTTTACATATTGAATTCTGTAAGGATGGCGGTTACTAGCTCATGAGAAGAGTGTTTCTCATAGACTGGCGCTATAAAGCTGGGTATAGGGAGGATTATTTTTCCTTATGCATTTGGCTAACATTTTGTTGATTGTAAAGGGATCGAGTGTAGGGATTCACTCGTAAAACAAAGGTTTCCAGCTTGTTCTTTTTCATTCTATCAATAAATTCGGCAGTTCTGCTACTGAATTCGTATAAAAGAGAAATGGAGGATAAGATGGAATATTTAAAGAAGAACCAAACATGGATTCTTACACACAAAACATTAGGCAAAAGAGTGATAGGCAGTAAATAACTCAAACAAGGGGTATCTGAATTGAATCAACCAAGATTCAAAGCGTTGTAGCCAAGGGATATTCATCGATTAGGGGCATAGATTACCATGAAATATTTTCACCAGTTGTGAAACATGTTTCAACTAAACTTTTCTTATCATTAATTACTTATTAAGATTTGAAAGTGGATGTTAAGACAACTTTCCTCCACGAAAATTTGGACGAGAGGATCGCGATAAAACATCCAGAGAGATTTGAAAAGAAAGGCAATGAAGACAAAATGTGTTTACTGAAAAAGTCTCTATATTAAGACAACCACCTAGACAATGGAACCAAAGATTTGATGATTTATGACAAGTCATGGATATATCATGAGCAAGTTTGATGCTTGTGTATATATTTTAGGCAACTTATAGATAAGTCCTTCATTTATTTTTTCATATATGTTGATGATATGTTAATTGCCATCAAGAACATATCTAGATTAAGAAATTTAAAGGATTTATTTAGTAAAGAGTTTGAGACGAAGGATCTTGGGGTAGCTAAAAGGATTCTTGGAATGAAAATTCACAGAGACAAGGTAGCAAGGAGGTTAAGAGTCTCTCAAAAAGACTATCTTAAGAAGGTGTTAATGACGTTTAACATGGAACAGTCCGAGTCTGCATCAACTCCAATAGGTTCTCATTTTAAGCTGAGATTAGTATGAGATGAGGAGAGGTTAGACAGATGATACATGGAGGCAATATCTTACTCAAATGTAGTGGGATCAATTATGTATGCAATGATAAGAACAAGGCTAGACTTAGCTCATCTAGCTGGAGTCAATTGTAGATTCATGACTAATATAGTTCAAACTCATTGAGACTGTTGAGATATATCAAAGGTTCATAGAAACTAAAACTTGTCTACAAGAAAAGAATGAGTTTCAAGGTGAGGGGTTTTTATGATGTTGATATTGCTGCATATTTAGATAAGAGGATATCCACAATAAGTTTTGTTTACATGGTTGGGAATAATGTGGTTAGCTAGAAGTCTAACCTTCAGCATGTTGTTGCTCTTTCAACAATAAAGGCCGAATACATAGCTTTAGCAGAAGCTGTAAAAGAAACAGTGTGGCTCAGGGACATTGTGAAAGAAAATTCAACATGAAAATGCAAACATACGCAGCGACTCTCAGACTGTTATAAGTCTATAAAAACACCACGTTCATCATAGAGAACGAAACACATCGATATGCCCTTACAGTTTATAAAAGATATTATGTGTCAAGGAAAAATTAAGGTTCTAAAGGTCGAAACACTTTATAACACCCACAGATGCTTTAACAAAGACCCTACCAACAAATAAGTTTTACTCAACATTAAAATCTTTAACAAAGACCCTACCAACAAATAGTTTTACTCAACATTAAAATGTTGTACGTGTGAAGACTAATCAATTTTCTGTAAATGGAAAAAGAGGTTGCAGTCGTTTTGAGTTTTGAATGGAGAAAAACGAGGTTAAGGTGAAAGTTGTTGCAGCCTGTATAACCTCGTTCTTTGGGGGTTTTGTTGAAGAATATAAAGTTCTAAAGAAATACTTGGATTGAAAGGGAAAATTAGCAAAACCCTGCTTTCTTCTTCTCGAGACATAGATGAAATCAAATTGATTTCACCAAAGTCGTAACTCATCTTCGCATTTCCAATTTCAGTAAGTTCTCGTTATTTCAGATTTCTTTGTTCGAATTCATCAAGAAACACAACAGTTTGAGACTCGATTCAACAATCAATCGAACAAACAACACGGATCGGGTCTTCCGGCTAGGTTGCACATGCTTTTCCCTCGCAGTACAACCCATCAGATATTCCTTATCTGTACGATGGACGCCTATATATAAAACTGAAAATCTGGAAGAATTCAATTGATTGAGACATTAAGATTATGAATCGCCAGATGAATACATCGACCAAACCAGGATCACGAAAAAACACTAAATTCTAATTATATGAGTAAAGGAGAATTATCTCAGCTGGGAAGAGGAGCATCCGCAGAGACGACGAAGAACCGAACATTAGGGAGAAGGGCATGCAGCTGGAAAAAGATTTCTTCTCTTTCGAGGCCTTAACGTGGTTCACGAATTAGTGGGCCGAAAATGGGCTCATAAAAGCCTATTGGATCAGCCCATATTGAAACGACGCCATCTTTTCCGCGTTTACTTCCTCATTCTTCTTCGCGGAACAACACTGAATTCACCACAGTTAGCTTCGAAGCTCGAACTTGCTGATCTTATCGCCCGGTAATATAATCTCTCGCGAATTTTAATTTTTTTTATTTCATTTTCTTCGCTTCTGACCATTCAATCTAGATTAATCTGTTCGTTGAACCCTGGTCTCTGGATCGTCTTCGGCCTATAGATGCGTATTATGTTCACCATGGATATTTGGCTAGGGATTGGATTCGAGTAGTTCTACGTTTTTTTCGAGATGGGTATAGCTTTATTCGAAGAAAATCGTGAAAATTCTAGAATTAGTATTTTGTTTGATCTGTGTTGGGTGTTGTGATCAAATGCTTATAGTTTTTGGATTCAATTGAACTGCTGAATTTATTGTATGGTCAAGGATTCTATCTTGTATAGTTAGTATGGTCATACTGAAGAAAAAAAAGTTGCAATTTTTTATTCAATACGGACCATTTTTCACATGGGCGTGGTAAGAATTGGTATTATGGACTAATTATCCTTTGTTCACGTGTCTTTTTTCTGCTCATTTTACATGTTTGACCTCTTTCAGGCGGGGAATAGGGTTGATGATGAGTGAAATGTCAGCTTTTTCTTTGCAAAAGGTTGAAAATTTGGTTCCCGATGGACGACCTGTTAATGTATATATATGGGACATGGATGAGACTCTTATATTGCTGAAATCTCTGTTGAATGGAACATATGCGGAGCCTTTTAATGGCTCCAAAGATGTAAAAAAGGGTATAGATATTGGGAAGATGTGGGAGAAACACATACTTCAGATCTGTGACGAAAGTTTCTTCTATGAGCAAGTAAGTTATAGTTTTTTTGTTAACCTTTACTTCTCTCTACCCTCCACATTTCAAGTTCACTTGATTTGTTGTGCCTTCTAAAAGAAAAGAAACAATGAAATTCTTGAAACTCTTTCATCTACAATGATGTTCTGGTGATGCAGATTGAGGATTACAATGAGCCATTTCTTGATTCCTTGCGACAATATGATGACGGAAAGGATCTTTCTGAATATGATTTCAAGCTAGATGCATTTAATACTCCTATCGATGACTTGAACAAGAAAAAGCTTGTATACAGGCATCGAGCTGTAGCACGCAAATACGAGAGGGTATATATATCTTTTTATGTTGCTAATTCATGTTGCTGATGTTCTATGACACAAATACAAATCTCTCCTCCATGCTGCTGCTGCTGCAGGGTTTACGTGCTATCGTTGATAGTGATAAGACAAGCATACTGGAAGAACTTTACAACGTAACTGACGAATACACCGATCATTGGCTGTCCTCTGGTATCTATTTTCCCCTGTGTCGTCCTGTAACTGAACCATGTTCTTCTGGTGCTCGTTTGCATCCTAGTAGTCACAATGCCTTGCCATCTCTTAAATTCAGCTCGATCCTTCTTGGAGCAATGTTCAACTGTGAAAGCGAATTCTGACGACAGTACAAATGCTATTGATCCAAGTTCGCAGCATATCCATATCCTGGTGACTTCAGGAGCTCTGATACCTAGCCTTGTGAAGTGCCTACTTTTTCGTTTGGACGCTTTCATATCGCAAGATAATGGTACGCTTTCAAAATGCCACGGCATAAATGAGGATTGATCCTATCCTTTCATATTGGAGCTATTCAATGAATTGCCTCCATGCATTTGCATGTCTATGTGCTTTTAAAATACATGTTCATTCTTTTTCGATTCCTCAGTGTATAGTTCATTGGATGTCGGAAAGCTTCAGTGCTTCAAATGGATCAAGGAGCGTTTCAACCATTCAAAGTTCAGATTTTGCGTAATTGGGGATGGATGGGAAGAGTGTGCAGCCGCACAGACAATGCAATGGCCATTCGTTAAGATTGATCCCCAACCCGATGGGACCAATAGATTTCCGGGCCTAACGCCAAAAACCGTGAGCTTTTACTTTGCCGCTGTATATGGGAGCTCTGACGCTGATACAGAAGAGTAAGGATATCCAATTTTATCAGAATCCTTGATTTGATTATCTGCAAGTAGGACAAAAACAAGAACCTTTCATGTTTTAAATGTCACATTGCAAGCACAACCATTGTTAATACTTGATTAGGGTGATTGTGTCGACTTCTGTTGTTATATATACTTAGTATAAATTTCTGTCATGCATTATTTTGTTGAATTAGAAAACTGTGGTTTTGTATGCTTCTGATGAACCATCACCATAATTGGCATACTCGGACATGTACATCCTGACTCTTTTTTTTGTTTGCAATTTAATTTACCCGATTTATCAATAAATCAGAAATGTCGAGTCAATTATCCATTGATCGGGTTGACTATTTAGAGTTTGGAAAAATCAAACAGAAAATAAAATGAAATTGAAAAAAATTAGAAGAAATTGTAGGAATAATGGGAGGTATGGGAGATGAAGAGTCCCACATTGATAATATTACATGAAGGAACCAATGTATATATTGGGTCATTTATTGGTCATGTCTAAATGGGTTACAAGACATGATATGAAAGCTTCTTCATGGGCTTGGAATGGGCTTCGGCGTAACCAATGTTCTTTTTCTGGTTGTGAGAATACCTACTAAGTCGACTTATCGAATATGCTAAATCTGATATTGTACAATTCATGATGTACATTAAACTCCCAATAATTGAATATATTCCAAGTGTGATACACATTAAGCCCATGAATAGATGGATCATATGGAGTTACAACAGGTTTATCATCGAAATGTCCAAACTTCTTCAGAACCTTTTCGATGTAGTGAAACTGCGTTAAGATGTAACCTTCCGAACTTCTATGAATTCAGATTCCTAGTATTACATCAGCAGGTCCCATGTCTTTCATATCAAAACAAGAGTGCAACATCTTCTTGGTTCGAATGATCACGACTTTGTTTGTACCCATGATTAACATATCATCGACATAGAGACATACAATGATATATGCGTCTTTGTACTCTTTTACATAGACACATTTATCACATTCATTTATCTTAAATCCATTTGATAATAACGTAATATCAAATTTCTCATGCCATTGCTTAGGAGCTTGTTTAAGTCCGTAGAGAGATTTAATCAATTTACAGACTTTCTTTTCTTGACCTTTGATCACAAACCCTTCGGGTTGGTCCATATAGATTTCTTCGTCTAATTCACCATTCAAAAATGCGGTTTTTACATCCATTTGGTGAATCTCCAAATGGTGAATCGCCGCAATTGCAATTAATGTCCGTATAGACGTAATTCTAGACACAGGCGAATAGGTATCAAAGAAATCCATTCCTTCTTTTTGACGATAACCTTTGGCTACTAATCGTGCTTTGTACTTTTCTATAGAGCCATCTGGTCTCATCTTTCTTTTGAATAACCATTTATGCCCGATGGTTTTATGACCCGGAGGTAGATCAACCAATTTCCACGTGTTATTTTGCACAATGGAGTCTATTTCACTTTGGATAGCCTCTTTCCAATAAGGTGCTTCTGACGATTCAATCGTAGCCTTATAAGTCTGAGGTTCTCCTTCGAGAACAAAGGTCACAAATTCATACCCAAAGTTTTTGGCTATTCTTCCACGTTTACTTTTTCTAGGTTCTACAATTTCTTGTTGAACCGATGAAGAACCAACCCCATCATAAGACGAATCACCATGAGTTCGTTTTGCATGGTTTTTCTCTTTGAAAGGAAAGATATCCTCAAAGAATTCTGCTTCGGCAGATTCCATCACCGAATTCTTGGTTATGTCTTCAACATTGGAATTATGAACCAAAAATGTATATGCAGCACTATTCTTGGCCGGGCCAATATAAACGCAATCTATAGTTTTTGGTCCGAGCTTAGTTCTCTTTGGAAGAGGAACTTGTACTTTCGCAAGACAACCCCACACTTTCATAGTTTTATAAGTAGGCAATCTTCCTTTCCATAATTCGTATGGTGATTGATTACTCGACTTATGAGGAATTCTATTCAACACATCATTTGCAGCAAGAACCGCCTCACCCCATAAACTAATTGGTGCTCCCGAACTGATTAACATTGAATTTATCATGTTTTCCAATGTTCTATTCTTTCGTTCGGAAACTCCATTTTGTTGTGGAGTATATGGTGCAGTCGTTTGATGCACTATTCCATGAGAAGAACAAAATTCTGCAAAGTCATTGGATAGATATTCTCCTCCTCTATCCGACCTTAAAATTTTTATTCTTTTCTCAAGTTGATTTTCAACTTCTGCTTTGTATATCTTGAACATACTTAAAGCTTCATCTTTTGTACGTAACAAATACACAAAACAGAATTTACTACAATCGTCAATGAATGTTATGTAATAGTTTTTTCCTCCTCTACTCGGAGTTGCTTGAAAATCGCACAAGTCCGTATGAATCAAACCAAGAATTTCATTCGTCTTTTCAACAGATCAATGCGGATGACTTGTATATTTTGATTCTATACAAACCCCACATTTTGTTTTTATGTTCAATGAACATTTAGGCAATAGACCTAAATTTACCATTCTTTGTAATGAACGGAAATTTACATGACCTAATCTATAATGCCATAGAGATGATGAGTCAATCATGTACTTAGAAGCATTAATATTATTAATAGTAGCATCGGTTACAGTAGGAACTACATTCAGTTTAAAGAGTCCCTCAGCGAGATAACCCTTTCCTACAAACACTCCACCCTTGGAGATAACAAACTTGTCCGACTCAAACAATAATTTGAAACCCTTGTTACTAAGAACAGAACCAGAAATCAAGTTCTTCCGAATGGACGGAACAAGAAACACGTTTGATAAGACAAGTTCCTTTCCCGAAGTTAACTTCAGAACGACTTTCCCTTTGCCTTCAACCTTCGCGGTTGCTTCATTGCCCATGTACAGATTTCCACCATCCTCAACAGATTGGTATGAAGAGAATAATTCCCTTGCTGTGCACACATGCATGGTAGCCCCGGTGTCAACCCACCAATCAGTGTTGTTGGAAACCAAGTTTGCCTCAATGACAGCAACAAACTGATTTTCAACAACGTTGGCTTGGTTGATTGAGGGCTTTCCCGAATTGTCATGCCCTTTCTTGTGGTAGCAATCCTTAGCTTTGTGCCCTCCTCTCCCACATATCCAACAATTTAAGGTTGCCCTTATTCTTGCAGTTTTCTTGAATTCTGTCCTCTTGGGAGCAAGAGCAGCAACATTGGCATCAGGAACCTTTCCCTTCTTTTTCTTCTTTGACTTGGATTCAACCATGTTAGCATTTGCTTCCACGGATGTCATCTCAGCCTTTTCACCGATCCGACTGTTCTCTTCGTGAGTCAGATATTTCTTAAAATCTGTCCACGAGGGAGGTAACTTGTCAATGAAGGCACTTACAATAAATGCTGGTGGCAGTGACATACCTTCCTCTTCTAGGTCGTGGATTATGACTTGAAGTTCCTCAACTTGTTTGATAACCGATTTATCATCGATCATCTTGAAGTTCAGGAACTTTCCAGTCACAAAACGCTTTGAAGAGGCACTTCAGTTTTGTAAATGAAACAGTAAACGAGGTTACCAAACGTGAATTGATCGAGGCCTGCGATGAGCAGTGTCCTTAGACAGAAATTTGTCCTCGCTTCTGCCTAGAGGATGCAACGATCTCAAGAAATTCGAGACTTCTTGATGAATCTACTTTGTAAGTAATTTTCTCAGAAAAACGGATCATTATTCAGAACAAATTGATCTCTTATTTATAGACTTTCAACCATCAGCACTTTCTAGAGCCTTGAGGAGCCAAAAAACAGTTTTTACTGAACAATTGCAATGGTTGCAAAGGAGCCAAATTCGTTCAAATTGGAGAGGTGTGACTGTTGGCCCATTAATATTAAGATCCGAAGCCCATTCCAAGCCCATGAAGAAGCCCACTTCCATGTCATGTCTTGTAACCCATTTAGACATGACCAATAAATGACCCAATATATACATGGGTTCCTTCATGTAATATTGTCAATGTGGGACTCGTCACCTCCCATACCTCCCATTATTCCTACAGAAATAAGATAAAATTTAATTTTAAAATATCAAATCGAACTATATTCAAAATCAAAATAAAACTCGGACAAGAAGGTGTAATAGGCTTTCGCTCCATCAATATTACTAAAAGGTAGGGCAGGGCAAATTATCTGGAGAACCCGTCCTGATCCGAAACCCATACCGAATCCGCGAAAAATTACTCGAACCCGTGGGTTCGGGTTCGGGTAGTAAAATCTCATTATCCACGGTTCAGGTTTGAATTCGGATTCTAAAATAACTGAAACGGGTATCCGCGGGTATCCGAGTAAATATATATATATATAAATATAAAATTAGACATATATATTATACTAATTACAAGTATGCCATTCTAACCCTAATCCGAGGTAAACTTTTCTTTCTTTTTCCTTCCCAGCCTCCCTCCTTTCCCTTTCGTCGAACACCTCCCTTCCCTTTCGTTTTCCTCTCGTATCTGTCTCGCAGTAGCATCTCCATTCCCTCTCGTCTCCTTCTCGTCTTCCTCTCGCGGCAGCACCTCTGCCGACCTGACCAGCGATGGTCTCTTCGGCTCCCTCTCTTCGGCTCGACGCAGCTCTCTTTGTTTCCATCACCGCTCGCTTCGTTTTATCTCCCTCTCTGCAATTCTCTTCCAAACGCAACTCTCTTCGCCTCCATTGATTTAATACTTGATAGAGGCGTAAGTATTAACTTAAGTTTTAAGTTTTAAACGATTTTATGATTTTTACCAATGCTTAATGTCGGTATAACACAATGATAAGAATAATGTAAAAGAAAATGAAAAACACAAAGGATAATGAATTTTTGTAAGTTAAAAAATAATTTTTTGAAATAACTCCGTAGATATATTTTTTTTGGGAAACCGGAACTGAATTCATGATTGATATTTGATGTTGTTTTTTATACGTCAGTTTATTTTTTTCTAAAACAAAATAAGATTCGGAATGTGCGAAAACAGAACTTTTGAAATGCAAAAAAAAAAAAAAAAAAGAAGAAAGGAAAATAGGAAAAAACTTAAAAAAAAAACAGTTGGGAAATAAGAAGACTGGAAAAGCGTATTGTACAGACACCTAACTATGTCCCCAAAATCGCTGGACGCGTCCCATATCTCAAATTTCATTTTTCTAAAAACGTTATCTGAATTAAATTACAATTTTAATAATAATAATAATAATAATAATAATAATAATAATAATAATAATAATAATAATAATAATAATAATAATAATAATAATAATAATAATAATAATAATAATAATAAAAACAACTATAAAATACAATGTTGATGATCTAAATTCAAAATATGTGAAAATTGTTCACATATTTAAGATATATTTAAGATTTAGAAATGTAAAAACATATTTATAGATTGAATGTTGAATCGAAAGAAAGAAAATGAAATGAAGACAAAGATATAAACGATTTACAAGTTCTCGAACACGTGACTTTTCGATATATTTCGGAGAATGGAAACAATTTCTCATTCATTTTCACCGTTACGATCGAACCACACGAGTTCTAAGCTCATAAACAAGCTCAAACTATTTATTGTTTATGAGCACCAAAACAGAGCATTCTCATAACTTGCAAGAATATTTAGATTAGGTTGATCACAAAAAATTATCATATTGAGCACAGTCCTAGTGAATTAGATTCTAAGTGCCATTCTCAATTTGTAATCTCAATTATTTGCTACCTTAAAGAAAATCCAAAACACTTATGAATTTGCTTACCACCAAAAGTTTGGTGAAGATGTATTTGAGATTCTCTTATGATGAAATTTTCTCAACTCGAATCAATCTTTAAGTTAAGATATCCTTAATAAAATGTAAATAATTTCGATGTGTTTTTTGTCTATTCATGAAATACTGAATTCATTGTCCAAACGTAAAACGCTATGTGATTGGGGTGCGGTAGCGTGTTTTTATCAACCCGAATATGAGATCTAGTCATGTTTAACGATTAGTTTTTCGGGGTTTCAACGATGAACAAATATAGAAACGATTTCGTAATACCTTTCGCGTTGAACATGTGATTGTCAGATGTGGTAGAGTTGATAGCGCAAGCCCTCTACGTATCCACGCCGAGATCGGATCTGCTTTCCAATGTTTGGTGCGGGATTCGGGAAGAACGAAAACTGTTTATTCGTTCTTCGTTTTTCCTTTTGACGGCTAGGGTTTTGGTTTTTGCAATTGTGTAATCTAATCACGAAAACTCGTTTTTCGTTTCTTATATAATTATTAAACTTTTTATTAATTACAACTTAAACCCTCAACTATTGAAATATTACATAATAGGCATAATACTTTCAATCTCCCACTTGCCTTTATGTAATATCTCAAACAGTCGAAGTACATGTATCTCTATACACATACTTGCCCGTACATCTTATGTACTAATCCCAAAAGGAAAACAAATACAATTATATTCTTCGATGCTAGCGGATGAATATAATTGCATTCCATACTGATTGTCTAACAATCACAAGCAGATTCCGAGACACTTGTATGCGTGTGACCTCGTAGGTTCATCACCAAAACCGGTAGCCAATTAGTCTCCACTAATTAACTAATCGAGGTTGGCGTCTAGCAACACTCCCTAACGACCAGATAACGTGAAGTAACATCCTTACTCATTTGAGTAACAACCTTACCCAAAACGAACCAGGGTGAAGTTGACATTAGTATTTCCTTCCATTTTTACACCTCAGGATGCATCCTAGGCATGGTCATAACTGTCAGCCTTACGAATCATCAACTACGTCTCATGTCAATCACAACTGACTGATGAATGAACCTATGAAACACCTTTCTTCATTCAGTCAAAGTACTCTGGCCAGAGATTCGTACAGTCATTGTGATTTCATTGTGATTACTAACAACATAGAGCTTAAACTCTTACCAAGAGTTGACAGATCCCATCTTGACCAGTCACTAACTACGCAAATATCTAATTATTCCCAATATATATTCAACTAGTACTCTCAGATACTAGGTGTCCAGAATCAAAGAATAATAGATGAGATGCTAGTTACTATGTTGATCTTAGGTCTAAGGAAAAACTAACTATCTAACTATCTGGAGAAATCTTATGACAGTTTATCGGTTATTTAACCATTAAGCGTTTCTCCCTTTAGGTCAGTTCAGTGATCACATCATTATGTGTATCACCCATATATGTGATTCATTACTGATTTCTATCACCATAGAAACTTATCACATACATGTTGTTCTTTTCGGATCACTGTAGTCCGAGTAGTGATCCTACGAACAAGAACAATTCAGATTAAATCATACCAAAACTTGACTCTTTTTATCTCTATCATAATGTCAAGTTTCAGATTTAATCTTGGACTCTATCATACACTTATGAAAATTCATCAAATAAAAATAATGCCATATATTATTAAAATAAGATCGATGTCTAAAATTACAACTCACTACATGTCTATAAACTAATGCCAGCTAGTCATCTCTCTCAATCCGATCTTCAGCTTATGCTTGTGAAACTCTTTTGACCCAAACGCCTCCATGAACGAATCTGCTGTATTTTCCTTTCCATCCACCTTTTGGATTTGCAAGTTTCGCCTGAGCAATAACTCCGGTGTTATCACACAATAAAGGAACGATTTCCTTTATCGAAGGTACCACACCAAGCTCATCTATGAACTTTCTCATCCACACCGCTTCTTTAGCTGTTTCTCAAGCCGTTATATATTCTGCTTTAGTCACCGAATCGGCTACAGTAGCCTGTTTGGAACTCTTCCAACTTACTACGCCTCCATTCAGACAAAATACATAGCCTGAAATGGACTATCTGTCATCCTTGTCTGTCGAGAAACTCGCATTAGTGAATTCTTCTAACTCCAAGTTAGAACCACCATAAATGAGGAACTGGTCCTTAGTCCTTCTCAAGTACTTAAGGATGTTCTTAACAACCTTCCAGTGTTCCTCACCAGGATCTGCCTGATATCTACTCACTACACTTAGTGCGTAGGCTACGTCAGACCTAGTACACGTCAGGGAGTACATGATGGCTCCCACTGCGCTAGCGTAGGGAAGCCGACTCATGCATTCTCTTTCCTCCGGGGTCTTAGGACAATCCTCCCTAGAAAGAGAAATTCCAGTGCCTATCGGTAGATAGCCCTTCTTGGAACTTTCCATGTTGTATCGTCTCACGATACTATAAATATACTGGGATTGTGACAATCCAAACAACCTCTTCGATCTATCCCTATAGATCTTTATTCCCAGAATATAGGCTGCTTCTCCTAGATCCTTCATGGAGAACTGATCAGACAACCATGACTTCGTCTCTTGCAACGCTGGAATGTCATTTCCCATGAGCAAAATGTCATCCACATAAAGCAGTAGGAAGGCAACCGTGCTCCCACTAAACTTCTTGTACACAAAAGGCTCTTCATCGCATCTAACAAAGTTGAACTCTTCAACTGCCTTGTTAAAGTGAATGTTCCAGCTTCGAGAAGCTTGCTTGAGTCCATAAATGGACCTTTGAAGCTTGCATATCATATAACTTTGAGTTGGCGACGTGAAACCCTCAGGTTGAGTCATGAAAACCTCTTCCTAGAGTTCTCTGTTAGGGAAAAATTGTTTTCACGTCCATCTGCCAAATCTCATAGTCATAGTATGTCGCTATCGCAAGTAGAATCCAGATAGATTTGAGCATTGCCACAGGGGAGAACGTTTCTTCATAGTCAATCCCTTCACGTTGACTATACCCTTTGGCAAATAGACGAGCTTTATAGGTCTCTACCTGCCCGTCTGCTCCAATTTTCTTCCTGTAAATCCATTTACAACCGATCGGTCTGGAAGCCTATGAAGAATCAATCAAAGTCCATACTTTGTTGATCTTTATAGATTCCATCTCGGATTGCATAGCTTTCCACCAGTTCTCAGAATTTGGGCCTTGTATAGCCTCTTGGAAAGTCAACGAGTCATCATCTCTATGACCGACCACGTCCTCTTGCACCATCAGATTAAGTCTGTCAGGTGCACGTCGAGAACATGTTGACCTTCTCAAGAAAGGACGTGTAGCAGGTTCAACCTGCACTGGAATATCTTGTTGGATTTGTTTCTGAACAAGTTCCTGAACTTGTTCTTGAACGGGCACTGTTACTTCAACATTTGAAGTTGAAGCGTCGGAGCCTAACACTGTATCACCCAGCCAAGATCGCTCATTTGACATCTCATGTTCAGGTTCGTCGGGTTCTTGAATCTTGTCAAGAACTACTTCCCCACCATGAATTCCTTCCTCAAGGAATTCCCTGTCAAGAAAGGTTGTCGTTCTGGCCACAAACACTTTGTGCTCAGACGGGTGATAGAAATAATATCCCATAGTTTCCTTGGGATAACCTATGAACCTACACCTGTCAGACCTAACATCTAGCTGTCTGGCTGAAGTCTCTTAACGAAGGCCGGACAACCCCAATCTTTGATGTGTCTCAGGTTTGGTTTCCGTCCCTTCCATATCTCATATGGAGTCTTAGAGACCGCTTTAGTGGGAACCTTGTTTAGAATATACGCGGCTGATTCTAAAGCATAACCCCACAGGTTTATTGGAAGATATGTGAATCCCATCATAGATCAAACCATATCTAATAAAGTCTGATTTCTCCTTTCGGACACACCATTATGCTGTGGTGTTTCTGGAGAAGTCCACTGAGACAAAATCCCATTTTGTCTTAGATAATCGACAAATTCATGACTAAGATATTCACTGCCCCAGTCAGATCTCAACACCTTGATACTCTTTCCGGTTTATTTTTCCACTTCACTGCGGAATCTTTTGAACATTTCAAAAGACTCGGATTTGTGTCTCATCAAGAACACAAATCCATATCTCGACATATCGTCAGTGAACGTGACGAAATATGAAATCCACCCATGGCTTGAACTTTCATAGGTCCACATACATCGGTATGTACGAGTGCTAGAAGTTCTGTAGCTCTCTCTTCGGTTCCACTAAACATAGATTTGGTCATCTTACCAGTTGGACAGGACTCACAAGTTGTATAAGATTCATAATCAAAATGGCCTAAAATACCATCTTTATGCAGTCTGTTTATCCTCTTCTCACCGATGTGACCAAGTCTACAATGCCAAAGGTACGTCTGTCTTTGACGATCATCTACCTTTCTCTTATGGCCCGAAACATGCATGCTAATTTGTTCTACATTAACATCAAGTAAGACATAAATTCCTTGTTGCAAGTAACCATTCACACATAAATCATCACCATGATATATAGAGAAAATGTTACTACTGAAAACTGTTCGAAATCCACGTCTATCAAGCATAGAAATAGAAATTATGTTCGAAACAAACTTCAGAACATAATAACAGTCGTCTAGCAACAAAGTCTTGCCCGTAGGCATAATAAGGGAAATACATCCTACGGCTAGAGCAGCAACACTTGCGCCATTTCCAACCTTCAGACTGAACTCTCCCTTCCTGAACCTCCTACTGATCCTCAGCCCCTGCAACATATTGCAGACGTTAAAGCTGCTACCGGTATCCAATACCCATCTAGATGAATCAATACTGGTTAAGGAAATCAATCAATAGTGGTTAAGAAAATCATAAAAACATTTTCCATGAATGTCTTACAGAGTTTCTTGCCCTTGAGAGATTGCAGGTATTCCTTACAGTTCCTCTTCCAATGCCCTTTCTTCTTGCAGAAGAAACACTCGGCTTCTGATTGGTTGGCCTTGGTGGCGCCGCCCTTTGCCCTGGTCACACCAGTCCTAGACGCGCTCTGCCTGCTCCTAGGCCTCTTCTTGCCCATCCTCTTCTGATAAGAGGATTGCCCAACCATCAGAATATAGATCATGATCCCTTCTTCCCTATGGACATCTGTTTCTCATACTCTGTGAGCATGTTGAGCATCTCATGCAACTCAACGTCCAACTTGTTCATGCTATAGTTGACCATGAACGTGGAGAAGGATTCCGAAAGTGAGTGCAAGATCATCTCCTGCTGCATCTCCTTGCAGAAGGTACACCCCAGCTTCTCAAGCTGTTCTATCAGATTGATCACCCGTAGAACATGGGGTTCCACAGGAGAGCCCTCAATCAGAGCAAACTTGAACAAAGTCCCTGACAACTTGGACCTTGCCATCGGACTCTACTCACCAAACATGTTCTTAAGATGCTCCATGATATGCTTAGCATCCATATGATCGTGTTGTTTGTTGAGTTCGCCACTCATTGACGCCAAGATGAGGCATTTGACAGTGATGCACTTTTCCTCGTACTTGGTGTATTCACTGAAGGCCTCGTCATTCGCTAGTTCTGGCACTGGAGGAGTCGGTTTTTCAATCACATCGATCAACTTCTCATGTGTCAGCACTAGGCGCAAATTGCGTTGCCATTCGTCGAAGTTCTCACCAACCAGCTTGTTGATCTCGAGAATTGGACGCAAGTTGAAATGAGACATTCTCATGAGATCTGAAAACGAAAGGAAAATTTACAGCAGAGAGTTAGACATCGTATATATATCATTAAGACATGGAATTCATCTAAATGATATATTCGCTAATCAATGTTACGATAACATTAGAAATCTTATTTCCAATTAGTGTCAATCTATAACTATATGCTTGAGCCCCTTGGTAGTCAAGACGTTTCCCAAACATATAAAATAGATTCTTTATAAATTTTATCCCCATAAAATTTATAGTGATTTTACTTCGGTTCTATACCACATAATCACCTGGTATTTAGGTCGTTCCTATCGATATAGTTGAGTTCATCCTTCAGCTCATGGTCGGATAACAATTAAGTTTATGTCCCCTGGGTAGTCCAGACGTATACAAAAACTAGTTGATCCCTCCCACTAGACATCTGATGTCATAGACATACGAATCAAATTCTTGAACTACATGACTCCTGGTAGTCAGGCCGTACCATGTAAACGAGAACGGGCACCTCTGGACCGCCGCATGAGGGACTGTGAATCGCCGGCCACAGCGTCGATGCGGTGGCGGTTCGTCTAGGGTTTCAGAAACCCTATTCGCGAACGATCGCTCTCTCTCCCTCGATGCACGCCGCCTCCGCCAGGGTCGCCCGCTCCGTGCGCTGCCGACGGTTCGCCTCTCGCCCGAAATCCGTCGACCATCGCAACCCTGTCTCACGCCCGCTCGTCTAAACGAGAACCTATTCAAAACGTCTGCGATGAAGAAAAAGCCTAACGATAAACAATTTATCGTTTAAGAACTCAATTATTAATTTTTAAAATAAAATTCTTTAATTTTAATTTAAAAATATATATTTTTATTTTTTATTTTATTATTTTATTTTATTTTATTCTTTTACCGTGCGGGTTACGCTCGGGCTCACGCATGCGCCTGTGCGGGCTCACGGGTCGTGCCCGCTCGGGTAAGAGGCGCTAGGGGTTCTGAAAACCCAGCCGCCGCTGCCCTCTCCGCTCGCCTGCCAGACGACAGCGTCGATGCGGTGGCGGTTCGTCTAGGGTTTCAGAAACCCTATTCGCGAACGATCGCTCTCTCTCCCTCGATGCACGCCGCCTCCGCCAGGGTCGCCCGCTCCGTGCGCTGCCGACGGTTCGCCTCTCGCCCGAAATCCGTCGACCATCGCAACCCTGTCTCACGCCCGCTCGTCTCTCGCCGCGGTTTGCTCTAGTCGTCGCGGCCAAATCGCCTCTCGTGCCGCTCGACTCGGCCTCTCTCCTCGCGCGCGATCGTCGCACTTCCATCGTCGTTTTCGTCTTTCCTGTGCCGCGCCGGTTGCCTTAGGGCACGCCAACCCTTCACCGTCGACCGTTGACCCTCGTGCGGCCGGTTAGGGTTACGACCGCCGCTCAGGGCCCCTTCTACACGGTTCTTTTATTTCTGTGCGCGCGTCTATACATTTTCGATCCGATTTTTCACAAAAATTCGAAAAACTAATCCTAAACACACGATCAGACGCTCTGATACCACTGTTGGGTTCATTTAGGGTGCAGAAACGTGTTTTTATCAACCCGAATATGAGATCTAGTCATGTTTAACGTTTACTTTTTCGGGGTTTCAATTGGCGAACAAATATAAAAACGATTTCGTAATACCTTTCGCGTTGAACGTGTGATTGTAGGATGTGGTAGACTTGATAGCGCAAGCCCTCTATGCGTATCCACGCCGAGATCGGATCTGCTTTCCAACGTTTGGTGCGGGATTCGGGAAGAACGAAAACTATTTTTCGTTCTTCGTTTTTCGTTTTGACGGCTAGGGTTTTGATTTTTGCAATTGTGTAATCTAATCACAAAAACTCTTTTGTCGTTTCTTATATAATTATTAAACTTTTTAATAATTACAAATTAAACCCTCAACTATTGAAATATTACATAATATGCATAATACTTTCAAATCGATCTCTGATTCTTGAGCAATTCCTGTAATCCATATAGCTTCTTTAACAATCATGACAATGTACTCGATATCTGTAGTCCATAATGCAACAATGTGCTAAAGGCTAAATTCCAACTACCAATGTTATTTTCAACTAT
This sequence comes from Gynandropsis gynandra, assembly GCA_036759665.1. Classification (NCBI taxonomy): domain Eukaryota; kingdom Viridiplantae; phylum Streptophyta; class Magnoliopsida; order Brassicales; family Cleomaceae; genus Gynandropsis; species Gynandropsis gynandra. The sequence continues at coordinate 21,430,941 of CM071873.1, forward strand.
AAAATGAAACATGTAAGTGACATGCATTTGTCCAAATCAGATATATAATCTGAGTCATAATATTCCACAACCTTGAAATTAGATTCTTTTGTATACACTATTGTTAAATTATGTTCTCCTTTGATATGTCTAAGGAACTACTTCATTGCACACGATGCTCCTTACTATATCTACTCATGAATGTGCTAATAAGTCTAACATTGTATGCCATATGCTACATATGGGTTTGTACCAATCATGACGTACATAATGCTCCACACAGTTGTGTATTGTATATGAACAAATGTTCTTGAATTGTTTTCCCATTAACCTCAGACATCCCAAATGTATTTATAACTTTCTGGAATTATTCTACTTGAGACAAAGTCAACACACATTTCTTTATGTCCCTTGCAATGTCCATCCCAAGTATTCTTTTGGTTACTCCCAAATCCTTCACTTGGAATAGGTCTCCAAGTTATTTCTAAAGTTTCTCAATTTCACTAAAATCTTTGACAGTTGTGGGTATATCATCTACATAAATCAGGATATATATATACTCATCAGTTTCAAACTTTCTAAAGTATAACATGAGTCAAACAAACTCCTCTTGTATCCTTGTTGTGTCGTGAACACGTTGAACTTCTTGTTCCACTGACTAAGGAAATTACTTTAGTCCATATAAGACCTTTCTTAAAAAAGCAAACATGATTTGATATTTCTTCATCACATAAGCCTTCTAGTTGGCTCATGTATATATTATCTTTGAGATCTCCATGAGAAATTTTGTTCTAACATCAAGATGTTCCAAATCAAGGTCTTGAAACTTTGCTAAAGATTTAAGAATTATGATACTCTCATGTTTCACCATTGGAGAGAATATATTCCACCTGTGAATACCCCTTGATGATCAATCGTTTTCAACCCTTAGTATTTTAGGTTTCCATTTGTAAACCCATACATTGCCAATGAATCTCTATTTCTCATGCCTTTTTACTAGTACCTATATATTGTTTTTAAACAGATATGTCATTTCATTTTTCATGGCACTCTTCCAACTTGACCAGTGATTTGATCTTGTAGCCTCAAAGTCATTCTTTGATTCATCTAACTCAAACATCTGCAACAACATTCATAGCAAAAGAAATAATCATTACCATACCTTTTGGAGTTATAATTACCTTAATCTTTTTGTCTTTTACCAGTTGATAATTCTACACATATATAGTCCCTAAGTCCTCACTGTTAAAATTTATCTTAATTGGTTTTCTTGTGACATCACATTCTCTACTATTAGCTTCACTTTATTGTTCTGCTTCTATGTCATATGATTCATGTGAAGATGTTCCACCTTGATTCATACTTGGTTTAGATTGGTGTGTTATTTCCAATATAAATTGTAAGGTTCCATATTGAGATTATCTTTCATCATTCCTTTGTTTATGTTCCTCATGCGCTACATCCTTAGAGACTATGTCTTTACTACACATTTTATTTCTTCTAACAATAAAACTTTATACCCTTTTGTTCCTTTAGGGTACTATAGTAGAACTCCTTTATTTTCTCTAAGATATAGTTTACCTTGATCAAAATATATGTAGATCATACATCAAAATCTATTGAGATAATCAAGCTTAAGATATTTGCATATCTTGACTTCCTCAGGTATCTTGAGATAATCTATTGAGATAATCAAGCACCTAGCCTTTTCCATTATGGTGTTATTCATTCGTTCCACTACCTTATTATGTTGGAGTGTGTATACGCATGTTCGATGTCATTCTATTCCATGCTATTTAAAAAATTTATCAAGGTGTTTGTTTTAGTTTTTAAAACATTATCGGTTCGAAGATTGTTGGAGTCGATTCTCCTCGGTGGCTAGCCAGGAAGGGCGACGCATGCGCCGGAGGAAGTGCAGAATCGAAGAACCCTATCATCGCCCTAGGGTTTGCATAGGGAGAAGAAGATTGTGTTTTTGGGGAAAATACTTCGACCCCTAATCTGAAATGGGGTGTTGGTGGGCCGCAAGAAGAAAGCCCACACGGAGCCCACTTGCAGGATGAGCAAAGGCGAAATGAAGGAGCCCGTGTGTGTGTTCAGCCCAAGCAATTTTGAAGCCCACAACCCATTCCATCAGATGGTGACCTGCAACAGAAAGGAGACAAAGTACTGGAGTTTTACAGTAGGATCACAACGGTTTTGAGCCTAATTTTAGGCTAGTCTTATGCAGAATTAGGATGTATGTAACCTAGACATGTGATCTAGGATATATGACCTTTTGTACTAAACTAAATATATATGAGTATGAGAAGGTGGTGAGGGGTGTCACCACTAAGACGTTATCAAGATCACCATTGTTGCTCTGCAATTTTCCAGCAACATTTTTCACCCAAAATCCCTAAACACTATAACCAAAAGCCTAAACACAAGAGTGATTTTATTTTCTAGTTTGCACCATGATAAAGAGAGATAAGAGATCATGAGCTTATTCAATTTTCAACTCATGAACAATCCTAAAAACTAACAAATGGTATCAGAGCTCTTAAGATTCGAGAGAGCACACAACATAAGCATCAAGAACTAAGCACAAATCAGCACTACAGATCGCACGAGACAACACAAAAACTCAGCACAAAATACATCGAAGAAGATGATGCAACCAGTGACCCAGGTTCTAGTATTTGACGGTAAAGGCTACAGTTTATGGGTTATCAATATGAAGGCAACTCTTCGATCAAAACAGTTATGGAAGGTTGTGACTGAAGGCCTACCGGACGCACCACTCATGGGGGCTACTACAACCCCCGAAGAACATCAAAAGGCTCTAACGGCATGGGAGGAGTTGGAAGCCAAAGACCAGACGACACTACAACTGTTATACAGTGCTGTCACCGAGGAGATATTTGGAGCTCACCTATCTACATGTGAGAACTCCAAAGACGCATGGGATTTACTGAAAGAGAGGTTTTAAGGGGATCCTAAGACAGCTATGATCAAGTTACAACAACTTCAGGCGACATACTATACCCTACGTCAAGGTGACAAAGAAAGTATCAAGGAATTCGCAAACAAGGTGACAGAGCTTGGGAATGAGATGAAAACTTATGGAGGTGATATTAGAGAGGATACTCTAGTGTCTAAAATACTTTATTCACTGCAAGAGAGGTTCAATCCCAACGTGGGAGTGATCGAGCAAACTAAGGATCTAACTAGCCTAACGGTGTGGGAGCTGGTTATTTCACTACAGTCTCAAGAGGCGAGACTCCATGATAGACATGGCAACAGTATAGAGGGAGCGTTTAACGTAAAGTTCAAGGGTTTAAAACTGTCCAGAAAACCTGAAAACAACCGAAAACCCTATTCTGAAGGAGTTAACAAGTAGACAGGGAAAATATGGTGTGGTCATTGTAAGAAGGACAACCACCATGAGTCGCAATGTTATTTTAAGAACAAGGGGGACAAATCAGACACAACTAGACCTCCTAAGAACAAAAAGGAGTGTTATACTTGTGGGAAGCCATGCCACTTCTCACGAGACTGCAGGTTCAAGAAACCTAACCCAAATCAAGCCCACGTAAATCGTGAAGATGATGAGGAGGACAACTGTTTGTTCACGGCTGCCCATATTGCAGTCGAGGGGTTTGATCGAGAAGTTTGGTTGGTGGAAAATGGGGCTACTAATTATCTAAAGAGGGTGGAGGAGTTTTTCACCACTTTGGATAGGAACTTTAGAGTTCCTATTATTGTGGGAAATGGCGAATCACTCACAACCACCGGGAAAGGAGACATCCTAATGGAAACTAAGAAGGAAAGTGACGCGATCCCGACTGAATCGACGCTCTAGACTTGGTTAGTGATGGATATGCCTTGTTGCAACGGATTGCACAAGGGTGTGTGGAGCGAGTGGTCACATGAGAGTTACGGAAGGCTCTCGATTTACCGAGTTCGTCTTCAATGGATATGACGCACCAAGGAAGAACGAACGGATCGTTGGATATGACACACCAACGAATAGGAAGCTGGATATTACTCACCAACAACCAAAGAACTCACAAAGGAATTCAAGATGAAATCAAGATTGATTCAAAGGTAAAATTTCAAAAGTTTGATTGTTCTTTTCCATAGGTGGCCGGCCATAAGTAGATAAAAATAAGGAAATTCAAAAAAAAGTACATTAAATGCTAGGTCTTCATGCAAAAGCCCTAATCAATGCCTTGGTTTCTTCAAACAAGAAGATAACTTCCTTGTTGGTCGTGCACATGGGAATGCGTTATTCTCGTGTCCTGTATCGGGTCATTAATTAGGTCGGGGGAAATAAGTGACTCGCGACCTCGTTAAAAAGCCGCCGTCGGAAAACCCGGTGGGACAAAACCGACGAGGGGAAAAGAGTACACGCGGGTCAATTTACCTAATCAATGACCGTTGCGGGTTGAGTTTCGGCTTGAATGACGTTCTTTAGGCTCGTGACTTCACGTGAACTAGCATACTCCTCATGAGCGTGGACGGACGTGAGGATCCCGATAATAGCTTCCTTGAGCTTCGCGGCCTTGGCTCGGGTCATGGGACCAGCAGGTATGATCAAAGCATCCTCTTCTAGAGCTCGGGCTCTGGTCACGGGACCGACATATTTTGACCTAGTGGTGTCTCGGGTCGCGTTGGAGGTGGTCGCGTCTCGGGCCGCGGGAATGGCATCTCGGGTCACGGATTCGGTGTCTCGGGTCGCAGGAATGGCATCTCGGGTCGCAGTCTCGGCGTCTCGGGTCGCAGGGATGGCATCTCGGGTCACGGAGATTCCCTCTTCTTCCATTCTACAGGTCGCGTCCTCCTCAGTGTTGTTGGTCATGTCTTCAGCGTGCTCCGGGATCATATCATGCCCCCCTTCGTCAAAAGGATTTGTCCTCAAATCCGCTTGATCTGCAACAAAAGGCATTAAGTGAGAAACGTTGAAACTAGAACTTACATTGTACTTACCTCGCAGATCTAGCCAGTAGGCGTTGTTGCTGATCTTTTTGGTCACCGTGAATGGACCGTCGATCCGGGGCATGAGCTTTGACTTGCGTTCATTCGGGAAACGCTCCTTCCTCAGGTGAATCCAGACTTGATCACTGGGCTTGAAAATCATCCGCTTTCGAGCTCGAATACACCATAAGTAATGTTGCCACGTTCGTAACGCTCTCACAAGCGCGTAGAGCTCCTTATCGTATGTGGCACAGTTGACGGTTGCTCATCCGAGTTTCTGACTGAAATAGGCGATCGGCTTCCGATCCTGCATTAAGACTGCTCCAATGCCTATTCCTGATGCATCACAGTCAATCTCGAATGTTTTAAGAAAATCGGGTAATATAAGCAACGGGGCGTTAGTCAATTTTTCATTTAGCGTTTGAAACGCTGCTTCTTGAGCTTCTTTCCATTTGAGTCCCACGTTTTTCTTAATAACTTCCGTAAGAGGGGCAGCTATGGTGCTGAAGTCCTTTACGAATCGCCGGTAAAAACCTACGAGTCCATGGAAACTCTGGACTTCCCCGACGGTCTTTGGGCTTGGCCACTCTCGAATGGCTTTGACCTTTTCCTCTTCGACCTTAACACCATCTGCACTAACTACAAATCCTAGGAAAACAATGTTATCCGTACGAAAGGTGCACTTCTTTAAATTAGCGTACAGCTTCTCTTTCCTAAGCACTTTCATAACTAACTCTAGATGCCTTAGGTGTTCATCTAAATTCTTATTGTAGACTAGGATGTCATCAAAATAGACCACAAAAAATCTACCTATGAATTCCCCAAGCACATGGTTCATCAGTCGGTTGATTGCTCGACAATCAACGCACATGCGCCAGCTGCCATCATTCTTCGGTACGAGTAGCACGGGTACGGCGCATGGACTCATACTCTCGTGAATATATCCTTTGGCCATAAGCTCCTCGACTTGCCTTTGCAGCTCCTTTGTCTCCACGGGATTGGTTCGATAGGCTGGTCGATATGGTAATGTTGCTCCGGGAATGAAATCGATTTGGTGTTCGATTCCTCGTATCGGTGGCAATTCGGTGGGACTCTCTTCGGGAAAGACGTCGCTGTATTCCTGCAATAGATTAGAAATTTCACTCGGCAGTACCGGTGTAAGGTTAGCTAAGCTCGAAAGAGCTTCCCTATAAACAAACAGTAATATGGTTTGGTTGGAATGGAGAGTTTTCTTGATCTCACCCGATCGCGCATAAAAATTTGACGGTCGAAGTTCAAGTGCACTTTGCTTCTTTAGGTGTAGTTGGTCTTGCATTACCTCCTTTGGTGACAACGGCACAAGTATGGTTTTCCTGCCATTGTACTCGAAATAATGTTTGTTAGTGTATCCATCATGTTTTACCTTACGGTCGGATTGCCAAAGTCTTTCGAGCAAAATATGGTTCGCTTCCATCGGTAATACGTCGCATATAACCTCGTCTTCGTATTTCCCTATGGCAAATGGGACGGTCACTTGGTGGTTTGTCACCATCTCACCATTCTCATTCAACCACTGAAGCTTATACGGCTTCGGATGCTTCTAAACTTTTAGTCCGAGCTTTCGAACCATCGTAGCGCTAGCCACATTCGTGCATCTTCCACCGTCAATGATGACGCTACAAACCTTGCCGTGAACCAAACAACGGATGTGGAACAGATTCTCACGCTGTTCTTGCTCGTCACACTTGGGCTGTGTGTTTAGGGCATGCTGCGTAACCAACAATTCTCCCGTTGTGTATTTCCTCTTCTCGCATCTCGTCAGATAGTTCGGCCGCCTCGTCCTCGGATTCAAATTCTCCGTCATCACGAAGAATCATTACTTTCTTGTTGGTACAGTCACTGGCATCGTGTCCTCTTCTGTGACACGTAAAGCATTTCACGTCCCGAGCCCTCGAAGTTTTGGCCTCGGTTTTACCTTTGTCTCGCGGCGCGACTGAAATAGTTTTCGGCGCGTCTCGGCCCGCGGTCTGCGTCTTCAGCGGGTCGCGGCCTGTTTGTGCCGTGTTGTCCCTCCGGGGATAACTCGGTTT
>CM071873.1:21473651-21484498 GCA_036759665.1 Gynandropsis gynandra
TTTCGCGAAAAAAAAAAGAATTGGTAAATTTTAAATTATTTAGATTTTTTATTCATTTAAATATTTATCTAACAAAAATTTTTTATATTGTAGACGCAACGGATGGGAAGAGAACCGACTCTTCTTGAAGTGGTATTAGAAACCCACTCAAAGAAGAAGTCAGTTGTCGAGGAAGAGGCCGACGAACCGGAACTCGTCGATCCTCGAGCGGCCCGAACCGTGAGAGCTGTGACAGAGAAGATCACACAGCAATCTCAGGCTTGCGGTTCAAGCCCCGACGACCTCAGTCCCTTACAAAAGGACCAAATTTATTTAGAGGTAAGATTTATTATTTTGTTTCTAAATTATTAATCAAATAATTTGTAAATTCTAACGTTACGTTTATTTGTTTTGTAGTCGGTGAAACCGTATAAGGGACGCCTGTACGGTCTCGGAACGCTTCAAAAGGACATACTCGAAGATGTAACGTCGGTACCTCCATCGGTCCAAGAGAGTTTTTCTCAACAACGGCGGATCGAAGAACTCGAATCACAACTTCGAGAACAACAAGCTGAAATGGCGCAACAATCATCTAAAATACAACATTTGGAGAGCGTCATTGAGTTGTTGTCGGGCCAGGTGAGGGGATCAACACCTTAGCAAGAACCAGGGCTCGATTCGGATGCAACTCCGTCTCGAGGTGGTGGTGGTGGTGGTGATGGTGGGGATGATGACGCAACCGACCTAAACGATTTGTAATAGGAAATAGTTTTAATTTAGGTGGTTTGTAATATAATTTTAATATTTTATTAAAAACCTTTTAGTTTTAAATTTTTTTTTTATTTTTTTATTTTTTTTTTCAAAAGTTCCAACGGTCATCTGGTGGAAAGGGTAACGGTCATCCGTTGCAATACGGACATCCGTTGCCATTGCTAACGGGCTTCTATTGAAACTGTTTTCCCGCCAAATCTTTCCCGCCAGTTTGCTACGGTCGTCCGTTGCAAGTTCCCGCCACGTGGCAACGGATGTCTGTTGCAAAGTATTCCTAATTTTGCAACAGACAGCCGTTGCTGTCCAACGGCCGTCCGTTGAAAGTTTGCAACGGTGATCCGTCACAACGTTTTCCAACGGTCGTCCGTTATATTTTTTCCAACGGCGTTTTCCGTTGGCATTCCGTTGCAATTTTGTAACGGATATCTTCCGTTGGAACTCCGTCACGAATTGCAACGGATCATCATTTGCAACGAACTTTTCGCAACTGACGAAAATCCGTTGGTGTCGGTTGGAAACGGCTGTTTCCAACGGATTTTAGGCGCTTTCCAACGGATACGTCCGTTGGAAATCGCCAGTTTTTTTGTAGTGTATTAATTTAGGTTTAATCTAACTTTTACATCTTTTACTTGCATTATACATGACCCTATTCAAGGTTTGATGATTTGTAAGGTTAGGCTTGCTCATAACCTTTATTTTTAGATCACGTGTCTCGTCAATTTTTTTTTCAAGTAAGCTCCTCTCTCACTCTATGACAGTACAGGCTTGAAGATCCTTCCAATGTCAAGGTCAACATATTAACTGATTCTTTTTCTATCCATGTTTCTACTACTCCTAAAGAATTTCGTTGTGAAATTTGTCCTAAAGCTAAACAAAGACGTTAACCATATATTCTCATAATAATAAATTTGTCATTCCACAATAGAATTTTGTTGAGAAGAGGAAACATTGACATTTAATTAACATTGCTAGAGCATTATACTTTAATTCCAATATTCCTTTAGTGCATTAGAGTGATTGTATATCTACAATAGCCTATTTCATAAATCTAAGGACTGGAATATTGCCATGCAATTGGAACTTGATTCTTTGTTTAAAAAAAGGTACATGGTCTATTTGTTCTCTACCATCTTATAAAAATATCATTGGTTACAAATGAATTTGTAGAATTAAGTATAATTCAGATGGTATTTTAGATAAATTTAATAAGCTCGTAGCTAAGGGGTTTACGTAATGAGAAGGAATAGATTACATAAACACTTTAAGTCTAGTTGCGAAAATGGTTATTGTTATACTTATTGTCTTTGGTTGTTTCTTTTAATTGGATAACTGATCAATTAGATGTTTCAAATGCTTTCTTAAATGAAGATTTAAATCAATAAATTTACATGTTACTACCACAAGGATATCTTCCAAAACATGGGAGAAATTCCCACCAATGCAATTTTTGTTTACATGAATTCTTTTATAGTTTTAAAAAAGTTTCACGTCATTGGCATATGAAATTCTCTTATGTTTTGTTAAAATTTGGTTTGTCCAATCTTCTAATGATCATTATTTGTTTTTATCCACTTATACGAATCATTTTCTTGCTTTATTACTTTATATGGATGATATCTTGATCTTTAGCAATAATCATTTTGGTTTTGATTCAATTAAGTCACTTTTGTCAACCATTTTTACAATCAAGATCGTGATTCAATTAAGTCACTTTTATATTTTCTTGAAAAATTTGGAATGTTGGTTTCTGATGCTGATTATGTGTCTTGTCTCGATTATATTGATGATATCTTGATCTTTAGCAATAATCATTTTGGTTTCTGATGTTAATTTTGTGTCTTGTCTTGATTTCTGATCTGTTACAAGTTATTGTATCTTCTTATAAAAATCTCTTATATCAAGGATATAAAAAAATAAATTACAAATTTAAAAAATAGTGTTGAGGTCGAATATCGATCAATGAGAAATACAGCCTATGAGTTACTCTTCTTAACACCAATTTTACGAGAACTAAAAAATTATATCTCTATGTTTGTTCTCTTATTTTGTGATAATACAACGGCTGATATGATCCTAGATTAGTGTTTTATTGTTAGGATGATGGATTTGAAATGAAACCCACTAACAAATCGATAGATGAATTTAGAACTTGTCTTTCCGAAGAAAAGACGTCATTAACCCAAACTACAATTCGAGTAAAGAATCTCACACGTAGCGAATGATGCCACAATATTGCTAATCTAGTATTGATAATTCGAAAAAAAACTCGGAATCTCTCAAAAAACTGGTAGCTAAATCTCTAGGATTAGCAAGGAAAAATATAGTTTATTGATAAAAACTTGTTAACAATGTCATACAAAGGGTCTTTTATTTATAGGGACCAAATAGTATTGAAAATAAGCTGAAATAAGATAACTTAATTAAATCTGACTAAAATGCTCAGATTGACCGGTGAATCTGCTCGGTCGAGCGATGTTTATGTAGAGGAGTAAGATGACATGTTCACTCGCGAGCCAATTCTAGATCGAATCATATTTAAGTGAGTCGAGTTTTAAAGTTGTATCGAAAATGAAATTTAGCTTAGGTAAGTTGGCTTGCGAGCTAGCGGATTTCCTCGCGAGTTGAGTACAAAATCACACGCAAATCACATGTTTTCCTAGTGGGTTCGCTCGGTCGAGTGGTATGTTGCTCTGTCCGAGCATCTCGGGTTCACCTAGCTTCTTGTTTTCTTCAACCTCGTTCACTTGTACGCACGTCACATAATCTTCCCTTAATGTCCTTTGATGCTTTAGTGGTGCCTTAGCAAGTTTGTCCGCCACCAATCAAGTAAACACGTTCTGCATCCTCTAAGCTTTACTTCTAGTGACCAGTCCTAGTGTTGTTGGTGTGTCTAGTGGAGTCTCATCTTCATTATCCCATTTTTCTTCCAAATGATTTGACCTTAAATCAAGATTATCATCTGCAACAAAACGAGCCAAGTCAGCAACATTCAAAATCGAACTAACATTGTACTCACCGAGCAACTTGATCTAGTATGCATTGTCATTGATGTGTTCTAATACTTTGAACATTCCATCACCGGATGTCATAAGCTTGGATTCTTGCCATTGAGGAAACTGCTTCTTGCATAAATGGATTCACACCAGATCTCGGGGTTGAACATCACCTTCTTCTGTCCCTTGTTTGCATGTTTGGTATATCGCTCGGTCTTCTTTTCAATGTTAGCTCGTGTCTTTCTGTGAATCTGTTTCACAAAATCAGTCTTTTTTGTCATCAATGTTAGTAAACTCTAATGACGGTAAATGGGTCATTTCTAATGGTTTAATCTTCAACGCTCTTACTCATTTGCACCAATCATATGTTGATGGACCTCTCGATGGTGGTTAGACATTACGAATTGACGTCGCATGATGGTATGCATTTCGTCCCAAGTGTTGACTACACGCTCTCCTAGTCGCCTTCAAGAGTATGCGAGTTGATCCCACCATACCAGTGCATAGTCGTTAAACTTGGTTATCGTTAGTTTCACCTTCTTGAGTTTAGAATAATGATGACATTCATCTCAGTAATCCGTTCCCAATAAAATAAGCTTCAGGATCGCTCTTTCTAATGAACATAGGGATTTCCACCTTGATGTTATTGATGTAATCATCAAATAGATTTCATGCACTTTGAATGTTCCTTTTGGGACAATCATAACCCTCATCAAGCACCTCGACGTATTCCTCTTCATCCATGTCTAAAGTATATGGATTACGAGCTGCAGGTGGCCTTCTACATAGCTGCTATAGGCGATGCCCACGGTTTGTTTCATCCATCCGATCCATTTGTTAGTTGAAGTCTTGCCTCACATGTTTGAATTCATCCATCAACAGCTATGTCGAGGCAGCTCCTTCATGGTATACGGGTTTGTCGTGTTGACTTCCCAAACTAGACATTTGATGGTTGAGATAAAAAAGGATGAAAGAAGAAGATGATAAAAAAACCTCACAATCTCTTGGAAATTATTTCGCTCAATTTCTCTCACTCGCTTCTCTCTTTTCTCAGCTCATCCTCTTCGATTTAGTTCAAAACTCAAGAATGACTTGAAGTTAGTTCTCAACGCTCAAACTAAATCTTTACACTAAAAGTTTATAACGTCGACGCTTAAATAAAATTTCATAATTTATGATATTGTTATATCTTCTAAGGACTCTTCACATTTCTATCTAAACACTATTTAAATTTTCTATAATTTTCTTTTCTTTTTGGTTTTTTTTTCATTGTTTTTCTTTTTCTTTCAATTTTATTTTGGTATTTTTCCTTTTATGTATTTTTTTTTTCTTTTTGTGGTTTTCCTTTTTATGGTTTCTTTTTTTCCTGTAAAAACTAAAAAAAACTAAAACAATCAAAAGAAAAAAATAACTCGAATAATAATAAAAGATAGAAACAAAACTGGATAGAGTAATACAAGAATGAGGTTCTGATACCACTTGATATGATCCTAGATCAACGTTCTATTGTTATAGGAGGATGAATTTAGAATGAAACCCACTAGCAATCTAATAGTTGAACCTAAAACTTGTCTTCATGAAGAAAGGATGTTCTAAACCAAGACTACAACACAACTAGATAACCTCAAACGCAGCGATTAACGCCACAATATTTTTGATCTAGTGTTAATAAGTCGAAAATAACTCAAAATTTCTCTAAGATTTGGTAGCTAAATCTCTAGGATTAACAAGGAAAATTTTAAATTTATTGATAAAAACTTGGTTAATATTGTCATACGAAGGGTCCTCTATTTATGGGGACCAAATAATAATGGAAATAAACCGAAAAAGATAACTTTACTAAACTCGGTTAAAATGTTCGGTTGAGCGGTGCAACTATTCAGTCGAGCATCATTTAAGTTTTAACCATAAATTTGCAAAAGCTAAAGTACATTCTGCCGAGTAAAAGTAACGCCCGATCGAGTCCCTTCTTGTTCGAGTTGAGTGATATGTTGATTGAGTCGAGCAGTTCAGTTGTCTCTTGTCAAGTGGGTACGAAAAAAAACTACAATCAAAAGAAAAAAATAACTCGAATAATAATAAAAGATAGAAACAAAACTGGATAGAGTAATACAAGAATGAGGTTCTGATACCACTTGATATGATCCTAGATCAACGTTCTATTGTTATAGGAGGATGAATTTAGAATGAAACCCACTAGCAATCTAATAGTTGAACCTAAAACTTGTCTTCATGAAGAAAGGATGTTCTAAACCAAGACTACAACACAACTAGATAACCTCAAACGCAGCGATTAACGCCACAATATTTTTGATCTAGTGTTAATAAGTCGAAAATAACTCAAAATTTCTCTAAGATTTGGTAGCTAAATCTCTAGGATTAACAAGGAAAATTTTAAATTTATTGATAAAAACTTGGTTAATATTGTCATACGAAGGGTCCTCTATTTATGGGGACCAAATAATAATGGAAATAAACCGAAAAAGATAACTTTACTAAACTCGGTTAAAATGTTCGGTTGAGCGGTGCAACTATTCAGTCGAGCATCATTTAAGTTTTAACCATAAATTTGCAAAAGCTAAAGTACATTCTGCCGAGTAAAAGTAACGCCCGATCGAGTCCCTTCTTGTTCGAGTTGAGTGATATGTTGATTGAGTCGAGCAGTTCAGTTGTCTCTTGTCAAGTGGGTACGCTAGGGTCGAGTGGTATGTTGCTCGAGCCGAACACCTCTGGCTCTCCTAGCTTTTTTGTTTTCTTCAACCTCGTTCACTTGTACACACGTCACATAAGCTTCTCTTGGTGTCCTTTAATGCTTTTGTGGTGTCCGCCACCAATCGAGCAAACACGTTGTGCATCCTCTTAGCTTTAGCTCTTGTGATCTATCCTTATTTTGTTTGTGCGTCGAGAGAAGCATCATTCTCATCAACGACTCTTCACATTGCAAGTAATCTCATCGTCCATGAAAGAATATAACATATGTAAATAGATTACCAAGACATTCGTGATCGGCTACAATCGGGATTTTTCAAGACTTTACATGTCAAGACCAACAATCAAGTTGCGAATATACTTGCAAATTCCTTATCGTCATCTTAATTTCAAAATTTACTCTCCAAGATAGGGCTAACGCATTTATAATTCTCATTTTGAAAGGGAATATTAAAGATCATTTTGATATATTTCTTTATTATTGTATTTCTTGAATAATTATGTTATTTTGTTTGTTAATTAGTTATTTAGTTGGTAGGTTAGTTATATAATGTGTAAATACACATAAACTTTGTAAACATTTTACTTGATTCAAAAATAAAAATAATATTTTCCTTACTATTTTCCCTTTCTTTTAGTAATAAAAAGTTAAAATTTTACCATGAAAAAATAAATAATAATAATAAAGTGCTAAATATATTAGATCAGTTTTAAATAAAGTGAGCATTACAAATTTTCAAAATTATATATTGTGTTAAAATATTAACTAAAATCGTGAATTAAAATAATTGTTATTATATATTTATTAATAATTTTAATAAAGTTTTTTTATCAATTTTTTCATAAATTAAAATATTAATAATTAAATTGTTAATATATATATATGTATATTCTAAAGAAAAAATAGAGAGTGAAAAAACAAAGTAACGAAAGTGTGCACCCACAAATACCCACCAAAATCTTATTACCTAAACCTGTTTCGAACGGATAATGAATTTTATTACCCCATTGCAAGTCTTTACAATTTGATTCCAAAAGCAAGTTCTCATATTTCATGTCTCTATGAACTACTATATTGAGATGGCAATATCTCACTCTTGATATTGTATGCATTCAACGACATTCCACATTTGTAACATTAATATAGGGTTATAGAAGGAAGATCTTGAAATTCATCAATCACGATTATTTCCTCTTGGAGTAATGAGTACTGATATTGTTTCCAATTAAAAAGGCCTCGATTGACGAAGTTTAATGGATAAACATTTCGAAACCATAAAAATCAGGCTAAGGTACAAGTAAATCGGTGGTACATGAAAAAGATAACATAGGAACAAAATTGAAACGATGAAAGTCGGAAAGAGTACATACGATGAAAAAGAGAGAGAATGTTCATAAATGATAAGCAAATCAATCGTGAAACCATTTCATGCCCTTATATGATTCAGAATCTATTGGATGTAGAAAAGAAAAATGGGTATCTTCGAGATCAATCTCGGGTTCAAGCCAAAACAAGCGCGAACACGAACAACAACTCGACAACGAAGAGGCGGTTTGAGCGTTGGGAGACATAGAGAAGAGCGACGCCATCGTCTCCCGTCAGGGAGAGAAAAAAGAGGGAGTGAGAGAGATGAGAGAAATAAATGAGAAATTAAGTTTAAAGTAATCTAATGGTAATATGATAATTAATAGAAAATTAAGATTATTTATATAAATGTGTAAAACTTTGAAAATTGAAAAATCTGAATTCGAAACCGAATCTATGTGTATTCCTTTTCTAATATCTGAATTTTAATCGTGAATTCGAATATTTTTCACGAATTCAGAATGAATTTCGAGGCGAAACGGATTCCATAAATATTTTACCAACCCTAGTTTTTCAGAATTGCGTATTGCAATTTGCATGTGTGCAAAAGCACGAGACGTGCACGTGACATCTCTGGCGTGGTGGGAGGCATCCGCATGTGCAAGTTGAGGAAAATGACAGAGAAAGCCTTCCTTCCCTTCTGGTTGCTTCCATGGGTCCGAAGATGACGACCATTGCAATATTCCATTTATACCCCTACTAAGTTTCCCTTAACGGCACGAAATTGTAGGGGTAATTCGGAATTAATGGAGAATGATAAAAACACGTAGGATTCGGAAATAAAATCCCACTGTTTGATGAACAACCCCTTTAAAAAAAATAATTTTGTTTGAAGAAAAAAATATACAGTTGACTTAAATTCAAGACAAGTTTACATTCACAAGCTGTTATAAATAAACACATCACAGCACCATTTTCTCCATCTTTATCTCTAGAGAGAGAGAGAGAGAGAAAGTATGGCCGCCATTAAAGTGTGCAGCTTTCTCTTGATGCTCTTCACTGTAATTCTTCTACTTGAAGGTAATTTTCTCAACCTTCTCATTTTATCTTTACTTCATATATATATATATATATATATCTCCAGATTTCTTTTGTATTTTTTAAACGTTATGTAGTACGTGTCTGTGTGTTTATAAGTCTTCAAAAACATCATTTTCAGGAACCATAGCTCCCTCTGCACATAGATCGATGTATTCTTCATCTATTCAACGTCAGGTAAACACAACTTCACGTTAGTGTTAAGCTCATAAAGTGTCTATTTATTGTCGATCTGGACAAAATTATAATTCCCCAAAGCTAATATGATTATAGTTTATGTATATATATGTTTATAGTTTAATATATATATGTGGTCGTTTTTCTATTTTTTTTACACTTAAATCATATATAAATAATGAAGAGATGGGGAAGGAAGATGATTGGATCGACGGCGCCGATATGCACATACAATGAATGCAGAAAATGCAAATACAGATGCAGGGCCCAGCAAGTCCCTGTTGAAGGCAATGATCCTATCAACAGTGCTTACCATTACAGATGTGTATGTCACCGATAAATCATATATATGTATCCATATATATTGATCTATATATATATATATATATGGTTAATAGACCCAAGATCTTGTAACTAGGGTTTTCATTTTTGTTTTGTTTTCATCTTTTTAGTTTGTTTCTTCCGTGAGTTTTTGTTTTACTTTGTTTAAATTTTCCATATGGGGATTTGCACTTGTGGGTATGTGATAAAGAGAGGTGCTTTGTTTGTATCCTTATCGGAGTCTGATTCTGTAGAACTGGAACCAAACCGGATCGAACCGGGTTTAAGAGTGCTAAACCATCTATTTTTTTTCTTTAATGGTATTTCCCGTTTATCCACGCACACACCAAAATGTAGTAAATTATTCTTTTGAATCGATTATTTTATGGAGCGAGTGCCTGGGTAGAACTTAGGCGATAATAAATAAATATTATAATATATACAGAATAAAATGCGATTATTTGTTATAACTTATAAATCTCACCATTTAAATATTATTGATAATCACTTTTCAACTATAATATGAAAATTATTCGACAATGAAAATTGTAAAAGAAGACTATATATATAAGATATTTTAGGTAGAAGGCGAGCAAAAATTCATAATTTGGAAGTACCAAATCAGATGGATTTTATTGTAAAAAACTCAAAATTAGGGTTTGCTAATTGTTAGGTTATGGTGTTCTATTTTAAGCTTGAAAATGCCAATATATGCCCAATTTAGGCCCATGTATTACTATCTTGTATATGTAGCCCCAATTTAATAATACAAACTGAACCCAACATTAGCAATGGCTGAGCAAAATTCGTGGCTTAAACTATTAAACATGTACTGCATGCATTTTACCCCTAGAAATTTTAGTGCTTATGTATGAACCAAATTTCCATGTGTGTGTTTTTTTAATAACTTTACATTATATCAGGATTTAAATAATATAAATATTATTTGAAAAAAAATTGTATAAAATTTTTTGAATTTATCTCAAACTTTCAAAAATATATATAAATTATTTGTTTTCATATATTTATTAATAAAAAATTTATTACTTCAAAATAATACATTTTGATTAATATATTATTTTCAAAATAATAAATAGGTTTTTAAACTTTTTTCAAATTGATCAATTTTTGTTAATTTGTATATATTCGTAAAAATAATTTCAAAAATATATATATTTATTAAAATAACATATTAATTCATATATTATTTGAAAGTTATATGCCTCTTATGTAATATTTGAATAATCTCGGGTTAAAAGTGTAATTATTAAAAGTTAATAATTATATAAGAAACGAAAATTAGGTTTTCCTTATCAGATTACAGAATCAAAAACACAAACCCTAATAGCCGTCAAACAGAAAACGAAGAATGAAACAGTTTCATTCATCGGAAATTCCGCACCAAAGGTTGAAGGCAGAATCCGATCTCGGCGTGGATACACGTAGAGGACTTGTACTATCAAGTCTATCATCCGATAATCACTCGTTCAACG
>CM071873.1:21487401-21526443 GCA_036759665.1 Gynandropsis gynandra
TAGTTCAAAAACACACTTCAGATTATTTTCTATTAGATGAATCAGTCCTTGCACAATTCATTGTGAGTCCAGTCTCACTGGCAAGATGACCAAATCTCCGTTTAGTGGAACCGGAGAGAGAGCTACAGAACTTCTAGGACTCATACATACTGATGTATGCGGACCGATGAAAGTTCAGGCTAGGGGTGGATATTCATATTTCATCACATTCACTGATGATATGTCGAGATATGGTTTTGTGTTCTTGATGAGACACAAATCCGAATCTTTTGAAATGTTCAAGAGATTCCGCAGTGAAGTGGAGAAACAAACCGGAAAGAGTATCAAAGTGTTGAGATCTGACCGGGGCGGTGAATATCTTAGTCATGAATTTGTCGATTATCTAAGGCAAAATGGGATTTTGTCTCAGTGGACTTCTCCTGGAACACCACAGCATAATGGTGTGTCCGAAAGGAGAAATCGGACTTTATTAGATATGGTCCGATCCATGATGGGGTTCACAGATCTTCCAATAAACTTGTGGGGTTATGCTTTAGAAGCAGCTGCGTACATTTTAAACAAGGTTCCCACTAAAGCGGTCTCTAAGACTCCATATGAGATATGGAAGGGACGGAAACCAAACCTGAGACACATCAAGGTTTGGGGTTGTCCGGCCTTCGTTAAGAGACTTCAGCCAGACAAGCTTGATGCTAGGTCTGACAAGTGTAGGTTCATAGGATATCCCAAAGAAACTATGGGATATTATTTCTACCACCCGTCTGAGCACAAAGTGTTTGTGGCCAGAAACGACAACCTTCTTGAAAGGGAATTCCTTGAAAAAGGAATTGATGGTGGAGAAGTAGTTCTTGACGAGATTCAAGAGCCCGACGAACCAACACAAGCTCATGGACATGAGATGTCAAATGAGCGTTCTTGGCTAGGTGACATAGTGTTAGGCTCCGACGCTTCAACTTCAATTGTTGAAGTAACAGTGCCAGTTCAGGAACTTGCTCAGGAACGAGTCCAACTAGATATCCCAGTGCAGGTTAAACCTGCTACACATCCTTTCTTGAGAAGGTCAACACGTTCTCGACGTGCACCTGACAGACTTAATCTGATGGTGCAAGAGGACATGGTTGGTCATAGAGATGACGACCCGTTGACTTTCCAAGAGGCTATACAAGGCCCAGATTCTGAGAAATGGTGGAAAGCCAAAGAATCAGAGTGCACCTGACAGACTTAATCTGATGGTGCAAGAGGACGTGGTCGGTCATAGAGATGACGACCCGTTGACTTTTCAAGAGGCTATACAAGGCCCAGATTCTGAGAAATGGTGGAAAGCCATGGAATCCGAGATGGAATCTATGAAGATCAACAAAGTGTGGACTTTGGTTGATTCTTCACAGGCTTCCAGACCGATCGGTTGTAAATGGGTTTACAAAGAGAAGATTGGAACAGACAGGCATGTAGAGACCTATAAAGATCATCTAGTTGCCAAAGAGTATAGTCAACGTGAAGGGATTGACTATGAAGAAACGTTCTCCCCTGTGGCAATGCTCAAATCTATTCGGATTCTGCTTGCGATAGCGGTGTACTATGACTATGAGATTTGGCAGATGGACGTGAAAACAGCTTTCCTTAATGGAGAGCTCCAGGAAGAGGTTTTCATGACTCAACCTGAGGGTTTCACGTCGCCAACTCAAGGTCATATGGTATGCAAGCTTCAGAGGTCCATTTATGGACTCAAGCAAGCTTCTCGATCCTGGAACATTCGCTTTAACAAGGCAGTTGAAGAGTTCAACTTTGTTAGATGCGATGAAGAGCCTTGTGTGTACAAGAAGTTTAGTGGGAGCACGGTTGTCTTCCTTGTGCTTTATGTGGATGACATATTGCTCATGGGAAATGACATTCCGACGTTGCAAGAGACGAAGTCATGGTTGTCTGATCAGTTTTCCATGAAGGATCTAGGAGAAGCAGCCTATATTCTGGGAATAAAGATCTATAGGGATAGATCGAAGAGGTTGCTTGGATTGTCACAATCCCAGTACATCGACAGTATCGTGCGACGATACAACATGGAAAGTTCCAAGAAGGGCTATCTACCGATAGGCACTGGAATTTCTCTTTCTAGGGAGGATTTTCCTAAGACCCCGGAGGAAAGAGAACGCATGAGTCGGCTTCCCTACGCTAGCGCAGTGGGAGCCCTCATGTACTCCATGATGTGTACTAGGCCTGACGTAGCCTACGCACTAAGTGTAGTGAGTAGATATCAGGCAGATCCTGGTGAGGAACACTGGAAGGTTGTTAAGAACATATTTAAGTACTTGAGAAGGACTAAGGACCAGTTCCTCATTTATGGTGGTTCTAACTTGGAGTTAGAAGGATTCACTGATGCGAGTTTCTCGACGGACAAGGATGACAGTCGATCCATTTCAGGCTATGTATTTTGTCTGAATGGAGGCGCAGTAAGTTGGAAGAGTTCCAAGCAGGCTACTATAGCCGATTCGGTGACTGAAGCAGAATATATAGCGGCTTGCGAAGCAGCTAAAGAGGCGGGTTGGATGAGAAAGTTCATAGATGAACTTGGTGTGGTATTTTCGATAAAGGAAGCCATTCCTTTATTGTGTGATAACATCGGGGCTATTGCTCAGGCGAAGGAACCAAGGTCTCATCAGAAATCGAAACATGTTCTGCGGAAGTTTCACCTGATACGAGAGATTATAGCGCGTGGGGACGTGCAAATCCAGATGGTGGATGGAAAGGAAAATGCAGCAGATCCGTTCACGAAGGCGCTTGGGTCAAAGGAGTTTAACAAGCATAAGCTGAGGATCGGATTGAGAGAGATGACTAGCTGGCATTAGTTTATAGACATATAGTGAGTTGTATTTTAGACATCGATTTTAATTTTATAATATATGGCATTATTTTTCATATGATGAATTTTCATAAGTGTATGATAGAGTCCAAGATTAAATCTGAAACTTGACATTATGATAGAGATCATAATAAAGAGAGTCAAGTTTTGGTATGATTTAATCTAAATTGTTCTTGTTCGTAGGATCACTACTCGGACTACAGTAATCCGTAAAGAACAACATATATGTGATAAGTTTCTATGGTGATAGAAATCAGTAGATCTCTTTTACTGAATCACATATATGGGTGATACACATAATGATGTGATCACTGAATTGACCTAAAGGGAGAAATACTTAATGGTTAAATAACCAATGAACTGTCATAAGATTTCTCCAGATAGTTCGATAGTTAGTTTTTCCTTAGACCTGAGATCAGCATAGTAACTAGCATCTCATCTATTATTCTTTGATTCTGGACACCTAGTATCTGAGAGTACTAGTTGAATAGATATTGGCAATAATTAGATTTTTGCGTAGTTAGTGACTGATCAAGATGGGATCCATCAACTCTTGGTAAGAGTTTGAGCTCTATGTTGTCAGTAATCACAATGACTATACGAATCTCTGGCCAGAGTACATTGAATGAATGAAGAAAGGTGTTTCTTAGGTTCATTCAACAGTCAGTTGTGATTGACATGAAACATAGTTGATGATCCGTAAGGCTGACAGTTATGACCATGCCTAGGATGCATCCAGAGCTGTAAAGATGGAAGGAAATACTAACATCAACTTCACCATGGTTCGTTTTGGGTAAAATTGTTACTCAAATGAGTAAGGATGTTACTTCACGCTATCCGGTCGTTGGGGAGTGTTGCTAGACGCCAACCTCGATTAGTTAATTAGTGGAAACTAATTGACTACCAGTTTAGTGATGAACCTACGAGGTCACACGCATACGAGTGTCTCGGTATCTGCTTGTGATTGTTAGACAATCACTGTGGAATACAATATCAGATTACAGAATCAAAAACACAAACCCTAATAGCCGTCAAACAGAAAACGAAGAACGAAACAGTTTCGTTCATCGGAAATTTCGCACCAAAGGTTGAAGGCAGAATCCGATCTCGGCGTGGATATACGTAAAGGACTTGTACTATCAAGTCTATCATCCGATAATCACTCGTTCAACGTTATCAGGTATATTTGTAATCGTTTCTATATTTGTAACCGTTGAAACCTCGAAAAACTAATTTGAGTATGACTAGATCTAAAAATTCGGGTTGATAAAACACGCTTCCGCACCCCAAATCAACCCAACATTATTAAAATAATTAATTAATTAATGAATAAATATGTAAAATATTTCATATATTTTTTGTCAATTTGAATTAAGTTCGGACCTATATTATTTTTAAAGAAATATGGGATAAGAAATATATTTATCTCATCCATTTAACGTTTAAATTAACTCATCATTTTAGATATTTATATTGATCTTTGGTACTAACTAAAACAATAATAATTGGTAAATTTTGATAAATTATTTAGGGCAATTGATTACACTCACGTATTTAATTTTTATATATGTATCCTTATAGTTTAGACTTCTGTTATCTTTTGGAAGATTGTTCTTAAAGTAAATTTAAAAAATATACTTATAACTTTGAAATTAAAGTATAACTATATAATGATCGAATCACCTTTAATCATGCTTACCATAAGGCACCAGCCTAAAGCCGAAGAAAACACCATTAAATTATGAAATTAACATACAATATAACAAAATAATTTTATTCCGCTACCAACTTAATAACAATCGAGAAATAAATTTTTTTATATACAACCAACTATAGCCCTTAAGCCTAGAATTTTGCCTATATAAATAATACCAACCCTAGGGCGTACCAATGTTATAACGAAATGACAATATTATTTTATAGCATCTACATAAAGTTATCAATTTGTTCAATTAAAATTTCATATATTATAAAATTCTAGTTTCTTTCTGTATACAAATCATGCAATCTCATAGAAATACGTATTTCTATAGTTCGTCTACATACCCTTTTCTGTTTTATAATTTTTTTTCCTCTAGAATCCCAATATTTTGTTTAAAAAATTGGAATAAATGATTTTACGAGAAATTAAATAGGTTGGAATATATTTTGTTTAAAGTTAATCCTACAGTCTCTCCATAGTCCTTAGGTCTTCATCATGCTCATAATCATTGCTTCTTCAATGATTAAGGAACTCACTTTGATTCCAAATCTTTACACATCATCATTCACTCCCCATGTATATATTTATATGAACACAACACTCTCTTGATCACTACTCAATCACTTGAAAATAAACTAAAAACGAAGAAAAAGATGTTTAGAATAAATGAAATTCCACTTCCATTTCTTCCGAGCTATAATTCTCCTGCAAGGCGGTGGTGGCGGCCGCAGCCACAGAGGCGGAGGAGGACGAAACTCACGGTGCGGTTAGGGAATAGACGACGAGGCTTTTGGGTGGGGCCACCACGGACGGTGGTTCTCCGGTGGAGGATGAGCATCGGAAAACCTATGAGGATGCTTAGAAATATTGTGATGGGAATAATTTCCACCGGAAATGTTAAGATCTTAGAAGGTTATTTTTGGTCCATACCAATTCTACGTCCTCAATTGTTTCCCCTTTGTTGATTTTTATGTTATTACATCACAATTCTTAATGGTAATAATGAAAACATTTGATATTTTATTTTTGTTATACCTAAACAAATTTTTTATAAAAGATACAATATTATTTATTCTAAAATTTTAAACTCACACATATATATATTATAATTTTTCTATTATTAATAAATATCATTATAAAATATGCCCTTGGTTTTTTGAATGTGGTTTAGGTTCCAAACCGTAAGCATTTCACAAAATTCGCAATGTCATGTACAATTCATGCAACAACCAGAGATTTGCTAGCATCATTATGCCTCGTTTTCCACTTGAAGGGGTCAAATGACTTGCATTTTAAGGTATTTTGTGATTCTAATTGACAACATGCAAGCATACACAAAAATGAGTCAACATATACATTATCGAGATTGGTATGTTCGGCTGAAATAAAATATTGATCTATACATCATTGATATGCGAACTAAAATGGTTGAGATATTTATTATAGAGTTTCGGAATCCTGTATCCATGCATATGTATTGGATAATCAAACAACACTATATATATATATATATTGCATCAAATCATGTGCTCCACTAACAAACGAAGAATATTGAAGTGGATTGTCATTACGTGTGCCACAAAATTCAGAATGAATTTTCCAAACATATAATACATATATTCTTTGGACCAAAGGTTCTCGATTATCAAGCTTTCTCTAACCTCCTAACAATATAGATTAATTCTGATCCAACGGTCCATCAAAATAGTATGGTATTGAAGAAAGCAATCACGAAAGTTCGAACGAACCAACTTCAAACTTATATGGCCAAGAATATTTGATAATTCATGCAAGAGGGATAAAATGGGTCAAAGCAAGCTTGGAATCTTGAAATTGTGCATTTTATTCAAGTTCAAAATGGTGAAAAATTATGCTTGATTGAAAAGTAAAACATAACTTCAATTTTTATATGGGCCACGAATGTAAAGCCACAAATTCACATTGAAAGCTAAAATATCACAATCCCATGAAACCCTTACAAGTCACTGAAATCCCATTAATCAGCTTATTTTGTATCATTCTATCTTATCTTATCAAACTTTGTAAATTTGTTAAATGTATTTGTTTAGCTCTAGTTTTCATTTTTCCATTAAATTTATTCACTTTGTATTAAACATAGTTTGATATTTTTAAATTGAGAGGTTTTCATTTTAAATTTGTCTTGGAACTAACATTAGATCTTTATGAGTGATTTCAAAATTTTGTTCTTAGCGTCATTCAATATCCGTTATTTGCTTATTCGATTTATTCAAAGGCTAAAATTAATCATTGTTTTCATTGATTGTGTGGATCTGACTATCAATTCTATTTGATTACTAGTGAAAGCACTGTCACAGTAGGAGCCGACTTATTGTTACGATTATCATCTTTATCTTTTACTTATCGTATTCAGTTTAATTTCGAAAAATTGGTTCTCACTTCTTGTATGTTCAACTTTGAATAAACTAGCATAAAAAATATAAGAAAAAAATTATATCTGTCTTTTGTTTGAAAAAAAAGAAATACATACCATCGATTTAGATGTGTTAAAAAGAAAATAAACATATCTTGTTCAAATTAGAATACGTGAGAAATTCAATCATTATTTTTTATTGTTTTCTCTTTGGATGTTAATTTTATTTTTCGAAAAAAAAATAAAATATGTATCGGTAGATTAGATTGAATTGTGTCACTAATGCATAATCAATTTTTTTACTTAGTCAAATTTGAAATTCGATATCTTTTTTGGCATAGCTTTCGTACTAGTTTAGGTGAAGAACTCTATGAGGAACCATGTGAGACAAGTTTTAATCAACAAACTATTTTTGAGTGTCGTGAGTTTTAAACATTTTATCTTACTTTGAAAACTTGGATGGGGATGTTGAATCAACAATGGATCAATTTTTTGGTTCCTAAACCAAGACAAGGTGGAAGCCCGAAATTAAGAGGCTCTCTAAGTGTTGTTGTGTCTCGCTCAAAAATTTGAGAAACAACTTATGAGGTAGACAAGACGTTCTAGAAACTCAATTTCATATCCTCTATTGCTCGACCGCCCTTCAACAAGGATGATTGACCGATTTTTGGACCAAATTCATAACTGAAACCCAAAGGAAAGTACATACCGCACATGCATAAGTCTTCTAGAACCAAAAACTCTAATACACATACTCGTGATACATAAGTCTTCTAAAACCAAAAACTCATAACACACATACTCGTGATATTAATGCTTTAAATGTGAGGGCTTGAAGCATTACGCTAATACGTATCTCAATCATGTATGATGATGGTACGATCAAGATCACCATCGAAAACAAACAAAATGATGATGACTTGGATAGTATGGATGAAGGGATGGGCGTACTCGTGATATATATTAGATGATTGAAATGTCAAGACTTGAATCATTATGCTAATAAGTATCTCAATCATGTATGATGATGACACGATCGAGATCAACATCGAGAGTAAGAAAAATGATGACGCCATCGATAATGGTAATGAAGAGATGGATGAACAAGAGGTCATCAATGGAAACTTGTTAGTTGCAAGACTATTTTTTAGCCTACGATTAAAAAAAAAGAAATGATTCAATGAGAAAACGAAATCTACATGAGATATTTTATCAATTAAAAGCTAATAAACAATAACAGTAATTGCATTAACTTCGTCGGTTGATTGATGGTAAAAAGGCTTGAACTAGTGACTCAACGACATCCGAAACTATACCGACTCAAATGGTTGAACGAGAGCTTAACGACAAAGGTGTTTAAGAAAGTTAACAAGACCTTTATGTATTGGAAAGTACAAGGACAAAATTTTGCATAATGTTGTGCGAATGGAAGCCGAATACATTCTACTCAATCAACCATGGTCATTTTACACTAGAATATAATGCGAAAATTATTAATCACATAATTTTTGCTCTACAATTTGTTACATGTTTTTACTACGTTTTGCATTGAATTAGTTCTTTTTTACATTTTTGAAGTAATTTTATGATCTTTCAAGAAATAGGGACTGTTGAATACATTTTGGAGAAACTTGAAAATATTCAACGCAAAACAAGCATCAAAGGTAGAAACAATGAAAACGCTCAACCTGAACACCAAAATCGCTCGACCGAGCTAATGGAATTAAGATGCTTAAAAGTTCCAGAGGATTCGTTCGACCCAAGTAAATACCAACTCGGTCGAGCATCCAACAAAACGAGGAAGCTTTTCACATCCGTAGGTTCGCTCGACCTGAGCGTATTGTGACTCGGTCAACCAATCTGCATGACTATGTCAAAGCTAGCTCCAATTTGTATGGAAAAAACGTGGAATAACCAACTGTTTTGCCCGAGCGATGTCCAACTTCATCGAGCAATATTACCAAATTCACTAAATAATTTAAATTTTGAATCGTTTAAATGATGGGAAGCTTCTCTATCACTTGGGGACGATTCTAGGCATAAAAGACATACAGGGAGAGATGGGGAGACGAGGAGAGATGAGACAAAATGTAGATTGTACTACCACTAAAGACGAGCTTATTGCGAAGTTATGGCGATAACTAATCGAGAGATTGATTGAGCTTTCTTAAACCCTCTCTTTTTACTTGTTTTTATTGTGTTTTATTCTAAGATGTAAATCCGTAGGTTTGATCTGTGCTCTAAGGTATGTGTATATGAACTTATTCTTTCGATTCATGAATGAATCCCATGAACTGATTATCAAATAATTTAATTTATATGTAGATGTCGGATTAAGCTATATCATATGCATTAGATAGTCATGAATTATAATGTCGAGAGGTAGATAAGTTTCTTAGGAATGAGGATATCGAGTAATAATGCATTCAACATGTAGGTCAATACGCAATGATTTAGATGTTGGATAGGAATCTACACTACGAGAGCATGTATGTTAATAGCACGTTCGATATGTAGGTCACTAGATGGAGGGGTCAATGATCTATATGCTAGAACAAGATCTAAACTGCGAGAATTGGGAGATCCTTAACATGATTGAATTCCACGACACGAAAAAAGTGATATTTTTCGAAATCTTTAGCGAGTTCATATACGTGAAAGAAATTCTCGAGTTTAAAAGCACTATCTCAAATGTATATAAGTGTACTATTCATAGGGATTCCGTAAATATTCCATTCCAAAAATCGAAAAATTGATTTTTTAAAGTTGGGATATAGTTACTAATTCATTATGTTGCATGTACAAAAATGAAATTTTTAATCTCGATTCTACGAGAAATTTTCATAACTGTAGTCCATTTTACTTGTTCATATTAAATATATTCATATTTCTTATTTTTCATGACCACAATTTTTGTAAAATTATCAGTTTTAATCTTACTTAGTCCTTGTGTTCGATCTTGGTACTACACGATCTGTATCCTTGCGGAATGTTTAGTCTATGTATAAATTTTAAAACTTGATATGTTTAGATTACACCTAGACAACACATCAACTACACCAACAAGCACTCGTTTAGATTCAATGGTAAACAAATTGGAGTAATACTGATGACACCAAAATAGGTACAACTTGGTCAACGAAAAATCATGAAGAGTGAGAAAAAATTGGAAAATCTAAGTGACCATGATGTAAATCACTTAAAATATGGTATTGAGTAAAACAAATCAAAGACTTACGAGAGCAAACCTATGAGATCAAACACAAACCTACTTCTAAATGAAAGTGAGGTCAAAAAATCATTTTTTGCTTGTAAATCCATGCTTGTACTTATGTACAAAAAATGTATTATGAATACTAACGACCTAACACGGTTTCTTTCCAATGATTTTGGTGATCTTTTGCACGATGATTTCTTTCCTTAAGAGATCCCAAATGGATTACCTCTAATTCATGGAATTAAATATTACATGAATTCTTTCATGGTACGACAATTTCGAAGAATCCAACCTATTGATCAAATTCAAAGGAAATTATTTTGTTGGAAAGTCAAATTGTTGAAATGATTAGCACATTATACATTCAATAAATCTTGTCATCGTGCGATGCACGATGATTGTTGTGCCTAAGAGAGACAAGACATGGAAAATATGTATGAACTATCGTGCGGTTAACCAATTACAATAAAGTATCACCATCCTATTTCGTATCTCGAAAACATGCTTGATAAATTTATAGTTTAATATTTTCTAAATTTGATTTAAGAAGTGGTTATTACCAAACACGTAAGGGTGACAAATGGAAAATTGCTTTTAAAAACTAAATATGACTAAAGTTATTGGTTTGTTTTTCCATTTGGATACACAAATGCACCTAATACATTCATGCGTTTAATGGACCATATACATATACAATTTATAGACAAGCTTGTCATTGTTTTGACGATATCTTTGCCTACAGTAAGAGTCTAGATGGATATATTTTATATATTAAATCATTTTTAGACATCCAATGAAACTAAATACCTTTTTGGCATTGCAGAAACAACTTTTATTCGTCAACCTTAAAAAATGAACTGTTAATACTATTAGTGTGGTACTTCTAGGCTTGATGGTTAATGAAAAAGGAATCCATTTTGACGAGGACAACATAATCACAAATTAAGTATTAGTCGAATTAAGAACCTCCTCAGCCAAGTACAATGAAGCTTTTATAGATATATTTTTTTAAAAAATATTTTGATCGCCACTCCCCTCACCGATGTCATAAAGAAAAATATGATATTTCAATGGATAGAAGCTTAAGAAGTCATGTTTTTCAGCTTCTAATGGATAAATTCACTAAATCTTCATTTTTTTATTTAGCCACTTTTTCCACTTATGTGACATTTCTGGCTTTGGTGTAGGTTTATTATGCAATGTGGAAAGTATATCGTTTACTTTAACTAAAAATTGTGTGGAAACCCAACTTAATTACCCGACGTATGATAATGAATTGATATCTTGAAAAATTGTGTTTTAGACGTGATAATACTAGTTGTGGCCAAATGAATTCATTATTCATAATGATAATGAGGTGGTCAAGCATCTAAATGATCAACAAAAGCTTAATTAATGTCATACAAGTAGGTAGAATTTATTACAACTTTTCCTTATGTTACTAAGTATGAACAAGGAAACGAAAACATAGTTATTGATGCTTTATCTCGTAGGCATAACTTGGTTGTCTCGTTAAATTCTAAGTTGTTTGGTTTTGAATATATAAAAAAATTGTATGATAGTGACCTAGATTTCAGAAATACCTAGGAGCCTATGGACGTTCTACTTTTAGTGATTATTATAGATATGATAGTCGTTTTTTTTCTACAAGAATAATTTGTGTGCCTAACTTTTCATCATGTGAACTTTTGGTCTATAAGGT
Source organism: Gynandropsis gynandra (assembly GCA_036759665.1). Lineage (NCBI taxonomy): Eukaryota > Viridiplantae > Streptophyta > Magnoliopsida > Brassicales > Cleomaceae > Gynandropsis > Gynandropsis gynandra. The sequence goes on from CM071873.1 coordinate 21,499,269, forward strand.
ACATAACGGCAGTCTAATGAGACATTTCGGTGTGATCAAGTGTTTATCAATTTTGCAGAAACATTTGTACTAGTTGTACCTGAAGCAAGACATTGAACAAATATGCGCAAAGTGCATCACGTGCAAACAAGTTAAGTCTTGAATTCAACTCTACGGTTTCTACATTCCATTGCTTATTTCTAAACAACTCCGGTAAATATATTAAAAGATTTTGTGTTTAATCTACATCTCGAGATAATTTGATGCATTTTTTGTGGTAGTTGATCGATTTTTAAAAATGGACACATTTCACCACATACCACAAAACTAATGATGCATCATATATAACTAACATGTTCTTTAAAGAAATTTTTCATTTACATGGCATGACTAGGACCATAGTTTCTAAGTGTGATATCAAACTTTTTAGTTATTTTTGCAAAACTTTATGGTCGAAACTATTAACAAAATTATTGCTTTCCACAAAGTGTCATCTGCAAACTGATGAACAAACCGAGGTTGTTATTCGAACATTGTCTTTTTTATTACAAACGTTAGTAAACATTTGCCACACAGTGAGTTTAAATATAATCGAGCCACTCATTCATCAACCAAAGTTTTGCCTTTTGAAATTGTTTACACCTTTAGATTCAACAAAAATCTAAACTTATGCAGAGAGCTTTGGTCTAATCAAAGTCTTGTCATTGAACAACAATAACGTATATCATGTCGCCCTTCTAAGTGATTATAATGTCAGTACAACCTTAAAAGTTTCTCACTTAACTTTTTTTTGTTACAAACTAACCGGTTTTAATAACATTCAAGAAAAGGAGGATGATGAGGACATCACATCAAACATTAATGACTTTGTTCCTGTCAATTTTCAATTAGAATATATGGCATTAAAAAACCAATCATGGGAGCTCGAACAAAGCAAACTCAAGATTATGCGGCGAGAATATTTAACACTTTGTGCAATAGGGACAAGATTGATCAAAGAAATGTCGGAAGCTCGAAACAATGCATTTTATACGAGTTCGAACAAAGAAAATTATGTTCGGTCAAAAAGTATATTTACATATATTAATAATCTTCATAATACATATAAGCCATATTATCCATTTATCATAAATAAACCCAACCCATGAATGTTTCTCGAGTGATTTAGTCAGAATATTTGCAAGTTGTTCTCTTATTCCTACATGATTAGTCTGAATACGTTCTGCAGCTAATTTATTGCGTACAAAGTTATAATCGACCTCAATGTGTATGGTGTGTTTGGGGAAGATTGGGTTAGAGGCTATATGGAGGACCGCTTGATTGCCATAGAGAAGATGTGCTAGAGAAAAGATGTCAACACCAAAAGTATGTAACAATTGACACAACCATTTGAGCTCACAAGAAGTGTACACCATAGAACGATATTCTCCATTTACAGATGACTTGGATAGATAAATACCATCCGATGATCGAGCGACCTCATTCCCAAAAAAATATTTCAATGCACCCAAATCCTTTTATGAAAACATTTACTCAAATATACCTTGAAATGAGTGATGGTGGTAGAATCATTACCACCTAGGGATGGGCAAATTACCCAAAGAATCCGAATTGACCCGAAACCCGTCTTGAACCCGCGAAAAATTACTTAAATTCGTGAATTCGAGTTCAGGTTTGAGTAATTAAATCTCATTATCCACGGAGGTTCGAGTTCGTAATTTTTGGTCTCTGCAATGGGTATCCATGGGTACCCGAGTACATATATACAAAATATTGAACCATCCAAATATATCATATTATTTACAAAACTGCCACTAGGTTTTTTTAGATGGTATGTATTTTGCTAAAAATGGACGATGATTTCGTGCTAAGTTGTGTATCTGAAGTTTTGTTTCTCTTCTCATTTGAGCCATGGAAGATGATAAATGATAGTCCATGTGTTTGTACTCTGTAGTGGCGAATTTTGCGAAGAAGAAGGTAGAGGCCTGATTGGACATGAGAGGGAAGAGCTTGAAGATGGGTTCGGGTACTCGCGGGTACTCGGCCCTTGCCTACCCCTATTACCACCCACCAACAAATCATCTACATAAATAGTGATAGGAAGTCGAGCATTCCCCCGAACATATGAGAAGAGGAAATAATCAATGTAAGACCGTGTGAATCCAAACTTCATGAGGGCATCCGTCACTTTTCGAACCAACATTGTGGTGCTTGACGTAACCCATATAAGGACTTGCAAAGCTTGTATATTTTTGTAGAGTTTGTGGTAGAAAATTCGGGTGGTCAACGCATATAGACCTCGTTTGTGAGCTCTCTATGCAAAAATGTGTTGTGCACATCCATCTGATAAATTTTTCACTTACAACTTGCATCTCTTGCTAAAAAAACTCGAATCGTAGTCATTTTCATGACATGGGAAAATGTCTCTGTATAGTCCAAGCCAATTATATAATGGTTTATGAGAATAAAAAGATGTGCTTTGTAGGACTCAATATTGTCATCAAAGTTAAGCTTCACCTTGTACATTCATTTACAACCAAGTGGTTTCTTTTCAGGAGGAAATGTGGTGAGAACCCAAGTACCATTATCATCGAGGGCCTTAATTTCAGATTTTCTAGTCGTTTGCCATCCTTTATACGTGACACCTCTTTGTATGATTGTGGTTCATAGGAAGAATTCACAACTGCAAAAAAACTCCTATGTGTCGAAGAAAATTGTGTGAGGGTATCATAATAAGATAAATAAGGAGTTGTACTTGAGGATCCGGAGACAGGTTGAGTGAGAGTATCAGTAGGAAAGTATCGGGGGTGTAACTACGTACAAAGTACGTAACATATGGTCGTAGATTGTTTTCGAACATACAAACCATGATCTAAAGATTCAGTAACCTCTAGAATAGCTCTGGTTGTATCTTGGACCACATGTGTTTCTAAATGTTGTGGCGAGGATAATGAAGGAGTAGTCCCTTGTGAATAGTGTTGGAATCTCCCTCGATTGACAATATGATTCCGAGGGAGATGTTGAAAATATTTCATCATCATCATAAATAGAATAAGTATGGGGTATGGGTATGGCTCTCGTAGATCATGGCTCAAATGATGATGATGAGGACGTTATTGATGTAGAGACTTCAAAAGGAAATATAGTCTCTGAAAAAACCACGTCTGAAGAGCAAAAATAGTCTTGTGACTCAATGTCATATACTCTCCATGCCTTCATCCCATCTGGGTACCCCAAGAAGAAATACTGATGACTGCATTCAGCAAATTTTTTATGAGATTGAGGTTGTTGGACGACATGACATAGACAACCAAAACATAATTGAACATACGATGGTTTTGAAGAGAAGACCATCTCATACAATGATTTTCAATTGAGTATCCTTAGAAGGTGTGTGATTTATGAGATACACGGAAGTGAGTATATAGTCTCCCCAAAACTCGATAGGTAAATGAGCTTGAAAGTGTAAGGCGCGAGCAACATTGAGAATATGACGATGTTTACATTCAACTCGTCCACTCTGTTGTGGTGTGACAACACATGAATTCTGGTGGATAATGCCATGTGAGGAAAAATATGACCACAATGCAAGAAATTCATTTTCATTGTCCGAACGGACTATCTTAATAGGCTTGCAAAATTGTTGCTCAATTGAAACACAAAACTGAGTTAATAGACGTTGAACATCAGCTTTTATGTTCACTAGAAACCCTGCTTGCACGTGAATAATCATCAATAATTATAAGAAAATAACATTCACCATGTGTTGTTGGAATTGGGTATGAGCCCCATATATCATAGTAAATAAGTCCAAATAAAAACTCAGCTTTATTATAACTTTCTGAATAAGTTATACGAGTTTGCTTTGAACGTAGACAAACTTTGCAATTATTGTATTGAACAATATTAAAGCTACCAAAATCAAAATAACCAGAAAGATAAGGAATAGTCTTACCAGATGGATGTCCCAGCTGGCGATGCCACAAAGAACATTATATTGCAGTGGCAACATGGTGCACTTTGTCTGCCTTAACCCCTTGATACTTGTATACCCATCACACTCTTCACCCGCTTCAATTAGGGTCCTCGTAGAACATTCCTTTATGACACAGAATCTGTCAATAAATGTGATGAAACAAGAATGAGACTTCAACAATTGTACGACAAAGATCAAAGTGCAACGTAATGACGGAAAAAAAGAACTTCAGTAAGACAAAATATCTGACAATATGACAATACAAGCTCTCCAAATTGACAAGTTGAGGTTCTAAAGCCATCCAGTAGAGCAACTGGATGATCCTGGATTGGACGTAAATTTCATAGTAACATAATGTCTCCTATCATATAATATGTGAGACTCTATAATCAATGATAAAATCAGTGTAACATGTATATTAGATAAACGTTCAGAGTTCTCATGTGTCTAAAAATTAAGAAGCGCCAAAAGGATGAGTACTTATCTGCCATTAGATTTGGAACAACAATGATATCTCATCAGTATCAACATCAAATCAATACACACGTTCATAGTCGCATACATAAATGTGTGTGTAGATATGCCATATTTGCCCTCTTTATTATTATTTAACCTTTGATTCTTAATGTTACCTCGTCACTTTTCCAATTCTCTTTATTTTTATTTTCACAAAATCTATTTATTTAACAATACATGAGTTTTAAGCAAAGACAATACAAAATTACAAAATTATAAATTATTATCGCATTTCACATCATTATATGAATTATAATTATTTTATATAAAATTATCTGGAATTACTTATTCCTAAACTAAAATTAAAAATTTATAGAAATAGAAAAGTTGAATAATAATTAATAGAATATTTCGTCTATATAGAAATAGAAAAATTAGATGTAGAAAATTTGATCGAATATTTCGTTTCAAAACATGTAAATAGAATGGTTCTTTTCAAATGAATGTTATAAATATTTATTGCATGTAAATGAATTTTTTTAACATCGAATATTTCGTTTTAAAAATGTTTATTTTAAAAAGGTCTATTTTAATAAACATATAACTTAAGTAAATATATTTATAAGTTCACTTAGCTTATTTTTTTTTCACTTTAGTTTCAATTTCAGTTTCATTTTCTTAAAAAGAGTTCTCTATTGAGAAATTTGAAATTTTACTGAAAATGTAACTAGAAATTGGAGTCATTGAATAGGTTTGATTTTTTAATTTCTTTTTTGTAATAAAAAATTTACCTATATTCGTTCGCCAAAGTGGTGCTTTATATAGTAACGTTTTTAAAAAAGTTTTTTTAAAAAATTATTATATGATATTATTTATTTTTTATTTTTCGAATTTCATTCCAGAGGCACTACCGTATCAAAGAAAAGACACCGCGACTGACTCCGACGACGATCGACGCCGATGAAGTGGAGGTTCTGAGAAGAAGAAGAAGATGAGCGGAGCGAGGCTGTGCTCTTTGGCTGCGGATTTAGGGTTCGAAGGCGCCGGGAAGTTGGACCCGGACAGCTTCGAGTGGCCGTTTCAGTACGACGATGCCCGGCCCATCCTCGACTGGATCTGTTCTTCTCTCCGCCCCTCCAATGTCCTCTCTCTATCAGAACTCTCTCTGTGTGTTCTCTCTCTCTCTCGATTTGGTAACTCTGTCATTGCTTGAAGAATCGTTGATAGTTTATGTTTCGTTTGATTGTGTTGTTTCATTGTGAAATGGAATTGGAATCGGAATCAGAATCCTCGAATTCTTGCTTGATTGGGTTGGATTATTCTCTCTCCTTTTTGGCGATTTTGGTTTAGTATGCCTGCAATTTGTGTGAATCTATGCATTTGGGTACTTGTTTATGCATTTTCACGATTGTGATGCTAGTTTACCGCTTAATATGTCTACATTGTTTTTACTCCTTGATGTTTGGTACTATGGTACACAATGAAAATTGAAGGATTTGCTTTCCTCTGCCACGAAAGTCATTTTTTTTTCTCAGAATCTACCAAATTTAAATCCGTTGAAATGAATTTGCGGTGAAGAATTTGGTTAAGGGGATTGCTTCTGGTGTTTTCATGAAATTTGGTTGTCCTGATGCGATGCATCTTTCTACAATTTTGCTTGAATATCAGCGCATGATGGACTATTCTCTTTTTTTCTGGGTGTAGGTACGAGCAATTTCTACAGGAAGGAAAGCTCTTAGAGGTAACTCCTGGCGCTATTTCTTTTGCTTGCTTCTGTTTGATTTCAGTTCTGGATGCAGTTTTTACATATTCTTACTTTTTATCTTCATGAATTCTGGTTGCATTCTTATGGTCAACATATTTCATGATATCAGGGGGAGGACCTGGACTTGGCTTATGATAGCATTTCAGCGTTTTCTTCTAGGAGAAATAACCAAGAGGCAGTTTTTGGAGCGGAAGAAAGCGTAAAAGAGATAAGGTTAGAACTCCATCTCATTTGTCTGACTTTGTACTTTTTGTCCATACCATCAAAAGTTTGTTTTGGTATTCGCTCTAAGAGATGTGGCGTTATTGTTGACAGCATTTAGTTTCACTTCCGTGCATTTTACAAGAATGCCTCTGTCTAGATCCTTTGTGCATGAGATCTTCTTAGGCCATTGGAAGTTTTCATGAGTGGCTTATTTGGTTGGCCTTATGTTGTAGTCGAGCACTTCCCTGTCCTTGCTCACAGTTTCAATTTATTCTTTAGAGATGCGACTTTGGCAAATAAGGCCGAAGCACTGGAGTTGCAGAAGCAGCTAAGGCGGTTGCAGACCCAATATGATTTACTTACTGGCCAATCTTCAGCTTTGATTCAAGGACGACGTGCTCGAGTTGCGGCAACTTCTGCAGTGAATGGACAGCTAACAACCATAGAAGACAGCCTATCTGCTAGGAATTTGCAAGTCTGATACATGTCCTTTTCTAATTGTCCATTCAATTTTATCCGTTTTAGAAAAAAGCTGTGATGTATCGTTCTTTTTTCCTGTAACTTAGATGAATGGAGTTCTAGGAAGACTGGCTTCCACAACACAAGAACTGGTAAATTATCATTCTGGTGAAGGTATGTAATTTCTTATCCCTTGATCTTTCTTGGTTAAGCTTGTTTCATTTCTAGAGAAACACTCTAGAGATCTACAGCTGTATAAAGAAAAATTTTAGGTCGTTACATTTTTTTAATTGACATCACCTGAAGAAGAAACTTTAGCTCCATAAGATAGCTGGTCACCAAGAGAAGCTGGTTTCAGCATCAATTTTATTGGACCAAATTTCTTTGGACCCGGAGTAATTTGTACCTAAGTTCCAAAGATGCAGAAATTTGTGCTGAACATGGATACTCTTTGTTACCTCTAAATTCCATATTCTGCAGCCAGTACCTTAATTTTGAAAGTTCTCACATTTGTGATTAACGGAATTTATAATCTTGTCTTTGTAAGTGATTATATGTTGGGAAATATGAGTTATAGTAGATGGAAACCACATTTCCAGTCATCTTGTTGATGTTTTTTTATTGTATCATATCTGCAGAGGATGGGATTTACTTAGCATACTCTGATTTCCATGCGTACTTGGCTGGGGATTCAGCTTGCATAAAAGAGCTAAATCAGTGGTTTACTAAGCAGCTTGATACCGTAAGTAGATACCAAGATCACTGAGTTATGGGGTTAAATTTGAAGTGATTTGGTAATTTATGATAAAAACTGATGAAAAAGATAAGATTGTTTTAAAAAAAGTAATGCAATGCACCAGATACATAAACATTGCACAAAGTATCAACAATTGCTCTGTCTCGATCTTGTTTATGTACTTGTTTCTGATTGTCTGCATCTGGCACACATAAATAGGGACCATACCGTTTAGTTGCAGAGGAAGGAAAATCAAAGTGCTCGTGGGTCAGTCTTGATGACACATCGAACATCTTGCGGGGTAACTTTTACCTTTCTTATGCATAACATTTTAGTTCTTTTGAGCAGATATAGGGGAAATATTTAACTATTTTAATATGATGATTTATCTTAGGCACACTGATTTTTTGTCTGAATTTACTAAGACATTTATGCAGTTTCCTTAGTTACCTCAGTATATTAAATGTCCTGTATTTGCAATGTCAACAGTTACACCGGTAGAACAATTATCTGATCCTTTCAATTTCAACAATGATTTTATGACAAACTGTTGCAATTTCAACAGTTTTTCTTGTTTCGAGTTAGTGTTTGTAATATTATTTAATTTTTTTTTTACAATGCAGCAGATTTGGAAAAATCCCAACATCAACGTGTATCTGAACTGCAACGGCTTCGATCCATGTATGTGTTATATACTATGGCAATTCAACTTCTAAGCACTACAGTCATGGCACTGTAATGGATATAATTTCCCACTCCTGAAGGAATTTTTGTGTTTCATAGATTTGGAACGAGTGAGAGACAATGGGTTGAGGCCCAGGTGGAGAATGCTAAGCAGCAAGCTATTCTATTGACTCTCAAGTCTCAAGTAACTTCAGATGAAGCCCATATTCATTTTGATCTGCATGCTCTAAGGTATAAGAACGTGAAACAGCATAGTGAGATATTGTCCATTCATCATTTGAACCTTTTACTTTTCAGTAGTCTATTTTCACTGATTGCCAGTATATTTTTTGTGTAGGAGAAAGCATGCTGATCTAGTTGAAGAAATCTCCAATCTTTATCAGAAAGAAGAAAAGCTCTTATCTGAGGTCTGTGCATATGCTTGACTCTGAGACATTATAAGCTTTCTGTTTGTGAATAGAACCAGTGGGTACTTTGGGTGGGTGTTGACATCATATTTGCTTACTCTCCTTTTCTCATTCAGACAATTCCTGAACTATGTTGGGAGCTGGCTCAACTCCAAGACACCTATATCTTGCAAGGTATTCAGCATTATCTCTTTACCTTGAGGCTCCTGGATATGTCTTCAGTTGATACAATCTAAAGTCATAAACTTCCAGGTGACTACGATCTGAAGGTCATGCGTCAAGAACTGTATATAAGCAAACAGAAAATGGTATGTTGGCCATTGCTTTGTTTTTTTCTGTTTTGTTTCCCCCCATTCTGCACTTGTTTCCCTTTGATTAAATCTTGTCAAGATATGTTAACCACATAGGAACTATTTCCATCCACATGAGCGTGTGGAGCAATTCCAAAATACTGAGACCTATTTGTCACAGATTCTACCTTGAATTTCTGGCTCTTTGTTGCAGTTCATCAATCATCTGGTTAATCAGCTTGCAAGACATCAATTCTTAAAATTAGCATGTCAGTTGGAGAAGAAAAACATGCTTGGAGCATTTTCATTGCTAAAAGTTATTGAGTCAGAACTCCAGAGTTACCTCTCTGCGACCAGAAGCCGTGTGGTATGTTCATCTCAAGTCGAACTCCCCTTTTCCTGCGAGAATCCAGAATCAACATTAATCATCTTGGCATTTTACGCAGGGCCGGTGTTTGGCATTGATCCAAGCTGCATCTGACGTGCAAGAACAAGGAGCTGTGGACGATCGTGACAGCTTTCTACATGGAATTAGAGATCTTCTCAGTATACATTCAAGTAATCTATATCCCCCTCAAGAAATTATTGCACTTGTTTTCTTCTAGCTTAGGTTGATTACTCTCTATCCTTGTGGCAGATGCTCAAGCTGGGCTATCAACATATGTATCAGCACCAGGCATTGTTCAGCAGATATCCACCCTTCAGTCAGATCTGCTAACCCTTCAGTCTGACCTCGAGAATTCCCTTCCAGAAGACAGAAACAGATGCATCAACGAGCTGTAAGACATCGTTAACCTAAAACCTGAGACAAACAGTTCTTTGTAGTTTAAAAGTCATATATATATATATATATATACTTTTTCCTCTTGTATCTGTCAGGTGTACACTGATTCAAAACCTGCAGCAACTCCTCTTTGCGTCTTCAACAACAGCACAACCCATATTGACACCCTGGGTACTAAAGCTCATAAACCATCTTCAGTCCTTACCTAAACAAAGACAGATGGTTACATGGTACATTTGCTGATGTGTTAGAGCCGAATTCTAACTTGTTTTCACGTCTCCTTGTAATGCTAGCCGCTGATGAAAGAACTTGATGAAATGGGGAAAATCAACTCAAAACTCTCAGCGGCAGTCGAAGAGGTCACACTTGAACACTGCAAGAAAAAGGAGGTTAGATATGTAGTTTCATATTCAATGAGGGAGTCCCGTAAAGAGGAGTTGTGGTGTCTCTAATATTGTTGAAAATAAAACGTATTTTGCAGATTGTGAAGCATCATTCTCAGGAAGTGGCACTTCAAAGGCGTGTGTTTGTGGACTTCTTCTGTAACCCAGACCGCTTGAGAAGCCAAGTCAGGGAACTCACTGCCCGTGTTCGAGCTCTCCAAGTCTCATAGTCCAACCACAAGTATATTCATCTTATCCTTTTTATTATTTAAAAAAAAAGAGCCCATTTCCTTTTGTTTTTCATTGGGATTGAGAGAACAAGATTGTTAAGACAACTTTTCTCCGCCATGCTGAACCAAGTATTATTGCTTGATTTCTAAATGTTTTGACCTCTTTTTTCATATATACACCCTATTTTTAGCATTCAAATTACACAAGTAAATTTAACAACGCCATCACATTGTTTACGCGGGCCATAAAAATGAGAGCTTTGTAAGTGTTTTTAACAGTATATATTATATATAATTAAATCTAACAAAATAGTATGGATAATGTGCAACCATTAGACGGTATGGCATACCCGGGCACATATTGATATGGGTAATTACAAGAAATGTTTTTGTTTAATTTCATGGAATGCGTATTTCAAAAGTGGTTTGCTTTGCTTCCCGATGAATAATTTTTGTACTCAATGTGGTCGTCTAAAATGCAATAGACCCAGTGAGTAAAATCTTCAACACCAAGATACACCACCATAACCATATATTACTTAAAGGATCCGCTTTCGTGTTCCGTACATGAGACGTGTCATCCACTGATTGGTCTAACAGATCCATTACTTCAGAGAACCATGCACCATAACACAGAGGTACCCCAAAGAAGAAAAAAACGGTACCAATAGTGTTAGTTGAAAAATGAAAGTCACGTGCACTCATGAAATAAATGATGAAATAGCTAATGTGATACCGAGATGTGAAAAATGATCTTCATATAGTGTATTGATAAATTTGAACTTACACTAACACAGTACAAGCCATGTATATAAACCAATTTGTCTTCGAAAAATATCCCGAAGACAAGGTCGTGGCTACATAACAAAGCCATGCACATGCCCACTAAATAAAAAGATATGACCCACCCAGGCTGGTCGATCGATCGTGCGCATATGATATTTTGTTTGTCAAATCCACAACCTTTCCAAAGCCCTTTTATTAACTATTTGAATATGTGACAATACTTAATAAATAGTCAATTTTTAACATTGTGGGACGAAAAATAAATAGTCATTTTTAACAATCCCCACAAAGTACTATTAAAATTTGTAAAACCAATTTTTTGATAAATATAGAAATTAAGTTACTAAAACATCCGATTGATATGACACAATGATAACACGTAAAATGTATCACTTTTAGGCTAGGTATTCCTATCATTTTCGCATATATTTCTTAGCACGAGTTACAATCCCGATAAGATTGTTCTTTATATACGCCCTTTTTATTGGTTTTCAAGTTTTAAGGCGACAAGGCCTAAACGAGCGTTAAAAGGCAAATTCCAGAATCAAACCGCACATATTGAAGATATAATTCACTCGGAGCCAAATTCAAGCCACAGAACTTAATGGAACACCCGAGCATCGAGCGGAAAAGAGCTAAGGCATAAAATGAAGAGTGCCCGCTCGGGCAAAAGCTACGGGGTTCATTACAATAATCTACACAACCCGGGCACGAAGATAACATAACCGGGTGATCATGCCCGCTCGAGTGACAGCACGGTACCCGCTCGGGCTGCAATTAAGCATGAAAATCCCCGAGAGTTTACACGACTCGGGCTGTTAGACCACGCGATCGGGAAGCATTGCCCGATCGGGTTGAACACTTTACACGATCGGTTGCCTTCAACACGACCGGGTAAAACGTGTACCCGTGCGGGCCGCCTTTCTCGCAACAACCTACTTTTAGAGTTTGAATGAGCAAATTAGAAGAGGAGAGCAGTTCCAGACACAAGAGGGCGACGGCTAGGGCAAGGAAAGGCTTGGAAATCATCAGGAAAGGCTCGAGAGACGCTGGAGAAGGAGAGAAGCATCAATTTGTACATCGATAACACAATAGGGAAGATCGAGACATCGGATTTCCTAGGTTTTATCATGTTTAGGGTTATGTTATCTCCATTGACAGTAAACTACATGAGTGAGTAGATTCCCAACTATGGGTTAGGGATATCGGTTTTTTAATGGATGTACAAGTTTTGCGTTAATGCTTAGATCTATCGTATTGTTCTTGATATTCGGTTCTATAATCAACACTATAAACGCTTATACTAGTGCTGCCCGCTCAGTAACTTATGAATTCGTATTTTGCTGGAAGGTTAAAGTATGAATCCGGAACCGTTGATTGTAGGTTAAGTTTGATTAATGAGAATCTAACCGGTCGGTTAATCGACTTAGGAATTAGAATTGCGCGCGTAACGCTGCCTAAGTCACGAGTTAATCGCTGCTGGAAGGTAGGATTGCACGAATTATGGTTAGGAGGTTTAGGCTCGGCAGAATCACTCCTCACTTTAGAGCATGAATTTCCTGTTGTCAAGATAATTCGATAGGTTTATGATCCTTAGTTGTTACATCCTTGCGATTCCCGGTATCCCGAAACCCGTAGTGTTCTTCATCGTCAAGTCCTCCGTATCCCTTCTATCGCTGTCATCATTTAGTTTAGTTTTCTAGATATTTACACCATGTCATAATCTATTTTACACCGTCTTAGTTTAGTGACATTCTTAGAAAAGGCTGTATTAGTCCCTAGAGTTCGACCCTGATACTACACGAACCGTATACTTGCGGTAGAGTGGTCTAGGAAATATTATTGCTTGAATTTCCGCACATCAAGTTTTTGGCGCCGTTGCCGGGGACTAATTACCACCTAGACTAGGAATTAACTAGATTAAGATCTAGTCCTTTCCGGAGTCTTCATTTGTTTTATGCATTTTCTTTTCTTTTCATTTAGCGAGTCTATTCTATCTACCGCGGATCTACACTTTGGTATTTTGTCTCTTGTTGTGCAAGAAGCCTTGTATCAGAAGCTCCACACAAAGCTCCTCATATACGATCCCGAGGTCGAGCGAACGTTACGAAGCCTGCGCAAGAAGAGGAGGATTAGACTAGCGGATTCTGAGTCTGAAGTAGATAGAGAGCGCAATCACGAGACATACGCCTCTGAAGAGGAAGAAACCGATAGCGCAAAAAGCAGAGAGTATAACGCAAATAACCCCGACATGGCTGCTGCCAACGAAACTTACGGAGCCTACACCGCTCCAAAGCACACTCAGTTGCTTTCGTGTATGGCCCGCACCATAGACAATCAGGTTGAGCTACAACGCGCCTTCATCCAAATGCTCAACAACTCGACCTTTAGAGGAATGGAGAACGAAGATCCGAACTCCCATCTCACGGACTTCAAGATGCTTTGCAGCACCACCAAGGTTGGCACGGGAGTTATGCGGGAGGATCTTTACTTGATGGCATTCCCATTCTCGCTTAAGGATGCAGCGCAACGTTGGTTGTTCAACTTGCCTGCCGCATCAATTACCTCGTGGGATGATCTGGAGCAACGGTTCATGCAAAAATTCTTTCCGGATCATAGAACGCTTCTCGCCAAGGATCACATAAATTCTTTCCTACAAGAAAGAGGCGTGACTCTACACGATGCATGGGAGCGATTTAAGAACTATCAGCGGATATGCCCACATCACGGAATGGATAAGAAGTATCTTATCACGAGCTTTATCCAAGGTCTCCAAGAAACCACCCGGTTCATGATCGTGGCAGCGGGTGGAGGTTTCCTCAGCAACCTCACACTCAACCAACTCGAGAACTTGATCAAGAGCATGGCGAGGGAAGGAGGCAAGAAGGTCGGGGACTACAACCGCGATTACCCATCCAAAGCGGCAGTGAATGAGTTAGGCATCGCCAACCCGGAATTAACGGACTTGAAGCAGCAAGTTGACGAGATACATAGGATGTTAGCAGGCCTTCATGTGGACCGAAAATATGTATCCGTAGGCCAAGGGATCGAGGAAGTGAACTACGTCAGCAATCGGGCCTACCAGTAAAATTACATCAAGAGCCATCCCAACCTCTCTTATGGCAACACGAGCAATGTGGCAAATCCGCAGGATTTCCAACCGCAAATGATAGAAAGAAACCAGAACCAAGGTTTCCAGCCGAGAGGGAGTGGCCAAGACTACGGATATCAGCCTCGCGCACAATCTTCAGGTGACTCTGAAATTCTTTCTATGCTCCAATTGATGTATCAAGAGCAGAAAAGTGCGCTTGGAGGGATTAAGGCTGAGCAAGAGGACATGAGGAAGAGAATGGACGGGTTCTAGATGCACTTGAGACTCCTCGAAACGCAAGTGGCACAACTAGCACAAGGGTCGACAACCCAGACAGCTCCCAGGGAAACCCGAGGCGAACCCCCGCGAGCAAGTAAATGCCATTTTCCTAAGGAGCGGGAACACAGTAGAGCAACCCATGCCTTCCACAGCTGCAAGAGGAGAGCCTTTGAGTGGTAAGATCGAACAACCCATCACTCCAGCCGTGGAAGAGAAGAAGACCGAGGAAGAAGATAGGGAGTTGCCCTACGTAGCACCTCCCCCGAGGGTACCACCCTTACCCTTTCCGCAGCGCCAAAGGAAGCAGAGCGACGATGCTCAATTCGCTAATTCGTGGAACTCTTGAGGAAGCTGCAAGTCACCATCCCGTTCTACGATGCGCTCATGAAGATCCCATCATATGTAAAATTCCTCAAAGACATCATAATGAGAAAGAGAACCGTGGACAACGAGATGGTAATGGTCACAAACTCAGTCATACAACCCCCTACCATGGTCAAGAAGATGCCCGATCTAGGTAACTTTGTCATTCCCTGTAAGATTTACGACTATGAAATTGAGCATGCACTAATCGATATCGGAGCCAGTGTGAGCTTGCTACCATTATTTCTTGTTGAGAAGCTCAATCGAGTAGGAGATCTTCAACCCACGCGCATGCAAATCACCTTAGCTGATCAATCCGCACGGAGTCCCGTGGGTATATTGACGAATGTTGCTGTACAAGTGGGAGAATTCTGGTTTCCCGTAGACTTTGTCGTTGTGGACATGGAGATCAATCCGAAGATCCCCGTCATTTTGGGAAGACCATTCCTCAACACGGCAAAAATGGTCATCTAGTGCGCTGAAGGCAGGCTGGTGATGAAATTTGGAGATGAGTCTATCGAGTTCAAGCTCGACGATGCACTCAAGAAGCTATATATGACTGAACCCGTAATGCATGTTACCACGATGGATGCACCAACGGAGAAAATTGAACATGTACTTCGTGACGTCCATCCCGTGGAGATACCACTGTCCGAGTGCACCGAGAGCCAATTTCAATCGCCAGCAAGATCGGACGCATTCACGCAACTCAGGGAGAAGCCAAATATCCCTCAGCCGAGAAGTGACCCGCGCGTGCACCCACCTCTACCCGCACGGGCAGCACCAAATTTAGGAGACCCGATCGGGCGGCCACACAGCCCGACTCGGGTAGTACTCACGGGGGGTAAGTGGTGAAATTGTCCACTCGAGCGGGTGGGTATACGAGCCCGACCGGGCAGAGCAGATGAATAGGAACCCGCCTGGGCGACCTCACAGCCCGACTCGTGCACCACTCACGGGGGTAAATGACACATTGTGGAACCCGAGCGGGACAAGAAACGAGCCCGATCGGGCACCTGAGAAGAACCAAAATCCGCACGATTTAACCAAAACTTCAGCGCGGGCGGCGCTTCTACGGCCACACGCATCATCTCCCACACCCTCGATGACCCGCATACATACTTATCCCGCCTGGAATACTGAGGAGACGCTCAACCAAAACCGAGCCCGAAGGAGATACCATGGAGTCGTGGGATTGGACAAGGAGAACTGAGAATCGCAAGTGAAAAACGCTCCAAGGTTCGAGCCACGTCATGATGATCAGTTAGAAGATGGAAGAGGCGTATCTCCTCTTTCCGACATCACACGCGTATGAAGACGTTAGGGTCGAGCTAATGATCGAAAACAAGCGCTTCTCGGGAGGCAACCCGAGCCCCGTATCCTTTTTCGTCATTTTCATTTTATTTCTATTTTTTTGAACTCTTTTTAAGACTTGGACGATTTTTTTAGGATTTAGGAATCTAGTGGTCTTATTGATTTTGTGCTGCATAGTTTTCCTCGTATAGTTTTTCAGTTTTGCAGCAATGCCCAGTCGGGCATACATTCTCCACCCGAGCGGGCTAGGTCAAAATTCAACGACGCCCGATCGGGCGACTTCAAAGTACCCGCGTGGGCACCGTGTATCACCTGCACATGTAAGTTTTTATTTCGAGTAACCCGAGCGGCCATTCTCACAACCAAAAATTCGACCCGACCGTGCTACCCCAATTGCAACCCTTCACGCCGTATCATCTGCCGGCGTTTGCTTATCATCTGCCGGAGTTTGCTCAACACGCCCCCGCCGTTCACCATCGTCGTCGACCGACCCTCGGTTACTCGAAATACCCTCTCCCTCCTCTCTTGCGAAAAACCTCGAAATCCCTCAATTTTCTCTCGGATTCCAGGTATTTACATGGATTATTTTGTGTTTTGGAATGCTATGGACTAGATTTAGGCATGGTTAGAGAAGAATTTAGGGCGAATTTGCGGATTGATTGTCGAAAGCGAATTGGATGTCGCGATCGGGTATCGTGATTTTGAGCCCACTCGGGCAGTGACTTCACCCGAGTCGGGCGATACCTACACGGTATATTGGCCGATTTTAAGCCCGAGCGGGCTACATACTCTACCCGAGCGGGCAGTCTGCAAACGTTGACCTAATGTTTATTTTTCTTCTTCGATTGTTCTGCAGATGGCCCCGAAGCTCTTCCAAAGTTCGAAGAAACGCCGATCTGATGCCTACGATCCAGAACACAGTTGACCAGCAATGTCGGATGCCATCACGGAACTAACGCCGTACATGTCGATCACGACGTCCCATCAACAATACAACTACCGGATAACAACCTTTTTGTCCGGTCAGAAGTCGAGGTTCATCGAGCTGCAGCCGCGGATATTCCCATCCCGCTTCCTATCCTCGGAAGCCATGAGTGCCCTCTAGATCGAGGAGTACATCGACGCCATCTTCAACATGTTGGGATGGACGGGATTACGGGATACACAGGAGTACATGTACCGCAACTTTACTGCAAAATTCTTTGCGTCGTACACGACATTCTTCCCCGAGTCAGGAGATCAGGAGAGAGCATTTATGGAGTTCCGTCTGCTGGGGCAGAACTATCGGCTTAGCACGCGACAGTTCGTGATCGTGCTTGACGCCCCGCACTGCAACTTTACGAAAATGCCCGAGCACAACAGGAGCCGTCAAGCGCAATTCTGGGCCTAGATAGCGTATGGTGATTACTCGACGAGGTCCAAAGCCAGCCGCATACGCCATCCCGCCCTAAGGTATTTCCATTATTTCCTAGTCTCCTCTATCCTAGGAAAAGGAGCACAAGGCGGAGTCAACCACACGGAGTTAGCATACCTTAGGCGGGTGGTACACATAGGCTTCGTTGTGGACGAGTGAGACATATTAGACGTCGACTTGGCATCGCTAGTTATACGGCACTTCCACGACATTGCCACCGAGAAATGTAGCACGGACACGAAGATTATGTGTGGTGGAATTGTCACGATGATAGCGCGTAGAGTCGGGATCAACCTTGGCATCCTGACAGAGGACAAGATTAATGAGGAGCCCGAGCTGAACCTTCAAAACTTGTGCAACCGAACGACAATATCGATCGAGCGGTACAGAGTCATGTGGAGCTACAAGGACGAACACGGTCGAAACTTGGAAGTCGACTTACATGAGATTCAAATGCCAGGATTAGACGAGGAGGGCATACTTTTTCAGGATCGACCCAGCCATCAAACACATCGGCCCGAGACTTGGTGAGGTAGATCCAGCTCCAACAGCTGCACTAGGACCTTCGATGTCTAGACAGCGCAGCCGATGCGCCACTCATTCCCATGCCCGCCTAGACTACCGTCATCACCGCTCCGACTTCCCTTCCATGGAAGGTGTCTCCGACGTTCTCAGGTATGTTGCGGAGGAGAGTAGATATCAGTCTTTTATGGCAGAGCAGAGGTACGACCTCGAGGCGGCGAGGCACCACATTGAGGCTGCAAGATATGCGGAGCAACAGCAGTTCCAGGAGCAGTCCATTCAGTAGACGTACTATATCACGGAGTCCGTTCGCAGATTCCAGCAGCTCAGCATGCAGCACTATCAGGAGCCGTACGTGCCGATCCCACAGGACTACCACACTGGCACTATTCCATACCGCCCGCACTTCCCATACGAGCTGCAGTCATTTTACTTCCCACCAGGGGAAGGGGCACCCGCGGAGCCAGCAGACCCTCCGGCTACCCGCGGTGGAGAGGAAGAGGATTAGGCCACCATTCTTCCTTTTTCGTTTTTGTTTCTTTTTCTATTTCTTGTTTTATGGACCCATTTTCTTATTTTATTTCTTTTTTCGTTTTCGCGCATATGTACGCTTCTTTTCGGACTTATTGATGTCGTACTTTCTTCTCTATCTTTTACATTGCATGATCCTTGTCACATGTTCCTCACGATAACACCCGCATTAGAGCAAGAGAGTATCACAAATTCGGATGTATCACAAATTCGAAAAAGATAACACACCAGGTGTATTCGTTGTTCTTTCTTATATTTTCTCGGATTTTTGGCATGCGGGTATCCCTCAGAGATCTCGAACAACGGGACTGTGTTTCGTTCAGGTCTGGGGGGGGGTACTCTTTTGAGTGATACGATCTTTTATGAGTGACATATATGCGATTAGGATTAGGGCTAGGATTAGGAATAATAGATGGATACCTAGTACGAATTTTCGAGCTTTAGTCATTCTTTGCGACCTTGTCGAATCATGAACAATAGTCTAGGTTTGCTTAGAAGTCTTTTGGATACCGATTAGTCGAGTAGTTTTGTTTGAAGCCATGATCTATAGTTGAATTCATCCCCTAGGTTTCAGTACCAAGTATCCATATCTCCGTGTATACCGTTTATCCCTTGCTTGTTTGATATATTTTTACCATTCATGAGCCATTAGATGCCACACGCTTATACTCCGCTGTCATCTTGGATAAGTTTCTGATTATTCCGGGTTAGCATTGACATGAGTACATCAAGATGGATGGTTCGAGTCTAAGTGGTGGGTTGATGCGCTATTCTACGTCCTAAGGGTTAGAGTGATGCGTAATCTAAAAAAAATAAAATATAAAATAAAAAGCGAAAAAAATAATATGATCTTCAATAACGCACCTATTCATTCTGCGAAGGTCACACGACCTTATGAGTGTGCCATAGACAGCCTGGGTGTAAGTAAAAAGCCATCCCTCTTCGACTTCGACATCCTAGGAACCAAGCGTGGATCTAAGTATCGAAAGAAAAAAAATGAATAAGAACGAGAAAAATAAGTTTAATGATATCTTAAGCTTTGGGGAATAGGTATGGAGATCGCTTGGATGTTATCTAGGGTTGTGAAATAGACTTAGATTATTGGTAGGATTGCATGGCTCAGAACTTTCAGTTGATATAAGTCTAAACTCGGTACGCTTAGGCTTACGTTCATGTGACGCGTTGATTTGCAGAATGACTAACTCTTTGAATTTTTCGTGCTAGTATCCATCGTTATTAGATTCTTCCTACACTTGGCTTTAGTTTTGTTTGAGGAAAAACAAAGGTTCAGGTCTGGGGGAGTTTGATAACACGTAGAATGTATCACTTTTAGGCTAGGTATTCGTATCATTTTCGCATATATTTCTTAGCACAAGTTACAATCCCGATACGATTGTTCTTTATATACGCCCTTTTTATTGGTTTTCAGGTTTTAAGGCGACAAGGCCTAAACGAGCGTTAAAAGGCAAATTCCTGAATCAAACCACACATATTGAAGATATAATTCACTCGGAGCCAAATTCGAGCCACAGAACTTAATGGAACACCCGAGCATCGAGCGGGCCGCCTTTCTCACAACAATCTACTTTTAGAGTTTGAATGAGCAAATTAGAAGAGGAGAGCAGTTCCTAACACAAGAGGGCGACGGCTAGGGCAAAGAAAGGCTTGGAAATCATCAAGAAAGGCTCGGGAGACACTGGAGAAGGAGTGAAGCATCAATCAGTACATCGGTAACACAATAGAGAAGATCGAGGGATCAGATTTCCTAGGTTTTATCATGTTTAGGGTTATGTTATCTCCATTGATAGTAAACTCTGGGTTAGGGATATCGGTTTTGTAATGGATGTACAAGTTTTGCGTTAATGCTTAGATCTATCGTATTGTTCTTGATATTCGGTTCTACAATCAGCACCTTAAACGCTTATACTAGTGCTGCCCGCTCAGTAACTCAGGAATTCGTATTTTGCTGGAAGGTTAAAGTATGAATCCGGAACCTTTGATTGTAGGTTAAGTTCGATTAATGAGAATCTGACCGGTCGTTTAATCGACTTAGGAATTAGGATTGCACGCGTAACGCTGTCGTAGTCACGAGTTAATCGCTGCTGAAAGGTAGGATTGCACGTATTTATGGTTAGGAGGTTTACGCTCGGCAGAATCACTCCTCACTTTAGAGCATGAACTTCCCGTTGTCAAGTAATTCGATAGGTTTATGATCCTTAGTTGTTACATCTTTGCAATTCCCGGTATCCCGAAACCCGTAGTGTTCTTCATCGTCAAGTCTTCCGTATCCCTTCTATCGCTGTCATCATTTAGTTTAGTTTTCTAGATATTTACACCACGCCATCAACTATTTCACACCGTCTTAGTTTAGTGACATTCTTAGAAAAGGCTGCATTAGTCCCTAGAGTTCGACCCTGGTACTACACGAACCGTATACTTGCGGTAGAGTGGTCTAGGAAATATTATTGCTTGAATTTCCGCACATCACACAACAACATGGCTAGTGAAATTGAAATACAGAAATAGATCTCGAACTTTTCAAAATTTCAAGTTGAGACTCTACAACACGTATTAATTCTTTAAAATTTGTTATTTTGAGATTCAAACAAAACGTTATTGAATTCCATACATATACCATGGTTTTATGAGTGTTTTCGGAAGAAAGTTATAGATACTTCATAGAAGGCGACTCACATTCGCAATCGTTTCAACACTAATTTAATCAAATAATGAGGATATCAACGAAGAAGTTGCACCTAAGGAGGGACACACGAGAGCAGAGCAGAATTTTCCCAAGGTTTACTGATACGTGGATGGGCCAAAATCTTACTAAAAAAGGCGGTGGAATTAGTGAAGAAGGTGTGAAAACGCTAGATAAGAAGGACAATTTTGACACAATTAAACTGATGTTGAATCAAGTGAGAATGTAGTTGACTTCCTCAATAGAACCAACCCTTAACCAACATCCCTAAACCAATGGCCGTGTAACACAAATAAGGAAAACACATAACAAAATATATTTTCTTACCACCAATGGTTAGGAAAACCAAGACAATCAAGTCTCCCCTAAAATTCTCTCACTAGAAAGGAGAATTCAGATCTTGGACATTCAGGCTTAGAATAACCGAGATTAGATCACGAAAGTAGAGTAGTAATGGTTGAGGATTTGAATCTGATGAATCACAGAACTTGATGGGTTTAGGTTAAGGGATCAACCACGAAAGTAGGGGGTAACTTGACTAAATCACGTTTTTATGCCTTGAGAGAGGGTATAAATCATATTAGGATTGTCCGACTTAGATGTCTTGATTTGGAATGATGATTAGATTGATTGATTGTTGGTTACGGAGAACCTTGCAATGAAACCGTATCCTAGAGCGTTTGTTTGACTGTCGAGAACTCATTAGTTTATTGCCTTTTGTTATTCGATCTCAAAACCATATCCGTTCATAGCTAGTTTGATTTGTTTGTTTGAGTTTATTTTGTATTGTGTAGTCCCTGTGGGATCGACACCTAGAGTACTACACACGTGCCGTGCACTTGTGGGTAGTTTAGGTTAATTTTTAAACCTGGAACGCATCAAGTTTTTGGCGTCGTTGCCGGGACTATTTGTCAACACGTTTTAGACATAGTTGTAGAATATCGAATCCACCATACAAGGATGATGAGTGTGTCGTTCAGATTGAACTCCACTTCTTCATCTCCAAATTTAAGCATGAGTCTTCCTTCAGCACAATGTATGATCATCTTTGGCGTCTTAAGAAACGACCTATCGAGAATAATTGGGATTTTCTTCTCTTCTTCCATATCTAAGACGACGAAATCGACCGGGACGAAGAACTTCACAACTTGTAATGGAACGTCTTCCAGCATGCCCTCGGGTATTCTAACACTTCGATCAGCCATGGTGAGCGCGATTCGTGTAGGTTGAATATCCATCCTACCCCTAAGATCCAATTTTTTGTATAATGACAATTGTAGCACGCTTACGCTTGCTCCAACATCGATTAGTGCATGGTTAATTGCATAATCACCTATTTTACAAGGGATCACGAATATAACTGGATCGAGCATCTTCTTGGGTAAGTTAGAGTGCAGCATCGAATTAGTCATCATGACGGTTTCAATCTCCACATCTTGCTTGTTTGAAAGTATGTCTTTCAGGAACTTGGCGTATGAAGGCATCTTCTTTAATGCTTTGTAGAATGGAATGGTGTTGTGCATCTTCTTCAACATCTCAACAAACTTTGCAAATTGAATCTCATTGTTCTTCTTGCGTTGGCGTCCAACGGCGGCTATGATCCTCGATCTGTGGAAACATGAGGTTATTCAAGGAACCTCCAGCGGTGGCTATGATCAGAATCCTCGTGTTATCCATGAGTCCTTGCAGAAAATTGTGTATAAGATAACCCTGATCCATGCCGTGATGTGGTCAAAAGGCGTTGGTAGCCTTTGAAACGTTCCCATGCTTTGTATAAACTCTCAGCTACTCCTTGGACAAATGTTTTGATTTGATTCTTGGCGAGCTGAGCTTTACTTTGACGGAAAAATCTCGTCATGAATTTTTCCTCTAGCTATCCCAATGATCGTATAGAGTTTTCCGGTTGGGAATACAACCAGTCTTGTGCCTTATCTTTCACTGAGAATGGGAAGGAAACTAGCATGACGTCCTCGTTCGAGACTCCTCCGGTTCTGAAGTTCTGCAGAGCATCTTAAAATCAGTAAGATATTGGTTCGGATCCTCGACGGGTCTCCCTCTGAACATTGCGTTACCAAGCATTTAGATGAATGTCGACTGTAATTCAACGCGAGCGTCTCTCCTAATGATGCAAGACAAGAGTAGCGTATGCATAGAGACCGTGTATGATCCATAGGTTAACACGGTTGATCGTTACGTTCCGCCATCTGTTCGTCTTCGCTCTCATCTGCAAGTTTTAGTTCTATGATTTCTTCTGGCTTGCTGTCTAAAGTGGCTGGTGTGTCGTGTATTGGTTTACTTGTACTAGCTTTCGATTTCTTTCTCAAATCCCTAAGTGTTTTATCTATTTCTGGGTCGTAAACTAGATCAACACTACCGACACTTCTCATGCACTAGTGATCTGCACAAGAAAAGACAAATACAAAGAAAAACGTGTGAGCTCCGAAAAGTAAAAGAGATTGACTCAAGAAAAAGAAAAGAAACAAAAATCATGAAAAAACAAATAAGACTCCAGAAAGGACTATGTCCTAATCCAAAAGTATCCTAACTCTAAAGCCGTAATAAATTCCACGACAACGGCGCTAAAATACTTATGTGGTTAATCTCAAGTAATAAAATATCTAGACTAACTCTTCCGCAAGAATATGGATCGTATAGTACCAGGGTCGAACACAAGGAATTGATGCAACTCTATAGCTAGTAAATTGATGAATAGGACGGTAAAAATCAATAAGTGTTTTGAATGCGAATGAATCTAAACTAACTAATTAACGGGATGAACTCAATAAAACTAAATACTACAGGGTTCGAGAGATGCACGATAATGCAACGAAGTGCTAACAAAGGTCATGGTCATGAATATCATCACATATTCGGGGAATTCAAGCTCTTTCCTAGGGAATGACTCTTCTGATGCCTAATCCCACTATCTAGCGTGCGTACTACTAATCTTCCAATTGCATAATCTCATACGATAAATGCATTGAGTCTGCTATCCTAACTCCTAAGTCCAATTGACTGACCGATCAAGGTTCTAAATCAATTGAGACCTCATATCATGGCTATGTACCAAAGTTTAATTTATCTTCCAATGCAACCAAACTTTTATAATCATTCATGGTCAACAAGAACAAAAGCGTTAAGACCAGCCAATCAATCCATAAACGATCAAACAACATAACCAAGCATTAAGCATGAGACTCCATTATATATCGGTAAAACTCTAACCCGTAGCTACTAAACTACTCGGACATGGGTTCCAAAAGCAAGAAACGAAAGAAAACTATTGCAAACATAGACATAGAATGAGATTCCTCTCTATCCTAATACCGTAGTCTTCAATAGATCCTCCGCATTCCGAATTCGTCGCCCTCTCTCCAGCCTTCCGGTGTGCTGCTCTCCCTCTACTCTCTCGTGCGTGTTCTGTTTTTCTCTCTAACTTTATGTCCGAGTTTCTTCTGCCCTCTTGACCCCTACGTCCCCTTTCCTCTTTCCTTTCTTTCCTTTTATCATTTTTTTTTCTTATTTGTCCGAATCTAAGCTCTCCTGCCCATTCCTTTTCATCCTCCTTTCCTCTTTGGTTAGTTTCCATTTTCTTCAGCAGCTTATGTTTCCTTTTTGTCTTGTACAACAACGATTTCCTTTTCTTTTCTATCATTTCCTCTTTTATTGGTTGCCTTCTTTCTTGTTCTTGCGTTTCCATTAATTGTTCCAGTAGCCATTTCCATTTTCTATCTCCGACGGTTGCAGTTTTCAATTCTCGTGTAGGCGGCTATCTTTTCATTTTTGGGTTGGCGGTTGGAAGTTTACATTTTGTTCCAGCAACTTTTTTCTATTTTATGTAAACCATGTTTCCTTTTTATGTTCCAACCGTTCTCTTCTTAATTTTGTTCAAGCAACCGAAAGTTTCCATTTTTGTTCTAGCCGTGAGTTTCCATTTTTGAAGGCCAGCTGCTGGATTCTATTTCTTGTAGGCTGCGGCTACTTATTTCCATTCCCAATCTCCAGACATTCTTCCATTTTGTGTAGGCAGCCAGCACATTTCCATTTTGTTCAAAAGGCCAACAATTTCCATTTTTGTAAACGACCATTGTTTTCATTTTTGTAAGCGGCCATTGTTTCCATTTTTGTAAGCGGCCATTGCTTCCATTTCGCTTCTCTGGTTTATGATTCTTTGGATGCTGACTATGCATAGCTGATAGGAGAGTGGGTTTGCTTAGTTTTGCTTCATTTACTCGTGTTTGTATCTCGATATTTCATTTCCTTCAATAACAAGAGAAACTGATGAAAGAGGACTAAGTGATACTTAATGCTCGGTAAACTAACTACGAAAATGAACTAAAATACTATAAAAAATAGACGTTATCACTACCAATATCACACTGCGTAATCTCACCTACTAGATGCATTAAGATTGCTATCCTAATTCCTAAGTTCAATTAATCGACTGACCAAGGTTCTAAATCAATTGAGACTTCATATCATGGCTACGTTCCAAAATCCAATTCATCTCCCAATGCAATTAGATTTTTATAAACATTCATTCAAGCTACCAACAAGAATAAAAGCATTACAAACAACCAACCAATCCGAAACGAACAAATATTATAACCAAGATTTAAGAACAAAACTTCATTACATATCGGTAAAGCTCTCTAAGCTGTAGCTACTAAACTACTCGGACATGAACATAGAAAAGAAGCACAAAAGAAATCTATATTCAACATAGATAAATAATGAGATCCCTCCATATTCTATTACTGATGTCTTCAACAGCTCCTCCGTATTTCGAGTTCGTCGCCCCGTCTCCAACCTTCCAGCGTGTTGCTATCTCTCTTCTCTCTATGTGTGTGTGTTGTGTGTGTGTTCTGTCCGAATTCCTCTGCCCTCTTCACCCCTACGTACTCTTTCCTATTTCCTTTCTTTACTTTTCTCCTTCTTTTCCTCTTTGGCCGAATCTAAGCTTTCCAGTCCATCCCTTTTCGTCCTCCTTTCCTCTTTGGCTAGTTTCCATTTTTCGGTTTCCATTTTCTTCAACAGCTTGTGTTTCCTTCTCCTCTTGTGCAACAACGATTTCCTTTTTCTTTTCTATCATTTCCTCTTCCTTAGATGTGTTGTTTCTTGTTCTTGCGTTTCCATTAATTTTTTCAGCATCCATTTCCATTTTCTATCTCCGACGGTTGCAGTTTCCAATTCTCGTGTAGGCGGCTATCTTTCCATTTTTGGGTTACCAGTTGGAAGTTTACATTTTGTTCCAGAAACTGGCTTCTATTTTATGTAAACCATGTTTCCTTTTCATGTTCCTGTAGAATTTTTAGAACAAAGATGAATCAGCGGAAGCAAGATAGAAAGACTAAGAGTGAGTGAAAGATCGAGAGAATAAGAATAACTATTCTCTTATGCATTTCACTAGAACTAAATGTACCTATTTATACAAGTTAAAAGGGTGAAAAACAAAGAAAATACAAGTACAAATGCAAGGCACAAGTTTAGATGTAACATGCATGAGCTGGAGCTGACGCGATCCCGACTGAATCGACGCTCTAGACTTGGTTAGTGAGGGATATGCCTTGCTGCAACGAGTGCACAAGGGTGTGTGGAACGAATGGTCGCACGAGAGTTGCGGAAAGGCTCTCGATTTACCGGGTTCGTCTTCGATGGATATGACGCACCAAAGAAGGACGAACGGCTCGATGGATATGACGCACCAACGAGTAGGAAGCTGGATATTACGCACCAACAACCAAAGGAATTCACAAAAGGAATTCGAGAATGATCAAAGGATCAATTCAAAGATAATTTCAAAGTTGATAAAAAGTTGGAT